>OX438827.1:15717358-16172923 GCA_949315975.1 Eudonia truncicolella | reverse complement strand
ACCACAAACAAACACCGCACCACACCCGGCCCGCGTGTTGGTTTATAGTCCGCTGCCCGCTCTCCTTAGCCATCCATAGGGAAAGCTCGTGCCCCAGTAGTAGGGACATATAAAGAGCTGATGATGATGATGTTGATAATAATGTGTTTTCAGATAGACCGGATCAGAAATAAAATAAGAGTTAAACAAATAGGTACCTACCAGCATCAGACTTAAGCGTGCCCTTGCCCTTGAGCGGCACAATGAGGATTTGCGTGTCGACGCTGTAGTGGCCGTCCAGATGCAGCTTCGGGAATCGAACCCGACCCCGTATAGTCAGTGTATCCAGGTCCACTCTGTAAAATATTAAGCCTACTTTAAAGTGGAACTTAGCCTTTATCTCGTCTAATGGTAAGTGTGGAATATCTCTACTGTGGTGGAACTGGCTATTTTACCTCTATGTCTCTAACCGATGCAACTAATAATGCTAATAATAATAATACTAATTTTTTCATCAAGCTTTCGATATTGCTTTCATATTGCTTTCATATCTCTTTTGAAATGACAAGATGACGCCATTAACTATAGAGCGCGATAGCGAGAGCGATGGCGACAGAGTGAGGCGGTCGGGGGGCAGGTCCCGATGCCGGCGGATCCCTATTTTTTTAAATTTTTAAATGTTTTATTTATTTTGTTTAATATTTAAAAATGTAAATTTATATGAGAAAAAATAAATAAAGAAAATAATACTAACAATGTTGCTATGATGACGGGTTTATAATAATATAGTACTTATAATGCGCCCAGGCGGACTTAAAGCAATGCCTACAATAAATTAAAATTAGTAAAATATGTAAATGGGACTATGGGACGTCTGGGCCCAAGATTGGCTGTGTAACCTCTGGACCTCTGGAACATTGCACTCAATAACTTATTAAATCGATACCTATATTAATAACAGCGTCATCTATCATTCTGCGCTGTAACTAATAAGCACGTTGAGCAGAAAAGAAGGCGTTGAGAAATGATTACAAAGCGAGTAACGGTAAGTTATGAACCTGTTTGCTCTGAAGCACCATAGATGGCGCATTTAACGTAAAATTATTTTTCTTTGACAGACGTCAAAATTCTTAAAACTCCTAAGCCTTTTATTGCTACTTTTACTAGATATGTAGATAATATGCTAAAATAAATGTAACATTTAAAACTTTGAAAACAAAATCAAACATAAAAAAAACAATTCCGGGTAAATAACACACAGGCTTAAAACCAGCCCTAACCACCAACTAAACCAAGTTGAAGTAACCCCACTTTAAAACGTAAGCCGGGACGGGGTCTGAGGTCGGTGATCTTAACCACTAGACCACAAAGTCACCCAAACTCACGTCAAACTCTTGATGGAGAAGTTGCCTGCACCGGTCACCTTCACATCTTTGCCGACGGCACTGAGCGGCATCTGACTGCCGCTCACCATCACTATCTGAAACATGAACGCAAATAAATGAGTTATAGCATTCTTAATGTAGTCAGTAAGAGCAATTTTTTTTTTGGAGAAAGTTTGTGATTAACCTCATGCGACATTTTCAACGTTACCGAACTTTTTTGGGGACGACGAGAAACTTAAAGGGTTCCTTAAGCCGTGTGAAAAGAAGCACCGTCGGAGGTATTCCTAGTGCTTGCCTCGGATACCTACAAGATTCTCCTAGCTTTTCAAATTCTACACAAAAATTCCTAATGACACTGTCAATTCGAGCCGAGATTCTAGCCCTTAGAAGCATCCCTGGTTCTTTCGATATCTGACTGGTACGTCCAGAAGGATCTTACAAGAATGGAAACACGCTTGCGTGCTGTGGACCCCTGAAAGACTGCCTCGGTCGGTCACAACAGCTTGAGGAACCCGCAGCGGCGCCGGCGCGGCACTGCACTATTAGTCACGCACACACGCACATACTCACACACACTGCACCGCTGTCTACGAAGCTGCGCAGCGTTCTCGTAACACGTACAACACAGTGACATTATGATTTTTGAGCCAATGAGGGTATCTCAGTTTAAATTCGATGGACTTGTTCGGTATATCTAAACTTTTTTTAGTCACATAATTTGACTGTTTGTTTTTGTATTATTAAAATTATGTATAGCCTAGTTTAATTAAATAATAGTTTATTTAATTTCGTCACAAGGCAATTTAATTACTTTTTACAATTATTAATCTCATGTAAGTGAATTCTGTATTCTTATGAGAATAAAGTTTCTTTAAACCTAACCCGAGTTCCTCGTCGCTAATAAACCCGGTTACAATATAGGCGGTGTACAGCAAGCACCCGGTAGCCACTAACATCAGTGGTTCGGCAAATGAGACGACCCATAGGTTGTCTCATGCTTTCCTCTATCTACACGCCTGGGAGTCTATCGCCTCTACTCTATTTATATCGCTCTCGCTATCGCGCTCTATAGTTTATGGCGTAATCTTGTCATTTCGAAACCGATATAAAAGCAATATCGAAAGCTACAGGCTATAGCTTTCGATATTGCTTTCTTAATGCTTTCATATCGCTTTCGAAATGACAATATGACGCCATAAACTATAGAGCGCGATAGCGAGAGCGATGGCGATAGAGTTAGGCGGTCGGGGGGCTGGTCGCCTGCAGATCAGACTACCAAAAACTGACAAATTTCCGCAATAGACTTTGAACTTTAGTATGTATATGGCATATGGTTGAACATATATTGAAGAAATTAGACAGTTATGGGTAGGTTGATGTGCAGGCGTCTGCACTATAAAAACTACATTAATTCACTTACAGAGGCCTATGCCCAACAGTAGTTCGAGAAATGTTGATATTGGTAATTTTCGTATTGTTTCTTGCAATTACTACGTTAACTACTCATTGTTTATTTATTTATGGACCATTAACAGAGTTGCCAACATGAAAAAATGCAAACGATTACCTAATGCAAAGTTATTATATACCTACATAACATAATATAACAGTTATTATTATAGACGGGCTCACCGTGCGCCTAATACGTATTATAAGTCCTAACTTAATGTCTCAGCGAAACAGGCAAAGCACTAATCTTGTACACTGTCATTAGCACGATACGTTCATTAATATTTATAATTCAGTTATAATAGTGTTTACTCCTGATACGACTGCGTCACTTCGTTGAAAGGTGCGTCATATGCGTGCACTTATAACAGCTGCGGCAAGCGGCTGAGTTGCGGAACACATTGTATTGTTTTGTTCATCACCAGCTCATTAGATATGAGGATGTTGGATGGATAGGGAGAACGGACCATGAACCGCCGCGCGGGCAAAGTGCAGTGGTCGCATTGTTTTATTATTTACTAGCTGACCGCGTAATTCGTACCGCTTTGACGATATCTATGACAACAAAACAAACATATCGTTTAATAGTTTACGCGTGGAAGCACAAACTCACTTCTTTTTAACAATAAGCGCATCCTATGTCTTTGATTATACTCTTGAGAATATCTGTACAAAATTCATGATGATCGGTTGAAAAGTTAAAACGTGAAAGCGTATCAAACTGTTGTTTGATACGCTTTCACAAACAAACAAATTCACTTTCGCATTTAAAATATTAGTTAGGATTACGAAATAATTTGCTGTTAGCCGCCTCATCATCAGCCTATAAATAACTACTACTAACTACTTTTTTCAGTTTTGTGGAAAACCCCTGCAAGTCTTAAGTCACTCAGCGTAAGCAGGGAATGTGCTGCGAAGTACCTCAGGGATGTAGAAGGGTTCGATGCCCGGCACGCCGATCTCAGGCAGCCCGCCGGACAGCCTCGGCTTCAGCGCCTCGATGGAGTGGCGCACGCAGTCGCTCACGGTGGCCTGCTCCCACTTGCACACCTCGATGTAGCTGGCTGGAACACATGCCAACATCTATACTAATATAATCTTCGAACAATAATATACTAGACTAGTTCTTGCCCGCGACTTCATTCGAGAAGACTACAGTAAAAAAAAAAGTATCCTATATGCTGGTCTGGGTCATGGTCTTTATATGAGGAGAGTTTCATTAAAATACATTCAGTAGTTTATACGTGAAGGAGTAACAAACATCCATCCATACTTACAAACATTCGCGTTTATAATGTTAGTAGGATAAAGGATCCGGAACAAAAACGCATCTCGAAAGTGGTCCTCCTTGCTCATACCTTTACATTAAAATTTCGAATAACAAAATCTGAAATAACATTGGATAACCTCAACAAGTTCAGCAGCTTGAACCTTAAATCTTAAGTATAAAGATTAAACTAAGGTTGCAAAATATTTACTTTCATCGCCACAAACGTCATTGTGGCTCCGTGGCCCCTAAGCTCCGATCCGATCCGAACCCTTCGGAGAATCTAGTAGGGCACGGGGACGCGCACTAGTGCGCGATGCCGTTCCCTCTAGAAAACCTCCGAAGGTGATTCGTTTCACACGGCTTGACAGGCACACGTTTCTCGCCGCCCCCAAAAAAGCCCGGTGAAGCTGAAAATGCCGTCTGAGGCAATCAGCAATCTCTCTCAAAAAAGGCCCCAAAGTCGCCTACCGATTTTCAAGCACTCATCGGGAATCTAGTACACGTGAAGAGTTTGTTATTTTTTTTTGAACGCGCTAATCTCTAGAACTACCAGACAGATTTAAAAAAATATTTTTGCATTTGGTAATGTTTTTGTGGATTTTTGTGGAAGGCTACACACAGCCTGTAGCCTTCCGTTATATCAGAAAGAACGCTAAGCAAATACGAAGTACTAGTGGACGTGGTGGGTCGGGGGACAACTACTGCATTTTATGGTTATTCTTGTGCTATCCGGGATATCATTACTCAATGAATGATTTTTCAACACTTTAAAACACTAGTTTATTATATTATTTTCCAATGTAGGAATTTGAGTACGGCCATGCATGACGTTATTTAATTAAATTTTAATTACAGGACTATAAGGACATTTTAATTATTTTATTTTATTCAAATTTAACTACTTACTTTTCAATTTGCTATTTTATACATTCGACTGTGATATTTTAATTTTTATGCCTAATAGACCGATCGATCACGAATAACATTATAATTTTTAAAATCCTAAACATTTTATTACAATAATATATTAATTTCTAATGTATTTGAGTATGGACATGTCATCATTTATATTTATTTTTTCTTTATAAATTTATTTCTTTAGATTATTCTTCTATCTAGTAGATATTATATAAATTCAACTGCATTATTTTAATTTTATCTAATTTTTTTGCCTAATGGGCTTATCACAGATGTACTTACCATTATAATATCTTGTAAGACCTTGTAAAACCTGTGATGAACAAATAAATAAAAATAAATAAAATTATGGCCTCTTGGCCCCGTGAAGTTTTTTTGAGAGTTTGCTGGTTGTCTCATGCGGCATTTTCAGCGTAAAAGGAAATTACCTCCCCTCTCTTTTTAAAAATCATATAAGACCCGGCTTACGGTTAACGGCATCAAAATAATGGCACGAGTACAATACAAACATTGATGTTAGAGCGACACATTTAGATAAGATGATGGGAACTACCTATTCGGACAAACAAGCCCTATCACCAACCAAACCGAGTCCACAAACATGTACCCCCGCTAGGAATCGAACCCAATACAATCATTGATGTTAGGGCGACACATTTAGATAAGATGGTGGGAGCTAGCTATTCGGACAAACAAGCCCTATCACCAACCAAACCGAGTCCACAAACGTGTAACCCCGCTAGGAATCGAACCCAATACAAACATTGATGTTAGGGCGACACATTTAGATAAGATGGTGGGAGCTAGCTATTCGGACAAACAAGCCCTATCACCAACCAAACAGAGTCCACAAACATGTACGTACCCTCGCTAGGAATCGAACCCGGGACCTCTGGGTCTCAGACTGGTGGTCTTAACTACTATATAGTCAACTATATAATACGGTCATTTTTTTATACTAATACTCTACCTACGCTAAGTACTAAAATTATCATTTCTTCCTATTTCGGAGAACACTAAGTTTGCCTTGCAAACCTCAACAACATACATTAGAAACAGGAAATGGCTGTGTTCTACTAGGCTGCTAATTGCACAACAACCCAGCTGTGCCCAGTGATTAGGGCAGTGATGAAACCTTCGCTCTGTTGACAACTACTCAACATAATGGTACGATGAGAAAACAATACTTTAATGCGGAGACAAACTATACCATTCCTGATTAAACAATACACGAGCTAACCATTGTGTTCTAAGAGCGTCATCATAGAATTCTTTTATTAATTTCCATTTCAATTTATTTGCATTCAAAATTTTAAATAGTTGGTAATGTATTAAAATTGGGCACAGCAATTTAGAAGAGAGGATGACGCCATTTATACATTCAATATAAGAAATAGATTAATAGATTAAATATTATCATTAATGTTTTCACTATTGTGCACTATTGGCAGAGCAAAAATATGTGCCTAACTTTTTATAAAAATAAAAAAAGTTCCCGGAATACGACTGGCTGGTGACTATCAGGGCCAGGGAGTGCGCAGACGACGGAATTTTTGCGTCCGCTTTTTTTCCCTCGTGTACGTTAGTAGACGTTAGTCGATGAAGTTGTAAGCGATCTTTTGACGGACAAGAAAGTCCGCGGACTCTAGTCCGTCGTCTTCACAAACACTCACACATATTTCAACCGCTAAGAAGCATTGTTTTATATAACTATGTTCTTGTTGAAGAGTCGAAAATACAACGTATAGAAGCATAAGTAAACATGACAAAACGCGCGTTCGGTTTTTTTTTTTTTGGAGAGAATTTGCTGATTGCCTCCGACGGCTTTTTCAGATTCACCGGGCTTGTTTGGGGGCGGCGAGGAACGTGTGAAACGAATCACCTTCGGAGGTTTTCTAGAGGGAACGGCATCGCGCAATAGTGCGCGTCCCCGTGCCCTACTAGATTCTCCGAAGGGTTCGGATCGGATCGGACGCTTCGGTAGCTTAGAGCATTAATAATTAATACTACATAATACTACTTAATAGCGTTAATAATTAATACTACTGTTAAAGGTTGAATGTGTCGCATGTACGAAGGGCGCTAAGGACATTTTATGTCTGCTCATGAAGTATGTTGTTGTATGTGGCTTCTCCAATTAGCCGAAAATGCCATTATTTTTTTATTATTTATTAAACAAAATACATGTTTCACTTAATGTAAACAGTGTAACAGAAACCAGAAACAATTGTTAGGTAACTTCCTTTGCTATAAATCCCAACGAATAAAATAATGCTACATCAAAAACAGCTTTTGCAGTCAAAGTGCAAAAATTTTAATTGAAGTATATTAATTATGTTTAGGGTTTAGGTTTTACCATAATCCATTAATGTAGGTATACCTCTTTTTTATAATGCTATAACCGACTTTATTCACAAAAATGACAGTTTGAAAGACAGTTTGAAAACAGGTTTCACTTCAGTCAACGTTTTCTATTTTAATTGCCTGAAATATAGGCCTGTAAAAGTAATTGTTTGTCCCTAAAATACCTGACCTACTTATTTTGTCTTTTAGATCCACTTAATATTGATTAGCGTAGCGTTACTTTGATATTTCTTGAATAATAATTACGTTTAGCTGGTACTATCATTAAAGTATACAGATTTCGTCGCATATAAGGTATTAACGAGGCGACGCTTTATTTTTACCTCGATTTATCCCCTTATACATACTAAGTATTCGTATAAGTTTGCACTTAGTAAGTGTTTACATTAAAATATGTTCGTGGCAAAGCAACCTGCTTGTTTCTACTTGCGTACTTCCCGAACAATTACGCCCGCGCCTGCGCAGCCCGATGACGCTAGCATCAACTATTCAAATGTGCAATCCGTCTTGAATAGCTTCACAAAATTGTTCTAAGTATCAAGTTCTGCAATAAGAACAATGTACTTATACAACGTTATTGTTAATATGCAATTTTAAATTGTTATCCTGAATTTACGTAAATGCACCACTAGTTTCGACTTGGTTCGCGAAATTTATTAAACGGTTGTAAGGTTTTTATAAAAATAACATTTTTTTTTGACAAAATCTGACTTTTACCCTTTTTCAGTAGAGACACAGATATCTAAGTGATTGAGGTTTTAAATTTATATTTGAAATAATACATTAATTTTCTGTACTCTTACCAGAATAAAGAGAAAAAATTGTGAAGTACTCAGACCACTACAAACTGTCAAATTTCCTCAATAGACTTTGAACTTTATATATTTGTCTTATGGTTGAACATTCTTTGAAGATTTTTGGATAGGTTGATGTGCCGGCGTCTGTACGTTCATAATCCGTAAAGAGACCAAACTTTTCTACCTTTTCTAGCCTTCTCTTATTGCGGATGTAGCCAAAAAATCGAGAAATAATAAAAAAATTAAAAAAAAAAGTATATATAAATGCTATTTTAAGGAAAATAATAAACAGGGCTTGTGGAAATTTTCCTCGAAACGATTTAGTTTTTCACGCTCGCAACTTTTGAAAATAAAACCGTTCCAGCCAGATTTCTGACAATCCAGCTTAAAAATGCCTTGCCTACGCTACATAAACTGAAGTATGAAGTATAGAATAATATTTTGGACTTCTTCCGGGCTTCCCCCCTTGGCTTTCATATAACCTGATTGTCAACTAATGTAAGGCCGAAGATGTTATACACTTCACGTGAAATCCTCAAACACCGAGAAATTGTGAGGACCCCGAGTAACACTTCATACCGTAGTAGGTAAAAAGCTAAAACAGAATTTCCATTTCTAGAACAGAGGAAAAAAGAGAATACTGAACACAGCAACGATCCATTTCCATGTCCAAAAAAACCGCTGTAGCGAATAAAAATAATTAAGTACTCTTATTTAAAACGAACTTACGTAGTTTTTTCGGTAGGACGCCACTCACGAAACAGAATGCAAACAATGCCAAAAACTTCAAAGGGTACATTTTGTTTCTTTACAATAAGCACCGAAAGCCACACGACGCAACGTACAATGTCTCGCTCACCACTGGTAACTCATTATCGAACGAATAGTTTTATAGACGGACAGATTTTCTCACTGGCTTGTACCAAGGTGACTTCTGCATAGCATCTCAAAACTAAACAAAAGGTAAATACGATACTTATTGCTCACGTACTATCATTGGAAATGCAACGGACAATTTGGTTGTTGCGTACTGGTTTTTAATTCTCGAAAAACTCGCAACAATTAACGCTTCCGGCAATATCAATCAATAACTATAACAATTAACTACTAGTTAAATAACATTCTAATTACTGTAAGCCCAAATATTGATGCATTTAGGAGACGATCCATTCGTTTTCTTTAATTAAAATTAAAAAACAAGACAACAAATTTTGATTGTTATATTAAATGCACAATGTATTTAAGGTACTTAATTGGATAAGGATTAATGCTGTATTGCTTAAAATCACTTCGTAAATAAGCCATTATTTCTCGTTAAAAGTAAAAGATAAAAAAATATTATTGTGGGTTATCCCTAAGAGATATATACATATACATATATAGACATCGCCGACTTTTTTGCAGACCGTTTTAAGGTGTACAACACTGTAGTACATTATTTTGATCTATCTCGTAGGGTTCAGTCAGCATTTGCAATGTAAGCGCAAAAAAAATGTGAAACCTCAAAAATTATAAAAATTACATAGCTTATTTTACTTTTTTTTTTATTTTCAAGTGCTAATTGCTGCACTGAAGCTAAATTAATCTGCATGGCCATCGGTTGCAACGACCGATTGGATAGATGGCGCTAGTGCCACTAAAAAGCACTCAAAAACATTAAAATAGCAGTGACAAAATTCAGCGCTTACGTCAGCCTTCCCGGTAGCATAGCGGTCAGTGCAGCCGCCCGGATTGCGGAAGACCCAGGTTCGATTCCTGGCTGGGTCGGGTGGGCGTTTAATTTTTTCACTGTATTTTATAAAATTTTATGAATATTACATAGCTTGTCTTTTTCCAACAGTCCAAATTATTGTCTTTGGTTTTGCTTTTGTGCTCAAAACAACAACTGAGCTTTTGTGTTTGATTGATAAACATTTCGAATCTGTTGGTTTGGGGGGACATTTTGACGCATCGTCCTTACCTTAATAAATTTATTAACTTTCCTACTGTTAAAAGTTAAGTAATTATTTCTACGAGTCTAGCTTGAAAGCAAGTGTAAATCATATTGCTATGTGGTTGGTAATGTCAACAATCATTTTGTCAGTAGTTATCAATTAATGTTTGAGACAATGAAACACGTAATAGCCGCTCAATGACTGTCATACGCTCAACCAAAACAACAACACTCATTATAAACTATTGTAATTTTTTAAAGTTTTCCTTCTTCGTAATTTTCATTAATTTATCTTTCACACAAAGTAATTTTTTAGTTATTAATTAATCATCATAATCGAGGAGCTCGGAGGTAAACGCGCTTGGTCTGCGAATGCTGAAGTTAATTACCTACCAAATAAGTTAGTTACCAAAAATGTATCATTTTGAGCTCCTCCGTGCTTTGGAAGGCAAGTATCTATAGCCGTTAGTCCGTTAGTCCCGACCGCGAGAGCAGTCGTTATTACCAACCACCGCACCGCACTGGGTCCGCGTGGTGGTTTATGGCCCGTTCTCCCAGTTGTCTCCAATTCTAATATTTTAAAACACCCATAATCGTGTGTAATATCATAAACCTTGTAATAACTACCAACACACTATTAAGTCGTTATTGAATTAGCAGACTTGCGTTTCACATATACGTTCTTTGGTTTATAAATCGAAACCCATGCATATTCACGAACACCATTATTAATTCATATTCATAACTGACAAATATCTATTTGCATCTACATAGTTTATCAACGACAGTAAGAATATTTTTGCGTTTTATAAAAATTTACAAAGTAAATAAAATTAAAATTGGGCCGATTGTCGACGATTTTGTGACAATTGTCGCTTATTAATACAATAATGGCCAATGACAATATTATAAAATTGTCGAGTTGTCGCAAATTCTTTACACGGAATCCTTAGAATTCAAATTTTAACAATCTACATATTTTCAATATATTTTTTTAGGGTTTGCTAATTACAAAATGTTTTTGTTTTGTTTATATATTTTTAACGCAAATTTTGTTGCGAAACAAATTACAAAAACACAAATGTTGAAAAAAATTTTTTTCAACTTTTCTGAGCAGCTGACCCGGTAGTTATGTCAGAAGGGTGCAGGTTCAAATCTTGCTCGTGGAAATTTTTTCAACATTTGTGTTTTTGAATTTGCTAATTACCTTAAAGTCCAGCATGCGGCCTTAATCGAAGCACCATTTAGATAATAGTAAGTTACAAGGTCTCTTAGAAAACCTTATTTTTTTATATTATGAAATGTTTATTGAATTGAGACCACGTCGGCTTTACTGCAATGCTAAATTATTTCACGGATTATCATGAACAGTTACCTACAGCACAATCATTTAGTCACTACAGAAAAGATAATCTAATCGGAAACTGAGCGAATCTCCACTATAGTAAAGCCAGCGACACACCTTACGATTTTGCGCTAAAATTATGTTTGTAAGAAAAAACAAAATTCAAAATCATTTATTAAATTTAGCTCACAAACCCCTTATGACATCGGTTCGTAAGTCTACACAGGGCGGGAGAGCTTGCACTGAGAACCGGCAACAAACTCAGCTATCATCATCATCATCATCATCATCATCTCAGTCAAAAAGACGTCCACTGCTGGACAAAGGCCTCCCTCAAGGATAAAATCATTTTGAGGGGAATTTGCCATAATCGCCACGCTTGGCAGGCGGGTTGGCGATCGCAGTAAGGTAAGAATAATCACAGAGAGACGCTGCTGCCCATACTCTGAAATGGTACCCATAGTCGCCTTCCTGGTGCAATTCTTTAACTCAGCTCAGGGCATTCTTTATTCCCATTCTTTTACAGCGTTGAAATATTGGAAAATGCCCATACAGAAAGACGCTTTCCATAACAAGTAAACAAACAAAATATAAAGGACAACAACATCATGTAAATACAAATAAAAACATCTAAGTTTGCAAACTTACATCAGGTACCTACCAAAAATTAAATATCAGGAAGAATTTGCACACATTCTTACCAACCGACAGGGCTTCAATTCTGCTCTTTTAAAACGTCCACGTCGTGTTTCGGTGCCTTGATGATGATTCTGTCCATATTCCCAATAGTCTTAATTTCAAATCAGGCTACCGATGTGTAACGGTAGCCTTCTTTCTTTCTTCCGAAAACTTCGACTTTTTGCCTTTACGCTGTATCTCGCAAAACCTCATACCTTCCGACCACATTTTCGAGGGCCTGGTTTACGTCAACAGCATTTGTGGTTTCCACGGCAACGAATCGGTTCTCCAGGTTTGACTGGAACGTTTCACAGATCCTACGATTGTTTGGAGGAGATTAGGACGGCGCCTGGACTTCATTAAACAGACACGCTCTGGCTTAAAATTGATATTCAGAGAGCCTCGGACAAGTCGGTGATCACTGCCGGTATTGAACCTGTAATAATAAACGTATACTTTGTGCAAAATCGTAAGGTGTAATCCTCATTAAAGGGGCGCGCAGTTTTAAATTAGACGATCTCTATTTGCTCATTATAATTAAACAAAAAACGTCTTAATGTAAATAAAATTGCGACAATTTAGTAGTCACCTACGCCGATTATAATACAGTCAGTTAAATTTATGTTTATATATAATATATTTATTATCTATGAAAAATGAAAAGCAAAATGTTTTAAACAACAGGCACTTTATAACACGATGAAACAACTTTCATACACATACACATACATACATAAGATACCATGTAGTTACAGTTACTTCTCTTCTCAAACAATTACACTCTTTGAAAATTCAAAAAATTCAAAATTCAAAATTCAAAATCATTTATTCAGTTTAGGCTACAAGTAGCACTTGTGAATGTCACTATGCCATCGGTTCGTAAGTCTACTCTGGGCGGGAGATCTTGTACTGAGAAGAACCGGCAAGAAACTCAGCAAGTGAGCTCCAGCTCACTTTTCTCCCTTACAGCGTCAAAAATATTGGAAAATGCCCTATCATAGCAGGACACTTTCCATTACAAAAAAACACAAAATTATAGAAGACAACCACAACATGTAAATAAAAAACAAAAATATCACAAAATAAAAAAAATAAAAAGCTAAGTTAACAAATTTATATCAGGTAAAAGTTTCAATTTCCACAATGTCATACAGTACCACTACAGTACTCTAAAAAAAAAAATATTTAATAAGAAAAACCAAGTCAAACTACAGTAAATAATATTAAAAATAAGATAAGTATGCAAGAGCAGACCAGCCTCCACAGGCAGCACCCGTTCACGAGTATGACATATGAATCAGCCATCGCTTCGCTCAACCATATTTTAGGGAACGTAAACGTTTGAAATGAAATAACTTGTACGGATCTGCTCGCGTTTATTTTACACACTACTTTTAACTAATGTTTATCCTGACGTTTCGAACCCTTTGCAGGGTCCGTAGTCACAATGACTGAGGTGAATCACACTGCGAAATCGAAAATGCGAATCAGTGCGAGTTTCATTCGCCATTCGATCACGTTAACGAAAACGAGAATTTGTATGGCAAAATTTTAACCCTTCACGTATGTCGCCAGGAGGCGCTGCTTCAACCTCATACTAATTTTCGTTTTCGCAAACGTAATCTAATGAATACGGATACCTAGTAATAAAAACTCACACTTAGTGCCCAGATAGGTACCTCAATGGTGATTCTCACCACCATCTTAGACAGTTGGCTACTGTAGGGAAATCTTTGTTTCAGAGAGCACGCGGCATCTGTGACATCCAACACCTGGCTGCTTAGCTTATAACCAACCACAGTCGAACGCCAACTTGCTGTACTTCCATGAGAGTTGTCACTGACAAGAATGGACATATCTTAAAGCGAGCTTCTTACTTTAAGCCGCCGAAGACGATCAACCTAGTTTTACGACTTGTCAAGTGCAACATACCCCTTCAAGATGCAAGCGTGTGCAAACTGGACTGCGACTGTGGGCTCTCTTACATCGGGCAAACAAAGTGTAGGAACCCGCGTTAAAGAACATATAGCCGACGTCATGCATAGGCGCGAAAATAAGTATGCGAACATATCTGATGTATGGGCCAAACCAATACATCAGATTTGATAAATCTCAAATACTCGCTAGAGAACAACAATTCATCCCTATGATGATACATGAGGCTATTGAAATTAAAAAACAACCTAATTTCAATAGAGAAGATGGTTGGAATCTACCACCAGACTGGGATCCCATCATACAAAATATTAAATCCCAGCCCCAACACCATACTGCCAGACCAAATTTACTGTAAGCTCTTTCTGCGTAAAACGGAACGCACCTGATTAAATTTAAATGAGGGTATACAAGCTATATACTAACCAAATATGAGACGACCATAACCTCAATCTCCCTGCGACCACGGACCCTGCAAAGGGTTCGAAACTTCAGGATAAACATTCATTAAAAGTAATGTGTAAAATAAACGCTAGTAGATCCGTAAAAGTTATTTCATTTCAATGTGTAGTGTTCGCGTAAACTTTAGAAAACAATATTCACACTCTTTTTCAAACATTTCAGCATTTCCGATAACAAACATGCCGGGACAAAAGTTTCATGAACCGTTCAATAGTCGACTAGTGGACTTATCGGCTAACCTGTCACTGACAATTATTATTGTAAGTTTCATAAAACAGCCCAGGCCCAGGTAGGGCAATGCCTGTTTTCGTGGAATACATTATCACGCGTGTATTATACGAGTATATCTACGGTTGTGAAAATGAGACGCGTGTAGCGGCAACAACACACACGAGTCTCGTTTTGACAACTGGGTGCGTAGTGTGAGTTTCATTTGATATACTCGTATGTCGCCAGGAGGCGCTGGCTGCTTCAATGCCATTAAAAAAATGACTTTTGGACATTGCTTTTATAGTGTCAATTCTTAAGCGTGAATTTTGTTACAATAATTAAGATTTTTGCATGCCTGCTTGCAGGTTGAATACAATTGCACTAAATTTAAAACAATTTACTGTGTTCTAGCCATTAAAATTATCTTTATTATCTTATCTAGGCACTCTGCAAAAACATAGTTAATACCCAATTAAGGTAGTGGCACCAGTCTTCGACAGAACCCGGTGATTAACATTGTTTTCCCTCAATTATTATAAACTAGTTGTCGCCCGCGACTTCGTTTTCGAAGACTACACTATCCCACAGGAACCTGTTACCGGGACCGGGATAAAAAGTATCCTATATCCTAGTCCGGGTCATGGTCTGTCTATGTGCAAAGTTTCATCCAAATCCGTTTAGCCATTTTCACGTGATGCGCGGTCAAATAAACAGACAAAACTGTTGGAACGAGTTCTGTTATCGATTCTAAGTATCCCCAGCCAACTTTATATCGAATATCTTCCATGTACAGACTTTCGACCATCTTTAGCTTTATTATATGTATATATAGATAGATAGGAGTCAACAACTGGCTTCCTAGCTGTCATGTCAGCTCGTAAAATTTCAATGACAACCAATGTTATTTTTTGGCGACGAAAAAATGTGACTGACAGTGGTCCTAAAGTGTCGATCGCTGGTGCCACTAACCTACTTGAGTATTTACTTTCTGTTATTATCAAACTAGCGGCCCGCTCGCGTCTTCGTCCGCTTGAGTGAATACCCGTACCCTATAGAACCCTAAAGCAGCGCCACCTACCGGGTTCATTATATGCATGTATTATCACTCTATCTATTACAAAAAACCTCATCAAAATCCGATGAGTAGTTTTAAAGATCTAAGCATACATACGAACAGACAGACAGCGGGAAGCGACTTGTTTTATACTATGTAGTAAGACTTATTTTAAGGTGAACGATGCACGGGATACATGTTTGATAAAAAGCAAGAAAAAACCTGTCTCTGTCTCCGCCTAGGTGGGAAGGTTAGGTAGTGGGTAGGTTCTCTCTGGGAACCAGCGGCGTAACACTATGTATATCTAATATGACATTGCAATTAATATAACGCAGATATAATCAGACCTTAAAAGCAGGGCCGACCAGTAATGTCACCCGTTGTACGTGCTAGCGCCAATTATCTCCTTATAACTCACTTAATTTGTCAATATGTCTATTTTATTGAATACAGTAGAAGCAACAGACAAAAGAGGTATTTACTATTAATGTCTTATTATTAATGTTTACAAAGAAGGTTCCCGTTTGTGTTCATTTAAACCTAATGACAACCAAACTAAGATAACACTCATTGCGTACGTAAATACCAATAGACGTAAATTCTAAATGAGAGCCATCAATAGGTTGATTTAATGTGTGGTTTCATTAATCTATTATTAATTGTAAACAAAATCTCGAATTGTCTATTATCTGTACGGTTCTTAATTTCTTTCTCCCATACGATACATACATACCCATGACGATATTCAAATCTTTAGGCAGCGGATTTTATAATTGATTTGGAAATAAAAGGAATTTTTAAATTAAAACTAAAGGGCTTTCCAATAATGATTCCACTGTTGTATACAGAGTTTTTGTGATAAGTATAAAAGTATTATTTTTATATTCTGACTTTCTTTAGATTCTTATTTGCCCCGTCCCTCATATTGTATTTACTATTATGTATTGTTCTCTTTTACATTGTAAGTAATTAGCAAATTATCGTTTTATGTTTCTTTTTAATTAATCTTTATCATGTAAGTAGGTATGTCAATTTTGTTAAAAATTTATAGTTATTAGCCTGTGAAAACTTATAAAGGCCTGGTTTTAAGTTAGTATCAGTTAAATTAGTATTAGTATCTAATAAAATGTTGTGCTGTTCGTTTCCCAAATAAATAAATAAATTGACGGGAATGTTAAGCTTTGTACGAATAAGAATAATTATTTTTATGCAAACTGACTAAGCTTTTGGCCACCAACCAGCCTGTTGGTGAGCAGGATGTAGCCTAAGGACTACCTTCCTGTCTAAGCATGTGCAGACGCCTGCGGGTTTCGGACTGATCACCGAAAGACCTTTTATCGAAACCCACTTCTACACCGCCATATCAACGAGGAGCCATATGACCGACGGGTTATATTACCGATTCTGCAGTGAAACATGTAAGGAAGGAGGCGAAAGGGAATAAAGTTAAACAGTTCCTTCGAAAGAGGTGAAGTACAAAGTATAAGGTAATTAATAAAATAAGAAAATAATAAGTGAAAGAAAATAATGGTGGTACACACGCCTGTACACCAGACTACCACAAAGTGCCAAATTTCCTCAATAGACTTTAAACTTTAAGTATAGGGCCTATGGTTGAAAATTCATTGAAGAAATTTGATAATTTTGGATGGGATGGGTTGGTGTGCATGCGTCTGTAGACTGTACATGAAAACATCAACAAACGATTAATTGTTGTTACTTATTGAATAAAAAGATATCGTTGTAGTTGATTTCGATAAGTGACGCGTTCCCACTAGCGACATCTGTGTTGTAGTCGTTGAAACTACGTGTTACGAATGAGCGTAGCCACTCGTAGCATAGGCTACGGAGCATATAACATCAAAATCATTTTCCAACTATACTCACTAGGTGGCACTTTTATCGCTGATTTAATATTCTTTATCATGTTTACGGTTTAATAAATAAGACTTTAGAATGAAGAATTCAAGAGTACTTATAAATGATTCAATTATCAGGATCTTTTTAAATAAAATTGCCGCAGCGGCAGTACCTTATGAAGAGGGTGGCGATTTTGAATGTAACCATTGATCTTGAAATAAAAATTGACACAAACCTACACTGTGGTACGAGCGGATACGTGGTAGGAGTTTTTGATGCTGAGAATGCTCGAACGGTATTGTAAATAATACAAAAGTTATTATAGGCACTTCAAAGTTTATGTTACTGCTATTTCGATATCTTCTTGTGAGATTTAAAATTCGCCTCTCTGCGCTGTCTAGATCTTGGTTTAGGACCTAGTAACTACTAAGTAATCTGTGGTTTAGGGTGGAAGATATAGGTAGTTAAATAGATGAGACAGAGTCTGCGATTGCTAAGGTTAGACTTAAAAATTAAAAGTAAAAATTTAAATAATTATAATTTGAACTTCTTTATTTATCACATTGCCTAGAGTCTAGGCCCTAGACCTTATGAATATTACCATGTGGCTTTCAGTCAATCTGATAATACCCTGTGTATTTACATTGCACGGGGTGCGGGGAGGAGAACAAGGGGTTCTATAATGTTTTACACACAATTCATTAGTCAATTTTCATTCCACATTAGCTACATTTTGTCAACGTATATTTCACAAATTATTGCTTTAACAATGGCATCAAAACATAAACATTCATAGGGCAAGATTTTATTTCTCAATATTTTTTTTTATTATTTTTTTTAAAGATAAACTAACGTGTCAATATTTTTCAGAAAACAAAAGGTACGTTTTACAAATAATTAATTTGACCAATCTTCTTCAGATGGTTTGGCCATGTCGAGAGAATGGATGAAGGCGAGTGTGAATGAAAGTGTTGGTAGGGGTAGACCTAGGCGGACGTTTCGAGACCAAATCAGGGACGTCCTGCAAAAAGGCCAGGTCAAGAGTACCCTAAACCGAAGAGCATGTATGAAGGGAATAATGTAAGTGGACGAAGCGAAACAAGTATGTAAGGATCGTAGCAAGTGGAAAGAAGTGGTCTCTGCCTACCCCTACGGGAAAGAGGCGTGTTTATATGTATGTATGTATGTATATAATCTTCAAATATTTGTTTCTGGATCTTCACCGGCCGCCGCCGCAGCACGCTCGCTTCACGCGCTCGGCTCGCGCTTTTTTTTGGTCACCGATCTAACCTAACCTTACCACTCCAAACCTTACCAATCCTCACCTTTCCGTCGAACTTTCAAATGTTTTTTTTTTTTTTCAAACTTTCAGAACAAGGAGGTAAAGTCCAGTTCATTTAAGTTTTATTATCCATAGGTCAGCAGAGTACCTATGAAAGGAATAATTTTATTTGTTTCTAATATTGATTCTACGTTTGAAATAATATGGTTTTAATTTGGCATTTTTTATAATGCCGTATTAGAATAGAATAGAATAAAATAGAAAAGTTTTTATTAACATACACACTTAATTATAACAATTATACAACAATAAAGGAATAAATATCAAAACAGGCAGAAAAAAAAAAGAACAGAAAATAAAATACTACCTATTTTATTTGCAGTGTGAAATTAAAGCGCCCTGTCTCAGCGTAAGCTGCTGTGTCATCCATGGATGTTCAGAATGACACAGAAGCGCTGTTCTGTTATTCTGACAGGACCTGAATATTTATAGTACTAGTGACAAGACAAATAAAAGAAATTAAAAACAAAAGATAAAATAAAATAATAATTACATTAAAAACCATAAGAAAAGAAAAAGAAAAACACAAACAAATGAACATGAACATGACTTAAATAATGCAGTATTATTAATCACTTGGTCGATAACATATATATAAAGACTAGTGGCCCGCCCGCCCGCGACTTCGTCGTAAACGAACACACGTATCCCGTCGAAAACTTTTTTATATACCTACAAACCTTGTCCTGATAATTACGAACACAACTAAAAAAAATCAGTCCAGCCTTTCTCAAGTGATGCTATGACTTGCATGTGGCAATAGTTTTTTATTAAAACAACTAAATTAATTTAGGTTGTGGCAGACATCCTGTGTTTAGCCGGTTCAGGCAAACACACTAAGCCATGCACACTTACTTACCTATTCATATAACTTGCTTGTCTACAATGCTAACTTACCTAACTTATTCGTATTTGCATGGGATGGCTCGAATAATATTTTCATTTCCAATAGCAAGGTCAAGTGTATTTGACCATCGTCGGTATTATCTACTACTTCAATAAGTTTTGTCTTAAACTATATTGTCATAACTACATCACTTCAGCTGAGATGAAAGCACTGTGCTTACCCGTAAGATATTTAAATAAAATCATAAATCATAAAATTATATAAGAAATATAATGTTAGGTATTAAAAATTTTAAGTAAATTCCTTTAAAAAATTAATATACAATAAGTGTAATAGTATTATTAAAATAACGTTAATAAACAAAGTTACAATAATAAGGAAGCAAAGAAATTATGAATAATAGGTTACATCTACATAAATTTAAGTAAAGCTAAAATACAAAATTAAAATAAAATACATTACTTATTGATACTCACAAAATGCTACTTATAATTAACTAAATAATACAACTGGCAGGTAATTTGTAAATAACATCCTAATTTGTTCTAAAAAACAAAACTTTAATTCACTATAAAGTTCAGTACTCAGAGCTATAAAGATGTTTTGCAAAGTCTCAGGTCTCATTAGAACATTGTGCTTGTGCGACGTAAAGTACTCCAGGGCTGATAACAAATTAACTGATCTAATTGACGTTTCGTTGACAGATAAACTATGACCCTTGTTCCCAGTAGGAATCATTTCATTGAGGACGCACCACGCACGCCGCGCTTAAAATGTTTCTCACCACACTGATCCTTGCTCTTTGTGTTTCTAACTTCGGACATGGCCAAGGTAAATACGTGCTTTTTTTTACTACCTACCAGGAATAACAAAAACGTGTGATTTGATTAAGCATAGTTGTCGTCAGTCAACAAACTTTAACGCTCTTCCCCTTACTTATAAAAACTATTTAAGCATTATTTAGTTAAATATTGTTCTGTCAACGTCACACTAACGTCATTCTGAATTTGAGAAAAAGAGACAAAACAATGATTAACTAAATAATGCTTAAATAGTTTTTATAAGTAAGGGGGCTAGTCTTTACTCATTTATATTTGGTTCGCTGATCCGTTTAGGGTTGTTCTGTCACCATAATGGTTTTTATTTTGTATGTTATTATTTAAACTGAACAACAGTGTTAATATTGTCTAATAAATAATGATGCAATTTTGTATAACCTCTTATTTATACGTACCTACTTTGGTATGTAACTTGTGCTTGAGAATTGGTGCCCTTTGTTATTTGTCATTGTTGAACAAATACAAAAAAATGTGCCGAAATCAAATAAGGATACGAATTACAATATGCAAATGCTTACATAATATTAACAGTTACAATAGTTATTTGAAATAATATTTGTCTATAGGACATATAACTATTTTTAAATCTATCTGTTTCTTTTATAACCTGTAAATTATAGTAGGTACTTAGGATGTCATCACGTTTCAGATCATCACAGTTCATATTACATCATCAATCAGTCCGTGTCAGTTCACTATACTAATGACTGTCAATCAAATTCTGTTTTAACTCTAATTAAAAGTTTTTTTCTTTAACTTTACTTTTTTATTCAAGCTCTTAGATATCAGATAGTAACCGAGAACGGAAGCGCCATTGAGCAGGAATCCTCAATAATAGCCAGTTCCATAGTGAGTACTAGCTAGCCATCTTACCTCTAACTGGCGGAACATAACAATGTTGCTAATGCGACATCCGTAGATGAGATTGTGATAACTAATTAGGAGAGCAAACAAACCCCATGATAGGAATAAAACCCTGAACACCTTAATCTGAAATTGATGGCATTACCGTTACCACAGAGGCAGATAAAATTTATCAATCCACAAACTGTGTGTAATTTCCTAATATAGTAATATTATATATATTTGATTTTCAATAAAATAAGGTTTAACTTAATCTTAAAAAGAAGGTGTTTTGGTTAAACTTAAAACATTTCTATTGTCTTTACGCTGAAGAATATAAAGGTCATTTCCCTGTTCCAATTTCAGAAGTACCCGAAAAACCCGAAAGTGAGGAGATTCTCATCAATGGAGAGAAGAGACTCAGCGACAACATCCTCCAAGTGCTCGAGCACTTCAAGCAGCCGAACCCCATTGGCATCCCCGGCGCCACCGTCCCCGAGCCGTACGGCGTGCCGGACATGAAGCAGTCCCTCACCTTCGGCACTACTCTCTATTTCAAAAACACCGCCGTCTACGGGATTAGCAAGTTCCGCATCGTGTACATCAATGCGGAGATTGGTGCTATGGAAGTAAGTTAAACATAGAACTTGATGACAAATCCCGGTCATCGGACACCCGATCGATCGGGTGACCAAAAGTTTACCACCTCGAGCTCCTCCATGTTTCGGAAAGCACGTTGTCGTTGGTCCCGGCAGTCGTTAACAACCAAACCACCAATCCGATTGGCACCCGTGGTGGTTTATGGCCGATGGATAGATCCATAGGGAAGACTCGTGCCCACGCAATGGGGACATAAAATGAGCTGGCGATGACGATGACAACACACTTCTCTGCAACTGGGCCTCATAGGCATGCGAATGGCCAGCGTCTTTATACAGAACTGCGTGCCCTGCAAAACTTGTACTTGTATTGAATAGTTCCGTATCCTATACATCAATGCGAAGAGTTGTGACAAACAAGGCTAGATGGCTAAATTATCCCAAAGGACTTGTTGCACAACAAGTACACTCTATTCTACATTACTCTACATTTCCTGTTACAACAGATGGAGGAGTATTTTGCCTTGAGTTTAAATATTACGATAATCCAGACCATCTTTGGCGGCACAAACCCGGGAAACTCCAAAAGAGTACGATCCAAACTATTTTACTCTCAGACCACATAATAGCAATTTTTTGCGTGTTACAAAGTTGTATCGAGGTATTTAACGTGATAACAACCTATTTAACGTAATTATTTTATTTTTTTTCATTTCAGGTGCAAGCTGTGATGGCAATCGACAAGTTACAAGCACGCGGCAACTACACAATGTCCACATGGCTGAACCGGGCTCAAGGGCCGTTCGTGGTGGATGTCACCGGCCTCCTCATCACAGCTCGAGCCAACCTGGGCGTTGAAAGAGATGGCAAATTGAGGGCACAAAACATCAACATCGACATTTCGTTCAGCACAATAGCTGTGAATTTTCAAAATTTAGGTTTTTTCGGCAGCATGTTTCAAGGTGTGATCAACTCAGTCGGAACTTTCGTTTTCGACACCATCAAACCTTACATACTTAAAGAGGCCTACATTAAAGTTCGGACGGAGATAAATTCGAAACTCGATGAGGTAGCTGGTGACATGCAGTTCCCTAACTCCATATCGCCTTTAGACATGGTCATCGCAGACACGAGGAAAAAAGTTCGTGAAATGAACTATGACCCTTACCAAATTAAGGATTACAATACCACCATGAGCGTATTCTCTGTGAAACTGTCACATACTTGGATCACGGGACTATCGTCATTTCAAAGAGTAGGTAATATAACGCTCAAAATGGAGAAGAACATACTAATAGCTGACTTCAGTATTGGCACACAGAAACTTGAGGGGATGACTCAATGGGAAATTATTGCTGTGAGTGGTCTGATGTCCAGAGCGGGCACTGCTTCGTTCTCAGTAGAGTATGTTAGTGGAAGGCTGATTCTGGCACAGCCTCTCGACACCAGGCAAAAGCCAGTGTTCAAAGACTTAGATCTCGAAGTAGGTAATATACAGGTGCGCTGCGACGGTGCCGGCACATTGGATTACGTCATCGAGTTCGCTGTTAATATTCTGCCAAACTTATTGAGATACCAAATAATGGATGCTTTAGAAAATCCGATAAAGGAAAAAATACAACAAGAGTTAGACAAGATAGACGTTGAGGAAACGATCAAGCAGGAGTTGCCAAAGCTGGATGAAATGCAGGAACAGGGCTTCAAGCTGTCCGATTTAAAGGTGCCTGAAACCCAAGATGAACCATACGACGAAGACGATTTTTTTAACTTTTAAGTTATATTGGCTTTAACATATGTGATTTATTATATTATTTATATTAGGAAATATCGGGTTTCTCCGTTTACGGTTGAAGTAATAATAACCTATCGGCGATTTGAAGCTTCAACTACTATTCATGGGTAAATATATTTTTAGGCAAAAAATTTTACATTTAGGTAAAGTGCTTTGCTTGTAAATAATTTTAGGTAAATAGGTTCTTTAAAAAATATCTTCAAACCGTCAAAAACAGAATGATGGTCATACTTTAAGCGAAAAGTATGGGACAGCCAATTATTTAATAGTTAGCTAGTAGAAGTTACTTAATAGCATAAGATGCTTTTAGTAAATAAGTTATTTCGTCCCCTTATAATACTAATAATAATCATTTATTCGCTCAAAACATGGTAATATAGCTGGTCACGACAATAATACGAACATACATGTTTTACCAAATTGGGATGCAAATACTAATAATAATTCCAATAAGTTACTAATTAATAATAAGTATTCTGAAACACCTTAATAACAATGCTCGATTAATAGTTTCTTCAATTTAGATTTAAATATGGGAACAGATAATGATAATCCTACATAATTTGGTAATTTGTTATAAAACTTTATTGACATTGCGAGACAGTTTTTATTATATACTTAAACAAAAGTTTCCGGTATATGAGACATTACCAATCTATTGTATTTCTGCTCGAACGTGGATATATGTCCTTTGCAGAATTAAAAAAAACACACAATACAATGACATTAGTGGAACTATTCAGTGAATCCTGCGATATGTTATTTACTATAGCATTAAATGATTGACCCGGAGTACAAATATTCGTCAGTGGATGGTTAAGATTTGCATTCATAATCAACCCCAAGCCCTGACCAAGTTTATCTGAGTACATAACTGTTTTTCTTACTAATTTAGTTACATTAGGTTTATGTATTGTTTGAGGAGAGGCCGATGTAGGACTGGGAACCAAAACAGACAAGTTTTGTGACTTTATATGAATATTAGAGTTCAGCGATAAAGACTCTTTGTTTATGTTTTTGAATTTTCATTTTTTTTTTTAAATTGAATTATGAATTACAAAAACACAATGTTGAAAAAATTTCCACGAGCAGGATTTGAACCTGCACCCTTCTGACATACCGAGTCAGGTGCTCTTCCAATTGAGCTATCGTGGTTCTAACCAGCCCGCCGAAATTATTCAACACTATATACTTTTTTGCTTTGAAAGCCAAAGGCGCCAATTCAATGTCAACAACTACCGTCATTAACATCTGATCATAATATTTTTACAAATACTAAAGATCAGTTAAGAAGTAGGCTAGCTATTTATAAAATGTTTTTTTTTTAATTTGACCCGGTATGTCAGAAGGGTGCAGGTTCAAATCCTGCTCGTGGAAATTTTTTCAACATTGTGTTTTTGTAATTTGTTTCGCAACAAAATTTGCGTTAAAATTATATAAACAAATTTTTACTCTCTATAAAAGTGACACGTTAAAAAATTTTGTTTAAATTAAGATTGTATACCAAAGTCCAAATCCATGTTTTTTTATTAAAGTTATTAAATAGTAATTGTTATAGTAAACATAGTTATTATTTATTTTATTAATCAATATCAATTATAGAATTTAATCAGTCCGTAAAGAAAACCTATTCGGAATTGACTTATTCTTCGAACTGGTGCTTCACTAGGCTTTTTTATGGCTTCTTTGACCCACAAATCTTAATATAGCAACTGCATCAAAACCGGTATATAAGCAACGGTAATTAATTTATCGACTACGCTTTTAAATAAGGTATTAAAATTTAACTTCATTACTTTTAGCTCAACTCATACTATCCCTACCATTATAATTCTTAATGAATTTAACAACCTCTGTGGTGTAGTGGTGAGATCGATCACCGATCTCAGTTCCATAGGTCCCGGGTTCAATTCTCAACAGTGCGTGCATATAATTATACTCAGGTAGCTTGTTTTATATACACCTGGCTAGCTACTTAGTCTGACAGCAATGTTAACAGCATAGTTTTTGATCCGACAGATAGTTTTTTTTTACAAGTAAGATAGCGAGATCCACAGTCATTTCCAGCCTTATTTTCACCATTTTATTTACCATCAAATAAAATGAATCAATTATCATATAGCATTGTTAACGCAAAAACTTAAATAATTAAAGTATCAAGCGTTTCCCCTTCGTGAACCAAAAAAACTTTGCATCTGTTCCTTAGGTTTGAGGGATATGATATAGGCAGATCTAAAGCCCGGTGAAGCTGAAAATGCCGCAGCGGCAATCAGCAATCTCTCTCCAAAAAAAAAACAAAAAAAAAAAATATAGGCAGATCGCGACCGCGTACATAATTATGGTGGTATAACCGAAGTATTTCTCAAATATCATTAGAAATACCGATAAATGGTAATCTGGTAAATCATAGACTAATTAAATAAAAATCAGAGTTTCTGAGAAACAAAAAACACATTTTTATTACAATTGACGTTAGATATATATAACTATTAACTACTTAAGAACCCATTAATGGCTAAAGTTAAATATAAATCGGCTATACATATACTCATAACACAGACTATCAAAATATTTTGCGAACACACTGTCTGATGGAAAGGACCGGGTTTAAAAACAGCCTGTAATCATTGCCTTCGCTCAGGCCGTCCGTAACGGACGCGCGCAAGAAAGATAGAAAAGAAAAACTGTTGTCTTTGACTGTTGAAGAAAAAATACAAGAGAAAAGGAAGGCGCGAATTGGAAAATAATTGAAAAGTTTTGTCGCGAAGTTTTTTACCGTTATAAAAATGCAGAAAATGCAAGTGTGTTTTTTAATTTTCGCGGCTGTGATCGCGTCGACCACCTCAAACACAAGTAAGTTATGTCCATCTTTAAAAGAAAGTAGACAGACGGGTGCTCCATGTATTTGTGTCATCTTTCTCACTGTGTCAGTGATTTTTGTGGAGTCCCGTTTGTCTGTTGTTTTTATTGTGTACATGGCCTAACATTCAAAAACATTTAAATTTACTTGCTTGTCTTTCGTGTGACGATAATCTAAATAACTGAATGTTGACAGAAGACTAGAATTTACGTAAAGTTGTTTTCTTGATAAAAAATTAACCTTGTAGTAGTAAAATAAATTATTTTAATTTACAATAATGTTTATCAGCCGTGCATACTCGTAGCAATGCTGTTGTATAGCCCTTTCTATTGTAATATATTTTATCCTAAAAGTTCTAAATCAAAATTGGCCATAAGGGCACACGGTACCTACACCTACCTACTATTATCGCAACTTCATATTGGACAGAATTTTTTCTAACAATATTGAGGAGTTATAATCAATAATTTATTGATGGAATTATTACTAATTGTTACCATGTTTTTTGTTGTTTTCGAAGATATTTACATCCGTTATTATAGCGCATGCTGTGCCGAAATATTATCCCCATAAATATCCCGTTAATAATTATACTAATATTAGTGACTGAACAATAACAAGAGTAAATACAGTTCAATACTAACTGGCAAACTAGTAATATTTAAACTCCAGTAAATCTACAAAAAAACAAAACAAACTCGCTGTGGCGAGATCCTTGTGGAGGCCATTGTACAGCAGCTTATCAAACACATTTTTTTATATTTACTTACTAAAATATACATCGGATATCTTCTTTTCATACTTGCCGTGGTATATTAAACGAATACAATATTTTTCACTTATTATTCTAATTACGCAATTATTGTCATTTAAAAATAATTTAAATATAACTATTATATTTTTTATCTCATTCCTCACAGTCGCTATAAGATCAAACATATTGGGAGCTACCTAGCTATCTATCCTAATGTGATGATAGCCAATGGCAATATCTTGGCACAAAATAAGGACACTGCAGAAAGTAAGCTTCATACAAACGTGCTCAACCAACGCACATATAAACAACCTCTCACGGACCGAGCTGTCCCAAGATCCGTGTCTAGATAAGAGCGTTTAAAGCTTAAGCACTTAAAAAAGCATGCTTTTATAAAAAACTACAAAAGCGTGCTTTTAGGATTGATATGATGCTTTTTACTTAAAAAAATGTCCGCACTTATTTTGATATTTTGGTCGGTTAATTAACACTTTTTTCGTTTACTTTTTATACAGAAAGTAAGAAGTAGTACGTTTTTCAGTGTGAAGCGGTAAGTGCACGAAGAGTACAGTGTGCTTGCTTGCCGGCTTATTTACGTGCTTTATGGAAATGTTTACATAATATAATAAAGATTTTAATTTTTGTGTATTAGCATTTAGTGTAAATAAATTGTGTGTTTAGGACAATTTTTTTCTAAAGAACAAAAGGAAGCTCATTGATAAGAAAAAATCATTAAATTCTACATATTTACGTCATACAACTTAACACTTAAATATTCTTTTAAACAAAACATACATGTTTGTCGAAACATGTTAACAACTGGCAGCTTCACGTTTTTCGTTTCAACACAAGCCAGCTTTTTGTAAGTAAAAAGTACACAAAATTGTAAAAAGCATTTTTTTAAGCATGCTTTTTGAAAATCGTAAATTGCTTAAACGTGTGAAAAAAAATTACAGTTTTTTCCATCTCTACTTGCAAGGGGTCTATGTGTGAGTTGCTTGAGCGCGGGATGAATCCCGATCCGATCCTAACCTCCGAAGGTGATTCGTTTCACACGGCTTGAGGGACTTTACGTTCCTCGCCGCCCTCAAACAAGCCCGGTGAAGCTGAAAATGCCGTCTGAGGTAATCAGCAATCTCACTCCAAAAAAAAAACCGAGATGAATTAAGCTTACCTTCTGGGTCCTCTCATTGTGTGGTCTGGTCTTTAAGTAACGATATTACGCGGACAAAAGCTCGTTTAGCCGCGTCCCCGGCGGATGCGGCTAACGGTATAACTCATGAATTGATATTGAATAATCTAAGTGCATTCGATTCGATGCGGTCTGATTCGGTCCGGCGAGCCTCACTTTATTTAGTTTTTAATATTGTTTTAACTGTAAACTGCAATAGATAGACTGTAAACTGCAATAGTTTTCCTGGCACCAATCTATAAGTCTATGCCAAACGTTTTTAAATAAACGTTTTTAAAATCTAATCTGGAGTTCTTGAAAAAAAGAGGGTTTTCTTAATTGTTGTTTACATGGTATTTTTTTTGGATCATACGTATAAAGATCACACATAAAAAATTATATTATCTAAATATAACTTTTAGACGATCATGTTCATCATTAGAGTAATTATTGATGGGATTCTAATGTTTTTTTTACATTAATTTGATCATGGCGCATGCAAATGTGCCAAATTACATTTTTTATTGGAGAAACCCCTGTTTAGTTTTTGAAACCATTTGATAGAGTTGTAGATAGGTGCACGGCACAAACGCAGGTACTTCCATTCCTGGGCCATCTCCAACAAAGACAAGCAATCCCCTCTCGAGATAAGTTTCAAATATTGTAGAGAGAGAGTGTGGATTTACTTGACTCTTATTTCTTGCTTATATCGCAAACGACAGTTTAGTAAAATTACATTAATTTGTTTTAAAATCACGATCAAGTAAACGATTTCTCCTCTCTTTCGCCGAATAACATAATACCTACATAAAGAAGAACAAACACCTTTCCTCTGAGCTCGAGAAATCCGGGTGAAGTGCGATCGCAGAGAGATAAGTCGCCAAGCGTCTGTCAGTAGAATCAAAATCATAACAATAACGATACGAAACTTTCACTTGGTTTGCTGGCATCCTGTGGATTACGAAATCACCAGTGGCTAGATAACAACCGCATTTATAATTTGTGCACGATGGTTTACCTTCTGCGACGTGAAAGATGATACATCTTGGTCTATTGTTTACCGGCAAAATAAATATATCATTTTAAGTAAATTAAAATGTTTATTTATGCAACATTTTTGTAAATGAAATATTATTGAAGCCATCTTTTCAGGAGATAAGAATATATGTAACAGACGTCGAGAAAAGTAAGTAGTTGAGGAAAATAGTTTGTGGGAGACATTTGCCAAGAAGCGTGACGAAATAGGCGAACTAAAAAATTTAACATATAGGTATTTATAAAATAATAGCTTTTATTAAATAAATTAAATCAATGATTCCAAAATAACTCAACATTACTTTACCAGGCTAGTGATTATTATCATCAACAGTTTATAAATGTCCCAAAGCTGGGCTCAACTCCACTCAGCCTTTCTTTACACATGAACAATAACAAACATGGGGTCATAGCCCACCACTTTGTTCCAAAACGGTTAGTGGGTTTTAACGACTACCTTCTTAGGACAACAACCGGGTCCAAAAGCTTAACATATATGTATATATTTAGGAGCATGGAGATAAAAGCCCGACTATAATGAACTTGGTCACCCATCTCGTTGCAAAAATTGCTTAGCTTTGAGCGAACACGTTAGCCGCTGCGCCATTGAATAACTTGATATATGTATTAATTTTCTTAACTATCGCAAATTTTTCGCTGTAATATAAAACAAATATGAATTCAGATTTCATTATAAAAACATTTTTTGTTCTATTCTCACACACTAGAAGATTACTCGTAGTTCGTTACATAAAGTATCATTAGGCGCAGAAGAGTAAGAAAAGTCAAAGAAATTTGTAGGTAATGCATGGCTACGAACGTCTTGCAACGCGGGATGTGCCGGCGATTATTATAATAACTGTCAGGGTTGTCATGTCATGTCTGACTGATGTGATGACTAACATAAAAAACGATTTTATTTATTCATTATTTCCACAAGAAGAAACTATATTACGGCTTTACAACCAGAGCATCTCTAAACTTTCTTAGCTATTTTTTCTTTTGAATATGTTCCAATTATTATACAATACTTAAGTCATGGAGTCTCGTTATTTCCCTCGATATTTGTTAGTTATTTTTATTTATTTAATTAGTTTTTTATTTACAAAACACTACAACTACCATTATTAACTAAATAGAAGTTTTACGTTTATTCCATAGTGTCAATATCGTGTAAAAAGAGATATGGATTCCGTCGAGATTCCCACGAGATACGGGTTTTTACGCGAACGAAGTCGCTGGATTAATAATGATTAGTTCTAATTCATTTTTAATTAACTTTACGACCAGTGTGTCCTTTAAACTAATTACTGATTTTTTTTACTGAAATGTTTTGTATTGTTGTTGCCTTTATACCAAGTCTTTAACTGACTTTAGTATCAACATTGATTCGAGAATTTATTTTGAAGTAAAGTTTTTTGATATTATTTGGTATTTATTTTTGTTGTAAGCACCAACCCTGTGTTACATAGCTGTACGGTACGATTACAACATTACTTTGTTGTTTTGTCCTTCCGCATAAAAACAATGCAATGTGACATGCACTGACTGCGATCGTAAATAATATGGTAATTACTGCCATGAGTGAAAGTTCTTATGCTTATTATGGTGTTTAAATGGGATAATAGCGCACTTAGAACCTCATTCTCGTACCCTCGAATGGATTGTATCCTTCAACTATCATACATAAAACAGAATAGTCATGTTATAGATAGAATGATCGCTAGAAACGGTTCCCATTAGGAGCAGACGCACAAAAAAACAGCCAGGACCAGGTACAGTGCGACTAACTAAATAGAGAAGAGACATATTTATTAAAAAATATTAACTAATTAAATATCCATTGTTTAGTTAATACGTTAACATGACCGAAACGATCCAAGTGTTTCAAAATAATGGGCATTTTTTAAATTTTCCATTATCAAAAATACACAAATTTTGTTTCACATCGTCACGCTTTAATAGTATTATTTATCTAGAGCAAAAGCTAGACCAATCTCATAAACTTTACAAAGGTACGAAACCTTTAGCTTTCACATGAACTTACTAAAATAACTAATGAAAAGCCAATATAGAAACTTTTTAACAACTGTCAAAACGATTATTTTTAATAGATATTGTATGGGATTAGCAAACTATGACGTCACTATTTTTTTCCGTCAATTGAGTGTTTACTAATAACTTTTTAGGTTACAGAAATTCATGATTAGGTCTAATAAAAAATTGGATAATGTTATAAAGAACTGTTACGTGATTTCATTTATACGTTTATTGTTCTGGAATTAATTGTTGTTGTTGTCAACTACCCAATTCACTATCAGAATAATTATAAAGATATTCAGCAAGTCATCATAGCGCTTTCAATTGTACTAAAATATCGGATGTATTTATATAGTATGACGATAAAGTACATATATAAAACACTTTTAATTGTCATAATATTTTAGCTCTAAGTTTTGAACCTCTTGTAGAATCTGTTAACGAAAGAGTTCTTCAGGACTAAAAAGACAAATAATTTCCAGTGTGAGTTTGGTTCACTATCCGTTGTAGTTCGATTACGTTTACGAAATAGAAAATTAGTATGGCATTGAAGCAGCGCCTCCTGGCGACACACGAGAAGAGTTAAAATTTTGCAATACAAATTCTTAACGTGATCGAATGGCAAATGAAAGTTGCACTATGCAGGCACCCAGAGCAGTGTTCGCTTGGACATTAAACAGGACCACTTTTTTTTTAATATTTTTTATCTTCATGAAGAGATCTAGCTCGAATGACTAGTTAAGTCTAGAAAACATAATCTTATTCCCAGTTACGTTCACCTTCAAGTTTACTAAATTCTAAATCTTTTTTTAACAGTTTGTAAAATTACGTGGTTTCCGTTCGACGTTGCGTGTCAAATAATACATTGTAAGATACATGATGATTCAATGATAGTGCTAAGACTTGAGATAGGGCCTGTGGTGTACGCACCAATTAATAATACCAAAAGGTACTTAAGTACATAGCAATCAGCGTCAATTCATTGGCACGCAATAATAATTCTACCTTTCGGCAGGGATTGGGGCCAAGACTTCGCTAATCACTTTTGAGTTAAGTTCAGACGTTATGCGATATACCAATTAGGTAGGTAGTTTAAATTAGTTTTAGGCTTAGTTTCATTAATTTAATTTAAAAGCAATAACTCAGCGTCCTACTTTAACGAAATAGGTACCAAGATATATACATATTGATCGGAATAATATTCAAAAATGTTACGCCGATTATGTTAAATATATTCAATTTAAAAAAAATATTGTTTGAAAGTAACATAACTATAAGCTTACTATGTTTTGACACAATGAATATACCTATAAATTGCTCTTGCGACCCAGTGCTTTTACAGTGTAGGTACCTATAGGTTCTCGGGTCTTTAGTGAGCGTTTTGAAGAAAAAAAAACAGTCTAAAGCCTTTGCAAAATTTTGTTTAAAATGTAGTTCTCAAACTTTTTGAATGACGGAACCCTTTTGGGAAGCAAAATACTTGATGGAACCCTACAATAAAACAATTGTTTTTATAAGTGTATTCTTTATTAATCAGCATAATAAAAGTACAATGTAACAGTTACTAATTATTATTTACTTCACCACTTGCCAAGGACAATAATAGAAAACATTAAAAAAGAAAAAAATCTAACTAGTGGGAGGTATGAAACTGTTTTTTATTTTTCATCAATTGGTTGATATCAGGTTTGATGGAAGAAAGTTGGAGTCTCATATCAGCTTCGGCGTCCAGTCTATTGCGATATTTTGTTTTCGTGGCTGCGTAGGTAGAGAATCCTGTTTCGCACAAATATGTAGTTGGGAACGGGAGAAGAATATCCAGAGCCATTTGGCCAAGCATTGCATATTCATCTTGGATTTTGCACCAAAAATCATTGAGAGGCGTCGTTTTGAACAGTGACTCCATACTTGTGTCTGATGACATTTCTAAAAGAGATTCATATATCTCGTTTGACATGTTTTCAGGCTTTTCCAAGATGGGTAAAAAAGGATTATAAATCCATGAATTCACTTTAATTTTTTTATTGTGATCTTCGGGAAAATACTTTTCAAAAGATGCGCGCATCGAACTGAGATATTGGACCAATTCTTCAAACACATCATCTTCAAACATTTCTGAGTCGTTTTCGCTAACAAACTCACTGAGTAACGTAAAGCTTTCTATTTCTTTCTTACCAATGCAAATGATCCAAAAATCTAATTTTCTTTTAAAAGCAGTTATTTTATTATAGGCTTGAAACACTGTTGTCTGTTTACCTTGCAACGATAAATTCAATTCGTTAAGTTTTTGAAAGATATCCGCCATAAAAGACAATCGGAACAACCAAGTTTTATCATACAAACGGTCCTTCAAATTAAAAGAAGTATCTGCTGAAAGAAACATTTGTAACTCGGCTCTAAGTTCAAATAGCCTTGTTAAAGTTTTACCCCGAGACAGCCATCGCACTTCTGTATGGAGCAGCAGTGTTTTATGTTTGCTGCCATAATCTTCACACAATAATGAGAACAATCGGGATTGTAGTGGTCGTGATTTGATAAAATTAATTATTTTTACCGCTTCATCCATAACTAATTTTAGATTTGACGGCATTTGCTTCATCGCAAGTGCTTGTCTATGCAGAATACAATGACTGGAACTACAATTAGGCGCTTTATTTTTCATTCGTGACACTGCTCCTGCTGTTTTACCTGTCATCGCCTTGGCCCCATCTGTACAAATGTCAATGCAATTGTTCCAACTGAGATTATTTTCTTCAAAAAATATATTTATTTTATTAAAAATTTCTTCCCCGGTAGTGTTTGTAAGCAGCGGTGAACACATAAGCATGTCTTCTTCAAAAGAACTTTTATATGGATATCTCACAATAACCAGCAGGATAGCCAAACCAGCGACATCAGTCGACTCGTCCATTTGCAAGGCGAATCGTGTATTTTGTACGTGTAACTAGTTCTTGTTTGACGTAGCTTGCCAGATCATGGATTCGTCGTGAAACAGTATCGTTTGATAGCGGAACAGTAGAAAGATGCTTTGCAGATTTTTCATCGTGCATACATTTTGTTATGTCTAATACACATGGTTTTATTAAATTTTCAGCGATAGTGTGCGCTTCACCTGCTTGTGCAATGCGATAGCTAACTAAATATGATGCCTCCGTGTCCTTTTCGTTGATAGTTTGTGTTACATGCATCATATTTTTTTGACTTTCTAATAACTGATCTTTTTTGCGAACAAAAAATTCTTTATTCTTGTCTTTAGACTCGGGGTGTACAGTTTCTAAATGTCGGCGCAATTTGGCAGGTGCCATGGAACTATTAGGAAGCAGTTTACTACAGAGCATGCAGAGAGGTGAGCCGTTGGAATCAACAAATCCGAAACTGATATAAGATTCATCATACTTCCTTCTTTTCGTCTTTGAAACCGTCGAGCTTGACGTCGTGGTATCATCTTCTGGATCGGTGATTGCTATATTCTCCGCGCGCACTGCTTTTGAACATTCAGCGTCATTAGAAGATGTTGTTGTAACACGTTTAACACCTTTAAGCCAACGTTTCATTCTTCTTTATTTATAATGTTACACGTCAGGATAGTGGGGTTTAAATAATGCACAATCGTTACTGCGTATAAGAGACTAAATTTAGTACCTACAGTGAAGAAATGTATAAAACTGAGACAACAGAATACAGCAGGCAGTAAAACAATGAACACTATTTTCTCGCTAGCGAGCTTGTAAGTAGGTAGTAACTTATCGCTCCGAACGCTAATCGTCAACTGACGACGCGCGACGCGCGATCGGCGATCGGCAAATATTCTCGAAAATACTCGAGTCGGCACCTTTGATAAACAAAAAGCAAAAATAAAAACAGAAATTTAAACAATATCGACTTTATCCTTTGAAGTTAGAGTCGAAAGTCGCTTGTTGACAACTATAGCGTCTAATTCAGAGGCGGCTTTTATCAAAGAGACTGCGCGCTCACAAGTATACTACCCGCTCGCTTTAAGTTTGCCGCTGGCGATAGGTATGACGTTCGAAAAGTAGCGTCAGCAAAACATAATATAAAAATATTTTTTATTTAATTGTAACAATAAAAATTGTGTACGTACATATTTGGGTAAAACTATGACACATTATAAGTTTTGTTGTCACGTGGGGGAGGGTACGCGCATTCCACAGACCGGCAAACTTAGAGCGAACGGGTTGTACAAGTATAAAATTGTTGATACCAAACTTATGAGATATTGTACCGGCTATTGTAACACATGTTTATACAAATACAAATAAATAAATAAATAACGTTCATAGCGTTTTCCCCGCGCGGCCGCGGAGTCCGCGCAGCCGCGGAGCGACCAGAGAGGTGTTTTGATTTTTTTTTTCTAAATTCTTGCGGAACCCCGACAGAGGTATCATGGAACCCTAGGGTTCCGCGGAACACACTTAGAGTATAGCTGGTTTAAATCAATAAGTACCTATTTAACTAACGGAATAGAATTGACAGGATCTATTTTCAAAAGTTGCATTATAAATTTATTTATTTTTTAAAATATATTATCTGCAATTGATCTAAAGTTGTATAGGTTCCTACCGTACCTAGGTACTTTTTTATTTTTAAAAATACACCGCAATTTGAACTCCTTGAAAGAACTTTGTGGCTTTATTTTTTAATCATCCATGTTAAATCATCCAGCTTATTGGCGCCAAATTAACTGTACCGACCACAATATTAACAGTAAACGGTTTTTGCGAGAGATCGAGTTTCTCGGGCAAGGTCTCAGCCCCGGGTCGTTGACCCTGCCTCTGCACTTACATAACAAGCATGCTGAACTACTTTTTATTTTATTTGTAGCCACTGAGTTCTTTACAAGTCTATTGCTCTTTTTGTACTTAAACATTTTAAAAAAAGGGGCGATCATTAACTAAAGATTATTGATAAAAAAGATAATAACAGCATTTCACAAATAAATAATTTAATAGCATTGAAGTAAGAAACTATGCCGCATGGGACATGTTAGGAACATAGGTACCATAACAATGATCAAATCAATAAAACTGTTAGGTTACCATATTTTATGGTCAATTAACTTGTAAATACCGGACAAGGATTTGTAATAAACATATTGTTAGAAGAATTATCAGTCATAAAAGCATGTTAGGGACTATTTCTTTACATGCTCGCAGGAAAGATTTGACTTAGAACAAATACTAATCAACAAATAGGTATAGAAGTGGAGACAAAGAAATCAGTTATTAAAAACTCGTAAAATATATGATTCTCTTAATAATTTGATTTATGACATTATTTACAAAAAACACAATTACAACAAAGACATGATTCAATGGAAAGCTTCGATCATTAACTAACTATTATTAATCTAAGTTAGAGAGTATCTTAGTCGATGCGAAGATATCTCTTTACTAAAAGTTTGCATACCTATAGCATATGAATACATAAAGGCTAGGAACAGAACAAGATGAACATCGTCACTCATTAGCATTCAAATAAACAAAGGAACATAGGATTTTTCTAAAAGCATTCATATTCCCATGCCTTCATACATGTTACCGCGAAAGGTGCATACTGTTTTTGTCAATGCCAATATTCTCACAGCACAAAGGGTCGTTATCGTAGTTATCGTATAATCGATGCGCGAAGGTCCGTCCATCACAGGAAGCCATTGTTTTCACCGCAGGCGCAGTGTCAATGCCGTTGACCGTTACGAGCGGCGACGTGAATACCGATCGACCGTGCTCGCGGAAGAAAGCAACGGTCTACCAACAAGTCAGCTGACTAACCCATGTTTGCGGTGCCAATTTAGGAACCTGTAACGCCCGGTGCGGATTTTATGACGTACCTGTTTTGTTTGTTGAGAAAACGTGACTCGAATTTATTGCATTGGTAGATTATTGACAACTTCGTCATCATCATAATCATCAACCTAGATGTGATTAAGTGCGTGCGCTGAAGTCCACTGCTGAACATAAGTGCACGCCACTGAGCACGATCCTCGGCTACTCTCATCCAGCAATTGCATGACACCTTGCAAACATCGTATGCTACACCTAGTCCAAAAGCGTCTTATATTATGTTGGCCGATACGCGGCCTCCACTTCATCACCAACTCATTTTCATATGCCCACTGCTGAGGCACGAGCCAACCCTGTGGATGGATAAGGTACATTTTTAGTTACCTATCTGATGATCGGCCTTTGCAAAAGTTGCTTAACCTTAGCAGTCGCCGCCATCGAGCTCCTCATCATCAGCTTTTAAAAGTCCCACTGACGCTCCTCGGAATCAGTCACACTCATGGAAAGATCGGAATATAATACACCAAGATGACAATGATGATGATTGTGAATTTAACGATACCCACCGACAGCCACCGCTGCCACAGCTTAGCGAGAGGCAAATGTACAAAAAATCTCGAAGTATCCAATAGTTTCCATATTTTCGTTACACCACTTACTATATACACTATACACTATACACTTACTATATATCACCGTCACAGATTTACAAAGAACAATATAAAGTTTGAAAAAACATCTTCTTCCACCTATACATAACCATGACATACCAGAACAGGTGCACTACCTTTAATGCTATCGTGGTTCTGTCCATCCCGCCGAAATTTATCGACACTATCTAACGCGATACTGGTGTAATGAGTAGGGCGCCATCGAAAAAACATATTTTAATATCATACTACGCCATGGACTTCTTCTTCTTCATCTCCTTTAAGGTCTATAGTCTAATATAGTATACGGGAAGATAACTTGGTCACCCATCCAGTGCCCTGTAATGCGAATGTAGCGTAACTGTCAATAAAGATCGGGCTAGCCGCTGCACCATCGAGTTTCTCCGAGGGTTGTATTGCACCGGTTGTAATGTGTATGATAATCAGTTTATTCAGCAACTAACGCTAAAGAACCTCGTCTCCAGATATGTTCGGGGGGCGGTGCTCGCGGCAGGACCCCAACGTGGACGCCTGCCTGGTGCGCAGCTTCAACTCACTGCTGGAGTACCTTAAGGGTGGTGCTCCGGAGTTCGACATCGAAGAGGTGAGTCTCACTCATTTATTATCTGTGATGATACAATGTGACGGCAACGTTATTTATAGTAATTGTGAAAACAAAAACAAAAATTATTGTTATTTTCAAATCTTATCGGTTTTTTGTAATTTTTGTATCGGTTTTTTGTAATCGCCCTAAGATTTTCGCAAAAGTCCGATTTTTTTATTATCCTGCGAGATATCTACACTGGTACCCGCTTCTGGTTTCACAACTGCAACAATACTGCTACAAGATATGGCAAGCCATCAGAGCTAATTTAGGTGGCTAATACACAATTGTTTTCTAAATTAATTAGTTTTTTTTTTATTATTATTTTGCATAACCTTCGCCCTTCTCAGAATTTAAGACATTTAGATACGTATGAGCATAGATTATGAGGTAAAAGAATTTAATTTGAGTGATTACCTATACAATAGTACTTCCTAAGAATACTTGAAATAAAATCCATTATTTTATAGAACTTCTTTCAAATCCTTAGTCCTCTACTAATAATTAGTATTGCGCTCTTATCTGCTGTTGCTCAAAACCTCACCCTTTAGCGTATATACTTACAGCCAGTACTGTAGTACCAACTGCTCGTTGTAGCCAAGCCATTAAACGAACTCATTGTCTCTTTCAGTCGGAGCCTATCGTGATAGATGAGCTGTCGATTGCACTAGGCGGCGGCCCTGACGGCTACCGGGCTACCTTCAAGGACATCCACGCGACTGGTGCATCCAATATGACCATCACCAATGTCAGGTAACATGAAATGAAATGAAATGAAAATACTCTTTATTGTATACCATATAAAATACTTAGAGAGGACATGCCAACAGAACAAAAGAACGAATCCCAAAAAATCAAACGTAGGCGCCTTACCATGTACTTTAAAGGCGCTATCAACTGTGAAATGCTCATCACTTATGCATGGTTCCAATAAAAAGTATACAGCATGCAATGCCAAGAAAGATATATGTTATAATAAACTATAATGTATAAGTAAAAAAATACTTTTTCCAAAATGCAGAATTATGAAATTTCCTCAATAGCAAATATTTAAAGTCACCTCTAAACAGTATCTATTTACATGATATGTTAACGATTAGTTTAATTTAATACTGGCTTCGCATGAACCTTACTTATGTATTATTCTAATAATAGTATCAAAACCTAGTATTTATTATATAATTGATAAGTTTCTTTATTTAATTTACATAATTATCTTTAGTACTACTAAAGTACGTCGATAAAATTAAGTACACTTATTCGTAATACACAATAGATATTGTGTATTTTTTTAAATATGTATATCATTTAAATTTTAAATAAATTGCGTTTTTCGAATTTCCGACTTAAATCCATCCATCCAACACGCACTATTTTCATACCTTTTGCTTGTATGCAGATCGACATAGAGCGCTGTTGTCAGCGCCTTAAGTAGTATTGTAGCAGTTTTGTTGCGGTTGTGAACATGAGACGCGTGTAGCGGGGTCCAATCCCCATAGCTTCGTAAGGACTTTTGACGTGAACCCATACCTAACACAAGCGTTTTAGCTTTCTAGATGGGTTAATGTTTTTATAGCATATATGCCAAAATCGCATAGCATAAATGCTATATGTTGTGTTACCACTAGTTATATGTAATATATTTTTATATATTTTACGCTTTTTTAATTTTTTTTTATATATAACTAGTTTTAATATAATTAACTAAAAAAAAACACAAATGTTGAAAAAATTTCCACATGCAGTATTTGAACCATTCAATGTAGTCATTGAATGGGTGCCTTTGACTTTTTTATTTCAAAGTAAAATAGTAAATAGTGTTGAATAATTTCGGCAAGCTGGTACAACGATATACGATACGATACGACGATACGATACGATAGCTCAATTGGGAGAGCACCTGACCCGGTATGTCAGAAGGATGCAGGTTCAAATCCTGCTCGTTGCTGCATTTTTTTTCAACATTTGTGTTTTTGTAATTTGTTTCGCAACAAAATTTGCGTAAAATTATATAAACAAAACAAAAAACATTTTATAATTAACTAGTTTTAATGTAATTTTAATATATTAAATATAACTAGTTGGCCAATGGTCGACCGTAATTCACAAAATATACAATGTGTATACAAAGTTATATAATACACATACTGTACATATGTTATATTTTTCTGCACTTTTACTCCAAAAGAAATTTAATTATGCCAAATTTCACACTCCTACTTGCGGTGCGCGCCATGTGCTTAACAAGGGGTACACAGTTCTGTGGTTCTACCATCACGTATTAGTACGAAACATTTAGCTTGTTAAAGAGCTAAGTGCTCTCCTTATGGAGGCCTCCGGTGACAAGAAGGCTGGCAGCTACCTCTGCCAGCGTATTAGCTTGGCAATCCTGAGGGGCAATGTTGCCAGCATTCTTGGGACCGTTCCCATGAGACCACAGTTGGAGGACATCTTTTATTTAAAGGTTTTTAACTTTTAATTTGCTATTTTTATTCTCTGTTTTTTAAAATTCTGTTGAGTTACGTTACTTTTTGTTGTGTATATTTTAACATTAAATTGGAGGTACTAATTACAAATACAAATAAATACAATGTAAAGAAAGGATGATTGTTAATTGATTCAGCTCACGTCTCCGATGAGTGGAATCCTTTGTGCAGTTTTACGGGCAGGGTCAGCTTCGGCGTGACCGATGAGACCAGTCCTCAACACCTGCCCAACTAATCATCAACAAATCATAAAACTTTATATCTTAATAAATAAACAAATAAAACATATTTTCATATAGTAATTATTACCGCGTTGCGAACATGTATTATAACATTACTACAATATTGATTACCTACAATTTATAGCGTAATTTGTTTTATAAACTTTGGAATTGTAAGCAATAAGCATAAAGTAGGTAGATACGGTCAAGTCAAATAAAAGCACAGAATAAAAATATAGCTAATAAATTTACTTACTATTAATTAGCCCCAAGGAAGTAAACACATCAAACTACCACAAACTATAAAATTTCCTCAATAGACTTTAAACTCTTATGTCTACGGCATTTGGTTTAATTGAATAAATTTGACAGACGACTGCAGTGGCCTACCATCAGACTATCCAATAGTCTGTACAATATACCAAAATGATCGGCATTTCATTAAAGTAATTTTGACCGCAGCCACCCACAGCAGTTTGCAGTTTTTATCTCTTAAATACTTGAAAAACGCTATTTATTTTAAATCAAGGTGTTTAAAAAACACAATAGCGTTATCTTAAGAAAATCACGTAAATAGATACTGTCTCAAGGTGATTTTAGTTTATTTGCCTATCGAGGAAATTTCATAATTCTGCATTTTGGAAATAACAACTTATTGCTTCTTATTAGTCTCTCATTATAACATATATATTTCTTGGCGTTGCATGTTGTATCATCGTCATCATCATCATCTCAGCCAATAGACGTCCACTGCTGGACAAAGGCCTCCCCCAAGGATCTACACAACGACCGGTTTTAAACTACTCACATCCAGCGGCTTCCCGCGATTTTCACAAGATCGTCCGTCCACCTTGCATGTTGTAACTTTTAATAACAAAAAATCATGCAATTCAGAGTGTTCAGCGCCTTAAGAGGTTAATTCACGTGCAGGTCGGACCTGGAGACGCACCAGTTCCAGCTGACGATGTTCGGGCCGCACATCAGCGCGCGCGCGCGGTACCGCTCCTCCGGCGTGCTGCTGCTGGTGCGCGCGTCCGGCGGCGGCGACTACTGGGGCGAGTATGGTGAGTACCTACCTTCAATCATTATCAACTCATTTTATTTACACTTTTCAAATAACCTTACGGTTCATCAAAGAGTCATCATCATCATCATCAGCTCATTTTATGTCCCCTTCCCTATGGATGGATAGAGAGAACGCGCCACAAACCACCACGCGGGCCCAGTGCGGGTTACTGGCTATTAACGACTGCTAATGCAGTCGAGACCAACGGCTTTGCGTGCCTTCCGAAGCACGGAGGAGCTTGTGATAATACATTTTTGGTCACCCATCCGATGACCGGCCTATGCGAACTGACCGTGTAACCACTTGAACTCCGCCGCCATCGAGGACCACGGTAGAGGGTGTCAGTGTAAAACTTAAAAGTTGTGTATAGCAGGGCCCATTGCTTGTTCCTATCTACTGACCCTGATAGGTAGTATAGCAGCTAGCCAGTCAATTGCATTGGTTGCCTGCCTACGTTCCTGTGCCCACTCTAGGTCTCCATTCCACCACCCTTCTCCCCTATCTGTGGTCTTGTCTACGGCAGCATATATGGCATACCCACTTCCAGTATCTGCTGGCTATCACCTGGGCTATGTCGATCAGCTTCGTTATTGGGAACCCAGTTAATAAATCGGAGCTGATTGTCCAGACGGCGTGAAGGCGAAGGTGTACTTCCGCGGGGAGCCGTACCAGCGCGACGGGCGCACGTACCTGCGGCTGCAGCAGCTCAAGCTGGACTTCTCCGTGCGCGACATCCAGATGGGCGTCGAGAACCTGCACAACAGCAACACTGTGCTGCGTGAGTATACACAAACTGTCATAAAAACCTTTATTTGTTCAGGGTGCCTAGTGCAATTTTCATTCGCCATTCGATCACGTTAACGAAAACAAAATATTTTATAGCATTGAAGCGCCTCCTGGTGGAAAATGAGAGCTGAATCTTTGCCATAAACTCGCACAAGGCAGCCCCTATAAGACGTGATGGATATAGTTACCTATCTTAGATTTCAGTTTTCCAAAATTGTTTTGCCCCATTTTTTGTACCCTTTACATTTTACCAAAAAATTTAATTGTATTTTTTTTAAATTCCTATTTTCGATTGTTATTTTATTGAAATTCTATGGGCCTTACAAATAAACAAAGAATACGCTCCGAATAGTTATTCCGTGTTTTGTCTCTTTTACTCTAATCTGAAATGACGTTTACACGACAGGAACAAAACACGGAATAACTATTCGGACCTTATTCTTTGTTTATTTGTAAGGCACTTAGTGTGTACACACAAAATTATTAAATACCTAGGGTAAAAAATATACACACATAGTTCCGTGAAAACGTTTTAAACGGATCTCAAGCGCCTAGGCACTGAGTTTTCTACTGCGCTACGCTGCACTACTCCAAAATTATAGGGCTCCAGCAACGAAAAAAATTATACAACATAAAACTTTCTTTATCGTTTCTTTGTTGCAACCCCAACAGATGAGATTGTTTACCAGCACACAATTTCCTTCTTTCCTATGATGGAGATAGAATCCTTCATACGAGGCGTGAAAAGGCACCATATGGGCCGGCACACTAAGGTAAGGTGACTAAGGTGACTGATGCTGTGTTGTTTTCACGCTGCACCAGTTGTCTTTGCGTCAAGACTCCATTTCCACTTAACCTCATGTGGAGTAGACACTTGCCGCGCTAACTATAAAATACAACTCTCATTCAACAGAAGCGGCACTCAACCTGTTCATCAATAGCAACGCACAAGAACTTTTGAAAGAGATGAAGCCTGAGTTGAAGCGAGACCTCGCAAACAAGATGTCGCGCTTCCTGGAGAGAATCTTGGAGCACATACCTTACGACGAGTGGATAGTCGACTAACAAAGAAACATAGGGATTAGCCGCAATAGTTAGGAACACTTGACGACGAAACGAGAACGATTCAGAAACTTATGTTTCACACTTTCATTACATTGAAAACACCTACCGTATACTTAGGCAAAATTTAATGTAGGTACAATGTTTGTAAACATATCAGCTATTAACTATTATTTTTAATGCAAATATTTACTTACTGACAGACAGATTTATACGGGTTTTTTTTAAAGAGAATTTAAACAACGAATAATGGTCACTATCTCTCAAGAAACGACGAAACTCTGACAGTCTCTAAATATTTACAAAGATAATTTATTGTGACTATACGAAATGGTATAAAACACCATCACACTTTTTAAAGTATATTTTCCTTTTCTAAATTTTTGTTGTGAATAAAAATGTATCCTTATATTTAACCGTCAAGGATGAGGAGATGCGTCGAAGTATTTTGGGGGAGGCATTTGCTAAGCAGTCAGTGGGACAAACTAGGCTAATTTAAGAAAAATAATTAATCTCAGGATACTTCATTAGTTTTAATATTGATGGGAACATGCATAAAGTTGATTAAAAAGCAATGCAACTTTATGAATTACTTAAAAACAGATTAATTTTTGATGAGCTCAACTAGCATAATATCAAAATGATAAAACCTCTTAGCAAATTAAATAATTTATTTACATGACAAACTTTTTATTAGTTTGGGTTTATCCGTTGTTTTTGTAATAAGAGATACGGATTAGTTAGTATTAAGGTTAAACTAAAAAACTAATGTAAATCTCATAATAAACATGTGAATTGTATAATAACTGTATAATTTTTATTAATTTTGAGAGAATTTTATCATCAGGGTGCCTAGTATGAGATTTGTTTACTATTCGTATTCGTTCGATACGTTTACGAAAACGAGAATTAGTATGGCATCGAAGCAGCGCCTCCTGGCGACATACGTGAAGAGCATTTTGCCATACAATTTCTCGTTTTCGTTAACGTGATCGAATAGCGAATGAAACTCGCACTTGGCACCCAGAAGCAGTGGCGAGTTTATAATTTCCGTCACTGCGAATCTATTAGGTACAGTCACTCTATAAATACGTAAATATTAAACATGTTTTAATGATTAAAAGAAATTTTGATGGAATTGAAACAGCGCCTCCTGGTGACAACGAGGTGAGTTGATAACGTCATAGTATAGTGAATAAAACTCGCACTCAGTACTCGGTTAGTGCTTACCTGGCGTTTCACTGAATGGAACTAATAGCGCATGATTAGGGAATGCAATCTCGCGAGATTGAGAATCGGACGAGATCTCGCGAGATTATGAAAATCAATCTCGCGAGATCTCGGCAATTTCGAGATCTCGCGAGATTGGTAGTTAAGAGTATCAATTTTTGCAAATAATTTCACTAATAAAATAGATATAGAACTCCCGGGACATTGAAAGAAAAAGAACCATAGGTATTTTGAAATCAACATTTATTTTTACGAAGTCAAAAAGATTAATTAACAAAAATAATAGAATTTGAGTTGAGATCAATCAAATCAAAGGCTCATTTCGCCAAACTAAAAAGAGAAATAGAATATAAAGTGAAAACCAAATAAAAACAATCAAATTAGGAACATTAGCAACATCTCGCTATACAATTATTTACAAACTGTTTTGGAAGTAGCTTCTTAGAAAGCACAACGTATTTAAGGTATCGTCACCTAACCTACACCTTATTTTGCAGGCTAGATAGCCAGCCGCTGAGAATGCCCTTTCAGATTCCACACTTGTTGGTACTATAGTTGTGAGGCAGTTATCAGCGAACTGCAAAAGTTCTCCTTTAGACCCCCCGGACTCGTATAGATTCATTTCCTTCTTGCTGCGCGTCAAATAGGACGTTTTCATGCTCGAGTTCAATCTCGCTAATCTCGCGAGATCTCGCCCATTTTTAGGCCGGGATTAATCTCGCAGAAAAGGGCCGAGATCTCGAGATTGCATTCCCTACGCATGATCCACTGAATTCAAGTCAAGGAATTCGAATAACGCTATTTATAAAAAATCTACGTGTTTTATGAAAGAAAATTAACCATATCGTTTTCTTTAAAGTATTACGAATAAGTAGGTAATACTTAACTTGATCGACCTACTACTATTACTACTACTATACTACTACTATACTATACTATACTATTATACTACTACTATAATAGGTAAATAAAAAAGATAATCATGTTAATGTCCATATTGTCAAACGTTCGGGCGACTATAGTTGCCCAAAAATTTTTAGCGTTGAACTTTTAAGGGGACTAGGGCAACACGGCCGGATGTCGAACTTTCTTGATTTTTATCTCTGGCAAACAAAAAAGTTTTAAAGAGCTGAAACTAGATGACTCTGTGGATCTCAAGCCGTCTAGTTTATCGGTAAAGCAGATCACGTCACATAATGTCAAACATTGAAAAAAAAAAAACCAAAGCCATGCCAGCTTTATGATCAAAGCTGCCTAGTGTCACTCTTTTGCTAATTTTATTTAATAACTTCTTACGCTTTGGGCAAAATATGTGCATATTAGTATCAAAGAAAAGGTAATGTAATCAATAGATGCAAATGAAATTGCGGATAAACTAAATTTAATTGAAACTTGAAACTGTCAAAAATTTTACCGCTTCTTTCAAAGTGTCTAAATGTGTTTCAAAGTGTTTTCTACTGAATAAAATGGTAAAGAAGGTTAAAAATATAAATGTTTTTATGCGGTAGACTCTCCTCTATGCGTAAGTGTTTTGTTTCGATATAGCTAGTGTAGTTTTCGAGCTTATACTGTTATAATCAAGAGCGAAAACGGCACGGCACGTTTCGTGCGCGATCGGCATCGGTCGGCCGTTTGCGGCGGCATTGATCGCGCGCTTTGGACGTTTGGGTGTTAGGTGACTTTGGCATTTTTTTTATCGAGGCTAATTCTACGTTTTGGAAACAATAACATTGTTGCATAACATAATGTTTTAGGCGTTGTTTATGTTGTACCTATACTTTTATCTATACCATGCATACCAAGCGTGATTGCTTCCCACTGCTGGGTTCAGGCACACAAGAGATAGGTTCAGGCTTTTCCATATTATAATAATAGCCAATTAGAGATTAGGTCATAGCCGAACATGAGAGCTCAAAGAACGCAGCACTAATTTACCTAAATTCTAAAAGTAAAAAAAAAAGAGTGATAAAGAGGAGCTCGATGGCGCAGTGGTTAACGCGCCCGGTCTGCGAGTGCTGAAGTAATCCAACTTTCGCAAAGGCCGGTTATCGGATGGGTGACCAAAATTTTTCATCTCGAGCTCCTCCGTGCTTCGGCAGGCACGTAAAGCCGTTGGTCCCGGCTACATTTGTCGTTAACAACCACCAACCCGCACTGGGCCCACGTGGTGGTTGTCCCGTTCTCCCTATCCATCCATAGGGAAGGCTCGTGCCCTTGCAGTGGGGACGCAAAATGAGCTGATGATAATGAATGATAAAATTAAATTAAATAATCGTCATAATAATATCAAGATCTTCATTTTAAGTTAAAGGATATAAGTAAAATAAGTGGAATGTAAAAAAAGCATGGCAGATTGGCAGCTCTCTTTCGTCTTTTCTTGACGACAAACAGGAAAACGGTCGCCGTGTACCGAGTCTCTATCACTATTATATTAACTATTCTATTAAGTAAACTACTATTTGTATGGGATCGAACCAGCGCCACCTATTGAACAACTTGGGTAACCAACTTATCTCTAGGTAAGCTGTTTTGATCTCTTACAATTTATATAAAAGCATTATGACGGTAAACGGAATACATTTTTTTTTTGTGATAGTTTATATGGACGCCATTTTTAGCGTCACCGCACTTTTTAGGGGGCGGCGAAAACTTAAAGGGTTCGTAATGCCGTGTGATCGATCACCGTCAGAGGTTTTCTAGAGGGAATGGCATCACGCACTGTATAGTGCGTGTCCTCGTTCCCTACATGGATTCTTCGAGGGGTTCGGATCAGATCGGAAGTGCAACAACCCGAGGGCGCCTCTAAAGGCTAGGACGTCAGCTCGGGTTGACCGGGTCGTGTGAGTGAGGAGAAGCGCTTAGGTAAATGTCTGTACAAGTATATTCATTGTGCATGGTTTGTGTATGTATCATGAGAATTTGTAAAACAATAGTTATAACAAGAAATACTAATCAAAGTTTTATAATGGGCATATAACGCAAACTACTTTGTAGGTAAAGGCACAAATTATTCTAACCTACGACTATTCAAAAAAGTTAAGGTCAATTAGTACGAAATATGTAGTTTTCTCCAAAGTTACTTTATGTAGGAGCTCGATGGCGCAGTGGTCAATGCGCCCGGTCTGCGATTGCTAAGGTAAGGTATATAGGTAATAACTTTTGCAAAGGCCGGTCATCGGATGGGTGACCAAAAATTTATCATCTCGAAATTTGTCCTCCGTGTCGGAAGGCACGTTATGCCGTTAGTCCCGGCTGCATTAGCAGTCGTTAACAACCACCAATCCGCACTGGGCCCGCGTGGTGGCGTGGTTTTAGCCCGTTCTCCCTATCCATCTATAGGGAAGGCTCGTGCTCCAGCTGTGAGGACATAAAATGAGCTGGCGGATGAATGTACTAAGAATAATTACTTTATGATAAATGAAGACAGTGACGTAAAGAAGCAAGCTTCGTTATGCAATGCATCAGAATCCAGCAAAGATTGCATTGCAACGTTTACATAACGCGCTTATAATATCGGTATTGATGTTGGAGGTCCATCACTGTTGCGACACGTCTTGTACGCACAAGCATATGCTTGGAAGGTGTCGAAAGTTATTGTACTCCTAATTGAGTAACGAAAGCCCATTATACCACCTAAGGCTTTGGTTACAAAATTTTGCTGCAGACGTCATTTAAATTAATAGGTTCCTATGTAGTGGCACCGAGTGGTTTCGACGCCTAAAAATAACATAGAATTTTTTTGTTGAAATTTGACTTTGAAGCAAGTAATAACTATAGTCAAAAATTAGTTGCTATCCCCTATTTATACTGAATTGAGAAAAAAGAGTCTATAACTGGTAGGTACCTGTCGACCACTGGAGCCACTACGCTAGGACACTATCGATAGGGAAAGAGCCCCACTCTTTCTTCGGTGAACCGCTTATCCTTAGCATACTTAGCTGGTACTAGGATCGATTAGATTAGATCTCGAAAGTAATCCTGTTTGCTCATACCTATACGTTTAAATTTCGAATAACAAAATCGGACAAAACATTGGATAGCATCAACAACTAGGGTTGCAAAGTATTTGTACTTAATATTTACTGTCGCCGCAAACGTCATTGTAGCTCCGTGGCACCAAAGTAGCATTTACCAATAGAATTTCTATTACCTATGCAATGGTTAGCTGAGAAGAGTACTTCAATATATATGTCGGAACGTGGGCCTAATCAGAATCATTACCATTTTCCATGTCGGCGTAGGTTAGCGGGCGAGGAGAAATTATCTAACAAACACGTGTTTTCTAATAGTTGTCTCTTTTAATTTAAATAAGCATTCACAAAAATGAAGGCACTAAGCAGATCACAGCACATTTAAACTTAGGAAAACTATAACGTTCCGCAGAACCCGTGGCGCGTGCTACCGATGCAAACGGATAATTATCTCTTCCCGTGGGACGGTCGCATACTGCCAGCGCTCTGCGTTACGTCAAGCGAACAATCATTGTCATTCGCTTATGTCACTTTTCTGATTCGATTAATTAACAATGAGGTTTTATTGTAAATCATAGAAGCGCCGTCATATACTATTAACAAAGAGGTAACGTTTGTGATATGTTTGTTTGTACGTTATTATGCTAATTGTAGGCAAGACGGCATCCGTTGAGACTGATGTACATTTAATTTTTTTAATCTTACAGGATACAATTATACAAGAAAAATTCTACCAGTTTCAGGAATCTCGAGTGGGAATCGAACCCACGAACCTGGGATTACCGGTCCAGTGCTCTAACCGCGGAGCTACTGAGACCGGTCTCGGTCCCGGGCTCGGGACCAAACCGACCGTGACCGACTCGACATACTAAAAATATACTTTCCACGTACTCGCTTTTTCATAAAAATAATACAACCAAACAGAACAATGAAACCTTCATTTTATACGAGTACAGTTCAAATCGATAACCAATAATAAATCAAGAAAAATCAAAAAACATCATCGCATCAAATATGATGTTTAATTTGTTGATGTAAGATCAGAACGAGAAAACTGCGACCAACCCACATTTAATTAGCACACGCACACTAAATATCAAATACATACAAAAACAAAACAATTAACGAGAAACAATAAAAAAAATAGCAAACATAACAACAGCAGCGTGATGGGCAGCTTCTTCGTCTTTATTTCAGTCGCGTCATGTCGCGTACCAAATGTCAAACATTATTCCACTGCCACTCAATTGGTTGGTACGTTAATAAAAACAGAATTGGGGCCCAGAAAGGCAATATAGAACATAGTAAGTCCACTAGCATACATGTAGGTATTATATTTACATACAGGTGTGCGAGGCCAACAAGGACCCTGTCTTAGAATCTCTCTTAAAATTAGTATGGCATTGAAGCAGAAAAGAGTTAGAATTTTGCCATTCAAATTCTCGTTTAAGTTAACGTGATCGAATGGCAAATGAAACTCGCTCTTCATTCGATTACGTTTACGAAAACGACAAATTAGTATGGCACAGATACAGCGCCTCCGCGTGCTAGAAATAACTCACACGTAGGAACTCGGAAGCGCTGTTTTTTTTACTGAGGCCTTCGTTTCTTCTTTTCTTCTTCTTAGTATGGGCTAGATTCCTGTCTTAAAAATTCTATAGGGTTAAAAAAGGATAAAAATAGACTAGGTTTCATTTCAATGTGTAGTGTTCGCGTTAACTACTAGGAAGCAGGTGGTCTATATTCAATTATTGCTATACACTAAAATTAGTAAAGATGACGATGACTGGTTCCTGTCAAAAACTAGTTCCACTACCCTACGTAGAAGCACTCTCAGCCTTTTTGCGTTGAATTTAAATATAAAAAACTTACATGCTAATTAATATAAACGTAATGCAAATACAGGCACATACAGGTGCTAGATTTACTCTGCCTTTAGCGTGTAAAAAATCAAGCGAAATACAACATACATAACAACATATGTCAGTTGATTTTTTATATAATGCCAAGAATGCTGCTAGGATTTCCTTAACAGGGTGCTGAAGTAGCAGTTTAACTTGTCAATCGATCACGTTAAATAAAACTAGATTTTGTGTGGAGGCGCTGCTTCGAATGGCATACAAAATCGTTTTAGTATATTATTTATTTATTTTTTTTATTGAATATACGAAAACTAAACAAAACTCGATCTGGGTGCCTAGTGTGAAATTTGTTAACTATCCATACCTATTCATTCGAACACAATAACGAAAACGAAAATTTGTATGGCAAAATTTTAACCCCTCTCGTATACACTTTTAAACTTTCGCGTTCCATAGTCAAACAAAAGAATTTAAACGGGGATTAACGCAAACCAATTAGTAAAAAGGTATCATACCTTCTTTATCCTCCTCTCGTATGTCGCTAGGAGGCGCTGTTTCAATGCCATACTAATCTTCGTTGTTGTATACGTAATCGAATGAATACGGATAGTAAGCAAAATTCACTAGGCAACCTGGGCACAGACTCCGGGCTCCCAGACATGCAAAACATTTACCTACCCTATGAAAAGGCTTTTTTTGGAGAGACCATACTGATTGCTAATGGGCATTTTTAGCATCACCGGACCTTTTTGGGGGCGGCGAGAAAGTTGAAGGGTTCCTCAAGCCGTGTGAAACGAAGCACCGTCAAGAAGTTATAGAAATACAAAAAAAAATTTGGTACACTACATCACATGTAAACGGCACCAAACACTAGTATGTGTTCCCGTACCCTACTAGATTCTCCGAGGGGTTCGGATCGGATCGAGATATGAACAGTGCTATGTTGCAGCAGACAGATCTGTAAAACGTAAGGCAGAGGGCTACCTCACTTTATAAGATAAGATAAGCGTCAAAGAATGACGTAAACAACATAAAAATAAAAAACAGTGGAAGAACAATGGTAGTGTCCATTATCTCCATATACATACGAGTAAATAAAAACCGGCCAAGTGCGTGTCGGGCCACGCGCAGTGTAAGGTTCCGTAGCCCATCTCAATAATGAGGATTCTGAGAAGAGGGCTTAATGAACATTTATTTAACGATGGCTCATATACTTAAATCTAGATATTACCGGTTTCACACACCTGACAACGTTATTTAAATAGTTCCCAATGAGAAATTTGTACTGCGCCAAATACATTTTATAAGTTGGTCGACTGTTACTCGTAAACTTATAAAGCCTACTTAAAAATAAATTTATTGTTCACCAACATCACAACCAACATCACAGTTACTTACAGTAATATAAAGTTACAAAAAAAAAGAGCTTAGAGTTAAAGTATGTCTCTGCCTCCTAGATTAGGAAGACCTGTATTCTAGGAGACAGATCCTTCCTTTTCTTAATAATTGCTAAAATACTAGTATTATCTTATCTCACAAACATAAAAGTGAATGGATGTGTATGTTTATATATGTGTGGGGGTGTTGGGGTGTGTGTGTGTGTGTGTGTGTGTGTGTGTGTGTGTGTGGATGTGTGTGTGTGTTCAGATAGGTAGGTACTTGGGCTTATAAAGTCTACTTAGCTGTGATAGTTTTCCTTTTAACTTCGTCATATATACAACTACCGTGAATTTTTTCACGTATCTAAAAACAACCATTTGGCTGGCAGGGGGGAGGGGGACATTTGACTCTAAATTTGTAATTAATTTTGTACTTTAAAGCTTAAGTTCACAAACGGATGCCTCAATCAAAAAACTGTTTTCACAAACCCATAATATTTTGAAGTCACGAATAGGAAAAATCAATCTTATAATATTTTTAACCTATAGCATCCTATGTCCAGCAGTGGACTAGTATAGGCTGATGATGATGATGATGATGATAGCATCCATATCTACGATGTTTATAGGAGTGCAGTCTTATAGGTGAATGGAAGAAGACATTAACAAGAGTAAACAATCTTATTAAATGCTTTTATAGAAACAGAAGCAACACTTTGCTAATTTGTTTTATAACGTGCGCTTATAAGAATGCCAGGTCTTGTATGAATCCTATATAATTGTCATGTAAACGTTTATATATAACTAAATATTGGGATCGAATGTACCTGTAGAGTAATTCTTAAAGCTATTCAGCGTCTATTAAATTTCTATACGACGTTTTGTCCTATAAGTCGATCACTATAGGAGAATTTTGCTACTTGGGTTGCGAACGAAGTCGCGGACAACTGCTAGACTAGTGTGCCAATAGCACAAATCAAGGAGACTCCAGAAGGTATGCTTCATAGATACCGACAGATACGAAATCTCTCACGCAACACGGAATCTCGATACAGCTCCGAACAGTCCGAGCGCTGGTGTTGCGAGATTCCGTGTCCGTGAGAGGTTGTATATGAGTGCGTTGCCCTAGGGCGTTTGTATGAAGTTTAACTTCAGCAGTTTCCTCATTTTGTCCTAATATGTACCTACTAAGAGCCGGCAGATTACGTAACCTTATATAAACAAAAATAACACTTGTACCGATGGCAAATGTCGAGATACTATTATCGTTCGGCGGAGCGGTCGGCTCTGTCGCAAGTCATCTTGGAAGGGGAAAATGCTTGCACTTTCGCAGACCTTCGGTTCAGCAGGGCAGAGCTTGACCGACTCTAGCGAGTACTGTTCGGGCACGGTACTGGACCGCTACGGATGCTACGACTAATCAAATTAGAATTGATAAATGTAGAAGTCTCGAATAACGTGATAGAAGCGTGAGTCTTAAAAGCGAATACTTCATGGAGTGTTAATATAGTTTTAAAATTTTCTTAAAATGCGGCACATATTGGGAACTGTTGCCGCATTGTTGTGCTGTTTACAGTTGACTAAGGGAGACAATGAAGTTACTGATATAGGTAAGCCTTTAAGTACCTATTTATTATTAGAATGCCGGTCAGTTAATAAACATACATCACTTATATACCGAGGTAGAAGGACCCTGATGACCTAAAATCACAGGTATTTTCATAACTTCACAGGCATCAGTCTCACACAAACTTAACTCGTATAAATGTTTAATGTATGCAATTATGCTGTGTAAGTTTGTGATGACAAATAAATGCTTTTATTATTATTGTTATTATACCTATACACTTTTGAACGTACGTGGTACGTAGGTATATTATCATGTCTGTGATACCTTTACAAAGTAATTTACGTTAATCCCCATTACAAACCTTTGATATTACATAATATTTATCTATTTTGAATCATTGCTTCGAAATGTCTATTATCGTCTCTCAGTGGATATTTAAAGGAACAGACAAGTCGAGTTCCTTAGTATACCTACAGCAAGAGCTCTGTTATCTATTTACTTATCTATGTCTGTGTTAGCTCGAAAGTACTAATTATAAACTTTTTTTTTTAATATTAACGGGTAAGCACAGTGCCTTGATCTCACCTGATGTTAAGTGATGATAAGGTCAATGATGGAAGCGCACTTCACCCGGGATCCTCAACTAGTGAGGTACTGGCTATCTTATCTCTAGCTGCCGGAACACAACAATGCTACATACATTGATGTTATGGCGACATATTTAAATAAGATGGTGGTAGCTAGCCAGGCGGACAAACAAGCCCTACCATCATCCAAACCGAGTACACAAACATGTACATGTACCCCCCGCTGGAAATCGAACCCGGAACCTCTGGGTCTGAACCGGTGGTCTTAGCCACTAGACCACAGAGTCGGATAAAAAAAACTCAAATTATTATATACAGGATATTTGGTAATATGTATATATTCCTGAAACGTACCCATGTGAACATGTCTATAATAATACTACGCCAACGTTAGAAAATAGAAATTGTAAAAAAAAATTTCGACTCCATACAAAATGACCCATCAGCTGATCGAGTTAGTACGGAAAGTCGAAATTTTATTTTCTGACGTTGGCATAGTATTATATAGACATTTTAACATGGGTACGGTTCGGGAGTATATACATATTACCAAACATCCTGTATACTTACTATGCCTATGGGATATTCAAGCTCGAATTATAATATAATCTTTACAACAATACCTAACTTTAACTCATTATAATGCGAAATAATATGGCCCTACGTCATCATTATTTGTACTCTAAAACTCTAAAATTATCACCGAAACCGCAACTCGTGATCCGGTATAGGTTGTCTCAATACAACAACAAAAATATTGTTAGATGTTATTTCGTTATCTCATTCATCTGCTTACACCTTATACTTTATATAATATAGGTATGCCGTAAAGTTTTATTTGACAATCCTTCCATTACATAACTCTGCTAATTGTGCACGAAGGTAAAAAATGGGATTCCTTTTATCTTTGTAAACAAAACATTTTTTGCGTAAAATATGCGTTGACGCAACCGAAACAAGTGCGAGCGTTGAGCAAGTGCGGCACATCTCTACAGGGCTGCCAGTGCGAGGTAGACCCACGATCCGGTCATCACAAGGACATGTTGTGTCCCGACTGCTGGAGCACGAGCCTTCCCCGAACCGATCCGAACCCCTCGGAGAATCTAGTACGAGGAAACGCACTTGTGGATAAACGTGATGCCGTTCCCTCTAAAAAACCTCTGACGATGCTTCGTTTCAAAAGCCCGGTGAAGCTAAAATGGCCAGTGGCAATCAGCAAATTATCTCAAAAAAAAAATGAGTCTTCCCTTTGGATGGATAGGGAGAACGGGCCGTAAACCACCACGCGGGCCCAGTGCGGTGGTTGTTAACGACTTCTGATGCAGCCGGGACCAACGGCTTTGCGTGCCTTCCGAAGCACGGCGAAGCTCGAGATGGTACATTTTGGTCACCCATCCGATGACATCATTTGTGAATTGCTTTAACCTTAGCAATCGCAGACCGGGCGCGTAACCCACTGACCCGGTGAAACCGAGTCGATTGTTTTTATTGAGAAAATTTACTTTTTGCCTCCTATAGCCTTTATGGTACCAATGCCACCGGACTTGTTTGGGTGGCGGCGAGAAACTTAAGAAGTTCTTCAAATCGTGTGATTGATCTAAATTTGAAACACCGTCAGAGGGTTTTAAGAAGGCATGACATCACGCAAGCGCAAGGGAATGGGGTTTCCTTACTACATACATTACTAGTATTTAGAGGCGCCCTCTTGTTGTCCTCCCGATCCGATCCGTTCGGAGAATCTAGTAGGGCACTGGGACACGCACTAGTGCGTGATGCCGTTTCCTCTAGAAAACCTCCGAAGGTGATTCGTTCTACACGGCTTGAGGAACCCTTTAAGTTTCTCGCCGCCCCCAAACAAGCCCCGTGAAGCTGAAAATGCCGTTTGAGGCAATCAGCAAACTCTCTCAAAAAAAAAATCTTATTGTTTCGCTCTTGATCCGATTCAAATTCTCGGAGAATCTAGAAGGGTGACGAGGACACGCTTTCGTGATGCCAGTTCCCTCTAGAAACCCTCTGGGTGAGTTTTGTTTACCATCCGTATTCATTCGATTACGTTTACGAAAACGAAAATGAGTATGGCATTGAAGCAGCGCCTCCTGGCGACATACGAGAAGAGTTAAAAATTTGCCATACAAATTCTCGTTTTCATTAACGTGATTGAATGGCGAATGAAACTCGCACTTGGCACTCTGGGTGCCTAGTGCCAGAAGGTGCTGCTTCAATGCCATATTAATTTTCGTTTTCGTTAGCGTGAGCGAATGGTAAATGAAAATTGCTCGAGACACGCAGATAATAAATGTAATGATTTAGATACTAAATGTAATGTGAAATGTGTATAATTTGGTTTTCTTATTATTTCTGTTTGTGTAGATTGCATTGTAGAAATTGATACTATATAATAAGAATTAGGGCCTGTTTCACGATCTACAAGTAAGTTCCCAATAGCGCTTACTTGACAGATAGTCCATACAAAACTGTCACTTTATCTGCCAAGTATCTCTTAATCAGACATTGTGAAACAGGCCCTAAAAGTGTAAAATAAACTTTGCGAAGTACGACATAACTTTTTACATGTTATGTCTCAAAGATATTAAACAACTTTTTTAAGATTAAAGTTTTTCCGCAAACATTTTTATTATAAATATTTTTTAAATGAAACTCTTTTAACGGATCTACTCGCGTTTATTTTACACATAATATTGTCATTACAATCGGCACCTGCTATTTAAAATGTTTTTGTTTTGTTTATATAATTTTAACGCAAATTTTGTTGCGATACAAGAACCATGATAGCTCAATTGGAAGAGCACCTGACCCGGTATGTCAGAAGGGTGCAGGTTCAAATCCTGCTCGTGGAAATTTTTTCAACATTGTGTTTTTGTAACCTGCTATATAGTTAATATACGCTATATAGTTAATTATTACTAGGTATAAAAACTTTAAAGTTAGTCTCTGCTCATCATTTTGCCAAACTTTTACTACGGGATCAACTTCGAAGTTCTTCGAATCTTTAAAGTTTTTATGGTACTTAATAAAAAAGAGGAGTATGCGTAACTACATATTAGGTACTTAATCTGGGTGCCTAGTGTGAGTTTCATTCGCCATTCGATTACGTTAACGAAAACGAAAATTAGTAGGTACCTATGGCATTGAAGCAGCGCCTCCTGGCGACATACAAGAAGAGTTAAAATTTCGCTACACAAATTTTTGTTTTCGTAAACGTAATCGAATGATTACGGATAGTTAACAAACTTACACTAGGCTCTTCTGGCAGCCCTGCGTCTCCGTGCAGTGGTGATGCAAGCCCGTGGATCCCGCCCAAGGCCGCACGACAGACTGACAGGCTGACAAACATTCGAATATTGTGCGTAACACTTCCCGATGACTACAACCATCAAAATCTAATTACGTAGGCTCTTCTGGCAGCCCTGCGTCTCGCGCAGTGGTGATGCAAGCCCGTGGATCCCGCCCAAGGCCGGACGACAGACCGACAGACTGACAAACATTTGAATAATGTGCACAATTCCCGGTGTAACAATTCCCGGTGACTGCAATCAACAAAAAAAGTTTAGGATATAACCCACACGTAGTAAGACGATATCGACGTAACACGCTTGAACTGTAAGCGACCTAGTATATAAAATCAAAGTAAATATCGCGATGACTAAACAAGTTTAATGTCAAAACAATGTGAACAGAACTTTTGGAATTATTTATTTTGACCATAAGGTCAAGCACACTTTATGGACTTTGGTTTCATTTCTTATGTTTATGCGTTTTTCTATCACCATCACCATTTTTAGCCTGTAGGTATCTACCCACTGCTGAGCTCCTCCTCCATGTTATGGTTTCTCTTCTGTTTTGAGCTGATCGCATCAAAGTTTTTCCAGCGACCAGCTCTATAGCTTTTCCTTACTATGACTTATCATCATCGTCAGCCTATTTTTATATTATTTATTTATTTATATTCGGGAGTATAACAGCAAAAAAGTCAATAATGATCAATACATATGGCTATGCTAACAACAAGTCTCCACCTATGGAAACAAGCTAAATGGCAGTAGGCTTTACACCACCACGCTCTGGCCCAATGCTGCGGTTGCTGGGTTATTATGACTTATGCGCTTCCATAACCGTGACACTTAACATAGGTCTATAGGTAAAAACTGGTAGGTAAATGACCCTTACGATGCTATAACATACAGTCGGTTAAAATAGCCTGAACATACAAATAACCTCAATATCTCGGCCTTGTGGTCTTTATCAGGCATGTGGACATTTTTTTAATTTTTTTTTTATATACTACGGGTAAGCACGGTGCCTTGATCTCACCTGATGTGACTACACTAATGCTACAATAATACATTAGGGGCGTATCAGCATAAATACACGACAAAAAAAATCTCTATAACTTTTGTTTTTGCTCACGCATTTGGAACATTTCTATGAATTATACAAATAAAAAACCGGCCAAGTGCGTGTCGGGCCACGCGCACTGTAGGGTTTCGTAGCCCATCTCAATAATGCGGACTCTGAGAAGAGGGCTTTTATGATCAATTACTTATTTAACGATGGTTCATATACATAAATGTGGATACTACCGCATACCGGTTTCACACACCTGACAACGTTATTTAAGTAGTTCCCAATGAGGAATTTGTACATTTTATAAGTTGGTCGACTGTTACTCGTAAACTTGTAAAGCCTACTTAGCTGTGTTTTGCTTTTAACTTCGTCATATATACAACTACCGTTAAATTTTTTCACGTATCCAAAAACAACCATTTGGCTGGCAGGGGGGGTGACACTTGACTCTAACAAAATTTTGCACTTAAAAGCATAATAGCTCACAAACGGATGCCTCAATCAAAAAACTGTTTTCAAAAACCCGCTATATTTTTGAAATTGCTTTCCAATGACACCCCACACTTAGGGATAAACAAGAAAAAAAATTCTTACATCCCCACTTAACGTGTAGGGGAGGCAATTAAAAAAAAATTTTACTTAACCACTTTGTCGACGTGATTAATATGTATATCCATGCCAAATTACAGCTTTCTAGTACTAAGAGTCTATGAGCTAGGCTGGGGACAGACAGACAGACGGACATGGCAAAACTATAAGGGTTCCTTGTTGACTACGGAACCCTAAAAAGGTTAAAAGAGTGGTATGAAGCAAAATCCACTTAAAGCTTAACAAAGTGTAGTTTTGGTGGTTACGCCTATCTTACACATTTGGGAGACTCTAAGGAAAGAATTACTAAATTCCTTTACGTTACTTAGGGCGTAAAAACTTACTTCGAAATTATTGATCATTATAAAATTTTCTTTATAAGATAATAATATTTCGATGCTAAATTATTCAACCATACGAAAAAATATTTCCACTTTAGCTATATTTATACGCCTCTTTTGCATGATGACGAATAAAGTTTAGTAAGGAACGAAAGACAGGCGTACAGTTAAGCGACATTTAAAAAGCAAGAAATATTTTTCTATAACTAAAAATTCTTGGTACTCAGAAGAATTGGATAGAGGGTCGTATGAACATATACGCCTGTGTTGTAATGAAGCTACTATCTTATTAATTTATTATACGCCCACTATACGTCTCTAATGCCTGATATATTCATTAGTGATATAAATATACGTCTTTTAAATTTTTTTATTTACACTAAAAAATATTATATTTAAAAATATTTGGTAAGACGAACCAAATAGTAAAATAAACCATTTTTGCGTGTACGCCTCTATTGCATGAGAGCAGCGTATGTAGATAAGATGGTGTTAGCTTACCAGGCGGACAAACAAGCCCTACCACCAACCAAACCGAGTACACGAGAACATGTACACTGGGAATCGAACCCGGGACCACAGAGGCGGTTGAAATCGGCGATTGAAAGCGGCATTATTCAGGGCTCGATGCTCGGGACTCTATATGCTATATTCGTAATTATACAAATATTTGTTATATATTATTATACCTATAGGTATATACAGGATTATACATCCTGTATTAAGCACCTTAACAAAAAACGATCAATTTAATGTAAGTACGTAGTTGCCGCGCCTACAATTAGATGAAAAAGAAATAGCTACAAAAAATTAATGTTTTCCGTAATTTTCTTTTTTCTTTACCAATCCGACTGTGTCTGGTACATTAACTGTATGGCAAACACCATTAATATTGACCTTCGATTCGTAGAATACCCACCGCTAGAGCAATTAACGTCGACGTCACTGCTGCGAGTATGCTAAGCGGTTCAAAACCCCGTGTCTCCATAAACACGGACTCTTGCTAAAAATAACAAGAATAAATTACCATACATATATTCTACAATCAGTCTTCAATCTAAGCTAGTGTATTATATACCACAAATACCCACTAGCTAAAAATTTAATATATCAATTTTTTTAAAGATAAGTTAAGTATGTATCATATTTGCGATAACATAGTAATTTCCCAATACATTTTTGTAGTCGTTACAATGGCCATAATCACAAAATCGACCTTTAATTAAAATAGACAAAGCATCGTTATTTTGTAATTTACCAGCAATCAGTTTTGAAATTGAAGACTTTAATAAATACATAAGCACGGGTTGTAACCGTCGCTATTATGATGAAATAAATTATTTAACGTGCTGGCCTGAAGGTTCTCACAGCATCAAATTGATCGATGCGGAGCCAGTGTTCGACAGGAACCAGTAATCATCATTTTTTACAATCATCATCATCATCATCAGCTCATTTTATGTCCCCACTGTTAGAGCACGAGCCTTCCCTATGGATGGAATGGATAGACCGAACGGGCCATAAACCACCACGCGGGCCCAGTGTAATAATTTACAAATATTTATTTTACAATACCTTGTCATAATTCTTTATTGTTCTCTAGAGTCATAATGTTCATACTAAACCGCCCACCTACATTGCAGTGCGGATATTCTCGGCGTGCCAAAAGGACTCGCCCGAATTCGACGGCTGCATGAAGAGAGCTTTCAACAAGTTACGACCGTACTTCAAAGTGGGTAAGGCAAGCCTTGTAATTATTTCGCAGGTCCACACGCCTGCACGTCAGACTACCACAAATTGTCAAAGTCTGTTTCCTCAGTAGACTTTGAGCTTTATTTGAAAATTGATTGAAGAAATGTAATAACACAGTTTTGGACATATTGATATGCAGAGGTCTGTACCAGACAAGTTTTAGATTGTTCACATATTATTGTGTAAACTAAAATTGCACTCGTGTCTCACAGGTGCTATATTTTTTTTATTGAGAGAGATTGCTGATTGCCTCAGACGGCATTTTCAGCTTCACCGGGCTTGTTTGGGGGCGGCGAGGAACGTAAAGGGTCCCTCAAGCCGTGTGAAACGTATCACCTTCGGAGGTTTTCTAGAGGGAACGGCATCGCGCACTAGTGCGCGTCCCCGTGCCCAAGGTGCTATACTAATCTTCACTATTCAACCGAGGCATTATTTTAATGGGATGGAAGCAGCTTACTTTACAAGTTAATTCCACAAGTTCGTAGACAAAAGTTTGCAGTATGTGGATATAGTGCGGTGCAAACCTCTTGGCGCGCATGCCCTACGTCTTCTCGTCTCGAACCAAGGCGAATTTCTCGAGGCTTCTCGAGTTCGAGACTTCTCGAGCAGAAACTCTAGTAGGTACACTGAGAATAACGAGCGCCAACAAGCGTCGTTATTAAGCCAATATAGGTACTTACCCATCAATTGTAGCGATGACTTAATTTCATTGTATTGCCCAACAGTGAAACAGTTTATAGGTTATTTACTTTACTTGAACTTAATGAACCTAACTATGTACCTATATTATAGGCATCCCAGAGATGGGGGTGGCGCCGTTTGACCCCCACTTCGCGAGCGAGGTGAAGCAGGCGCGGACGCTCGCGGGCATCGGGTACACGCTCATCCTCCGAGACGTCTACGAGAGGGGCTGGACCAAGTCAACTGTCACCAAGTTCAAGTGAGTCACAACCACACGGTTAAAAGTGGTGCAACTTTGACCAGGGTGCCTAGTGAGTTTTTTGGGTAGGTACGTCCCGTTTGGACAACTTCCCGTTTCGTAACCCTAATAAACTACCTAAACAAAAGTACCTAGCGTTTCGTAAACTTTTAATATGGGTGTTATTTAAACGGTTAGCAAAATATTGGTATTTTTGTTAGCAAAAAAATGCTAGTTGGGCAGCAAAAAAGCAAGTTGGGCAGCAACTTATGGTCAGCAAATATTTCTAAATCAGTCTGCAACTTATATCATTCTGAACAACAGTCTTATGCCGCTCCATACATCTTACTACGAGATGTTGTTTCGTCTGACTGAATTGAGCCAGTATTAACTAGATTAAAAACGTTATTGAGACCAGAAAAAAAATAACAATAGGTGATCGCCTTTTAACATTTGTAGTAAAGTCACACAGTGCGAGTGCAGTAAAACCTTAAGTAATCGTTAGTCATTGATTTACTGCCATTGTTTATAATTATAATTACTAAAGAACATGAGTTTTTTGCTTTGAATCGAAACAACTTTTACGAATCTACTCGCGTTTACTTTAAACATTGATTTAACTTAATTTTATAAGTTTGTATTAATATTCCAAATAGTCTCTCTCAGTTGTACGCCACACACTGATCATAATAAACTATTAATTTTAAAAAAATACACCTAACTTTTTAAAACTTTACAACAAAAAAGAATATGATAATTGTACATAGCTTTAATGATCGATCAGATGCTAATCAGGTGCATAAGTTACGCTTTTATAATTAAATCAGTTTACTGACTTTGCTAATTAAAAAAATATAGATTTTTTAATATCTAACTTTTTATGAAAATATGATTTATGATATTTACTATAAACTACAATCTTTATTAGACCAGTATAGCTGTCAATGTTTTTGTTAAAATAAAAACATTTTATAACAAAAACCGGAAACGAACTAAATTGTAACACTTGAAGCTACTTATTCTTTGTTAGCTATTATTAATATGATTCTCTAAAGAATACTTTAACTTATTCCCTTACAATACCGCATTCACATACAAATCCTAACTGAACTGAACTGAACGTCTTTCTTATTATTTCCTTCTGATAAACTATAGGGTAACCCATCAAAAGACCATAAAATATTACATGAAAATTAATTTTTTCATTAACGTGAACTATTTTATTCACAGCTTCTGTGTCGAGTAACTCAACAGCGTTTCGTCGAACTCAACTTGAGTTCGACGAAACGCTTGCACATATGAGCATGCAATCATTTGCTGCACTTCTAAAAATCTGTACCCAAAAATATAGAGTCCATAGCACTGTACTCATTTAGCTATTTGACAATTTTTTATTTTATATTTAAGTACTAACTTGTTTGGGGAAAATATAGCAAAATTATTAATGAAGATGTTTTTTGTAACTATTGGAGGTGTTCTTAATGAGTATAATTATTACGAACAGAATGGTTGTCCAAACGCGACTAAATGTATGGAATATAAAAAGTTTACGAAACGCTACTTTTGTTTAGGTATTTTATTATTAAGGCCTACGCAGACCGGGACGGCATGACACGGCAAAGCATGGCAAAGTATTTTGCCGCCGAGGCATGCCGCGTCACGACGTCGAAGTATGTCTCGGCAACTTCTGCTTAGGGATGTTCATGTAAAAAATATATCGATATTTTCGATATATCGTAAGTAATTTGTTGTCTAGACTTTGCAAAAACAAAATTTTATTTAAGTACATACTCATTTGGCTTGCAGCCTGCTTCTCTGTTGAGTTAAAACCTGTGCGGCTTTTGAGAAAAGTCGTTCTGATGGAACAGAGCTTGCTACCTTTCAAATATTTGATTACTACTTTGTATAACTTTCCGATGGATCAAAGGTAGTCCTTTAAAAATACTACAACTTTTATCTCTACCAGTTAGATTTGTTTACCTAATCCTTTCAGAATTAAGTTGGTGTTTTTATTTCACACCATGGGGCTTAATGCCTTTGAATTCCTTCAAACTTCAAAGATTGGTGATTGGATTGTTAATGTAACATCGAACTATTTTATTTATTTCAGGACTGACTGGGACAACAAGAGAATTATTTACTCACAATATTTCCCAGAAAAATGGCTGAATGGAGACTATGAATTTAAGGTAAATAATGCAATCTGGGAAACACTACCCTGCTATTTTTGCAATTTAATGTAATCTCTGCCTGCGACCCACGCCACGATGTGAAAGAATGCTTCTAATTCAATTAATTGTTCCCGTAATTTGATACGGTTTCTAAAAGTACCGACACATATTGATATTAGAAAAAATAATAGACTTAAAAAAGGATAAAATACAAAAACCTTTCAATGATTGAATGATTTATTGAGATAAAAAATGTTTTATTTTTCCATTTTCTGTTGTGATACTTTTCTATTTTTATTTACTTAGCCACCAAATTAACAATGAGACTAAAAACGTGCAACAGCACAAAGTAGGAGAAGCGGGCCACACACAACACACCACGCTAGCCATTGTATAGTATAGTGCAGGACGACGCATATTGGAATGAAATCACAAAGTAAACTTTTGGATTCTTATGTAGGTACATATTTAAATTCTACGTATCAATACAATACTTTTGTATTACCTACAGATTTTTTTTTTTAATTTCTTGGGATTAACTAAAACATTATGGAAACTTAAACATAAATAAGTAATAAATTAAAACAATATTCCACATCAGGTATGTACAGTTGGCAACAGTTAGAGTATAACATTCCCGGTCAAGAAATAAAAAGACTTTCGAAGGTATCGTCAAAGCCATTCTCGAAGATTAATTAGAAAAGCCACTAATGAAGATATTTTAGATAATTTATTCATTAGTTTTGACCCTCATATTTCAATGAATCGCCACAAACTACAACAAAACACAGGGAACTATCAGAGGCAGCAAAAGTTTTACTAATTTTAAAAGACACAAGTGACGATAATCGTGATAGTGAAAATTTTGAATTTGTAACAGTCGATGAATCAGTCTGAGGAAAATAACTAAGTAGGCCTACATCACTGGGGACACCACTAATAAAAAAACGCACTGGTCTCTACTCATAGGGTGGTATGGAATAGAGATAAAAAAAATTAAAAGAATATTATAGCGAAATCGAGAAATATCGAAAAACGAGTACGACTGTAAAAATAGACAAATAATTCGTACTTTACAAATCAAAAAGTTTTATTTGGAGATCTTTTGAGAATTACGAGATTTAACATTTATGATTTTCTCCATACAAAAAACATGAAACTATTCACTAAATCAAAAATGTTAGTGTTAAAATATCTTATACTTAATGTTAGAATCAAAATACGGTATTGGTTTTTAAAAAGAAAACAAAAGTCCACTACCGATCAATCTCAGGCTCTCAGCCCAATGTGCGACGTGTTCGGGCTTGGTTGGGACTCCACACGAAGACTCATCTATATTTTTCATCAGTAGCTTATAAACGTGCCACTGCTGGGCCCAGGTCTTCCCACATAAACAAACGCACATCGGGCCACAACCCATCACCACGGCGATGTCGTCTAATAAATCACCACTGTATGGTACAGGGCGACGCGTTCGGGCTGGGTGTTATGCGCACGGGCCGGTGGAACATGACGCTGCGCGACTACTCGCAGACCACGCGCATCAAGCGCAGCGGCGAGGGCGTGGCCGTGCACGTGGAGGTGGACCACATTGGCGACATGGAGGTCCACGTCGGGAACCTGCTGCGCGGCAACGGGGTACTCGGTATGACCAGTGTGAACACTATGTTATTAGTACAGGTTTATGTACAGTCAACGAGTCGCTGACCACTTCTGGGTGCCTAGTGCGAGTTTTGTTTACCATCCGTATTCATTCGATTAAGTTTATGAAAACGAAAATTAGTATATGGCATTGAAGCAGCGCCTCCTGACGACATACGAGAAGAGTTAAAATATTGCCATACAAATTCTCGTTTTTGGTAACGTGATCGAATGGCGAATAAAACTCGCACTAGGCACCCAGTACTATAAAAAAGTCATTAATAACTTCAAGCACCTATTAAGATTATTTAACTGCTTTATCAAACAAATAAAGCGTTCAGCAATTTAAAAAAAAACTAGCTCCGCACTGCAAACTACCGATATTCAAAAATTTTAAATATCTCTACTACCTTGATTCACAGACAATTACGCATCTCTTAGAATCAAACCCACTACCTCATCGGTGGTCTAACCTTTTAAACACCACAACAAAGCGTGTTCCCGTCTAGAAACTAGAACCACGGGAGATCGAATGCCAATGCTAAAATTTGAGTTTCACTAGCATAGCAACTGTTTTAAATGTTAATACATTATTTTGCAGAGGGTATGCTGGACAGACTTATCAACTTCACATGGAAGCCGGGCTTCGCGATGATCCGGCCGCTGATCAACGACCTCGTCAGCACCGCCTTCACCGACATCTGGAGTCACTCGTTCAGAAATTTTCCTATTGACAACTTTATTAAATGAGACCTACACATAATCCGTGCCACGTGTATCTTAGCTATTCTGATATCTATACGTTGCCGTTCGTTCCTTCTTTTCCATCAAACTTTTTAGTGCTATAACTATAAGGACCAGAGTTGAAGCTAAAGAGGAGACATCAGTTCTCTCTGAAAGATCGTGCTGTAGTCTGATAAAACTTGTCTTTCATAATTAGTTGTTTTGGTTTATACGCAAATTCTTAAAATTTATAATATAGACAGCTGAAAAAGTTGCCTGGGTTTTAAAAATTGCCTATGAAAAATTAAATGTTTTATATAAACAAGTGTTAAAAAATTAAGTGGCAGGATTACCATAAATTGTTGTAAATATTATATTATAGGATTATTTAATTATTAACATAATTGTTACATTTCATGTAAAATAAGGAAATATTATGACTCGTTTACAAATAAACTAGTCTTCTAAATTGTGCAGTTTTAAACCAATAGGGGTAAAAATTGAAAATAAAAATACAAGTGTATATTACATATCTCAATATTATATTTATTAAAAAATATAACCTAACTATATATATGACTTTATATTTAAATTCAATCAACAAATAACTCGCACATTCGTCGAAACTGGAATAATCAACCTCAGTCTTCCAACACAAATTAATACAAACCAAACAGGCCTCTCACCAACATCAACCGGCGGGCTCTCGCGTCTTCTTGACCCTCGTTCCATACATACACACATATATTATAACATTGCACCTTCAATTTTCATACTTAATAAACCCAGATAAAGTTATTACACAAAAACATGCCGTCAAAAAGTCTATTTTTCATTATAGCACTGAGTCTATGTACCGTATGTAACATAAAAACGTCCCTGGATACAACCCATCCGATGACACCGCTCGCGCTATATCTACACATGTCATCAGCAGAAGCAGCTGTGTAACTATACAACAAAAACGTAAGTACAATGATAAGAAGTAAACCGAAGTTCTACAGAAAGTGTCACCTGTGAGACGTCCCGCGGCAGGCGTCCGCGCGTGGCTTGGTATATTGTCTGCGTACTACTTTAGGACCCTGTGGACCGTCCGATGGACTAAACTCGTTATAGGTAGGTAGTTAGTTCATCACAAACACGAATGCAACACGGGATCTTTTCCAATCATTGTAATGTTGAAGTTTCCGATTTCACTTGGTCAATTCGTGGTATACTGAATTAGTTATTATAATAATTACAAGGAAACACTCAAACCATGTTGATTCACATTACTACAATAATATCTAAGAACGATTATACCACAACAATTCGAACTTAGCTTAATTCGGCATTTAAATACCTATCTAAAATGAAAAATACTGACAGATATGAGGTGTTTGATAGATAAAATACTAGGTTATCAACCACTTAAGCCATCATTCATTTCTAAGTTTTTATAACGAGTACATAACATTTGTTCAATTCTGTAATGTATGTGGCGACAAAGAAACAATGTTTTTTTACATATTGCAATTAAAATTAGCAAAGCGTAAACATCGTACATGGCTTAAAACTTTCATGGAACATTGGACACTCTTTTCTAACTAAGCATTACGATCACGACACAGTACGATGTTAGTCGCTAAAGTCTGCCAACTCATCTAAAATACTAACGAATTACCCTAATCTACCTCATATCACAATCAATATAAATAATAGAAATAACCAAAAATGTTAACAGTTTAAAATATCCAATGTTTATTTTTTTTACAATTAATTATGTATTTATAAAATTTATAATACACAGTGAAAAAATTAAACGACCACCCTATTAATTATGTATAAAAATAGTGCAAATCCTACTTTGATTTACAAGTAGTTAGTTTTTAACGTTGGTAAAGAAAAGTTTTTTATGACAGAGCATTAATCGATTCTCGATAAATGTGTTTCATATTACCTAGTGAATAGGACGTCCTATTCAGATAAACCTGAAATTACAAAATGTTATAAACAAAACGTCGATCGATGTCAACAATGGAAGTAGCGTAAAATCTTAAACTAAATTACGAGAAAACTCTTGTTTAATTTGTACTTCCTTTTCTCGCATGTTTGGCCCCAGAATTTGTGTCACAAACAATTTCATTTAAAACTAAATAAATGATTGCCGGTTCAATACTATGTATTCTCTTTATACAGTTTATAACTCAATATCCATTTAGAACCCTCTTATCCTTGCAACACTCTTGTTAGAAAGATACTTAGGGTTCTGTATTGTCGAGTTTATACATATTATTGTTTGGTACACAGGCCACACGTTAGCGGCGCCTGCCTGACAGCCACAACACAGTTAGCGTCTGTCGTACATTTTCAACTATCGCAACCTAATGGCCTCTTTGTTTCTCTGACGATTCAACATCAAAAAACAAAATCGGCTTTTCAAGATCTAAAACGAAGTAATAGTAAACTATTAAACCAAAAGATTAAAAAAACTTATCGTTAACGATGTTGAAGGAAAAATATGTCCATAAATTCATTGGTTTTAGATTTAATTTCATTGTTGTTACTGATGATGTAACGTGGTTCCCAATAGTGGGAATGATCTCACAGGACATACCTAAACGAAATGAAATAAGATAATAAATAAAAATGAAATTATTAATACTATTAAGGGAGGTCTGGCGGATAGTCTCGCGACTTAAGCGTGCTATTAGGACTCCTAGACGTTATTTTAGTTAATATTGTTCCATTTTTCGTAATTTTCTGTGCGTACAATTTATATGGAATCTTCTTATTTTGAAAACATAATTACTAAAGGGTTTTTGCAAACGAGGGATAGCTTGACGAAAACGCACTGCATATACTACTAATTATGAAATCATTAATTAAAACATTAAATGAGTGAATATGAAACTTTAAACTATATGAACGATGGCCCTCTGCAAATACGATTCTACTATTAGTAGTCTATGGAGGCCATTCAGAAAGCTATTCCTAATTCTTACTTCGTGTCTCACACACCCCCATGCTCCCCGCGCGCCTCCAAATTAACACTAACATTAAAATTATTTTGATATGCACTTATCAATAAGTTTTTACAATGACATTTGTGCTGTACACTACACGATGACGGCGGCGGGACGGAGCGCAGACGGCAGTGCTTCCGCATCACAAACATGTGTAAAAAAATAAAAAAAAACATATCAGTTTCTTTATGTACTTTTCTTAATACTATTTATTATTTTTCTTTCCAGTCAAGGTATGGGCAAGTCTTGAAAAGTACGTATACAAATACTTTACGTACTATGGCGGCCACAAACGCTTTACCAGTCCTAAGGCGAAAATCTTGTGCACCGCGTCGCTCGCTTTTATCGGCGTGAACGGTGCGGCGGCGATGCGCGTGCACACAATTATTTGTTCAAACCGGTAAAGCCTTCGAGACCCCTACCGTACATCGTTGACAATGTTATGACCGGATGAGCATGTAGACAACATACATTTTATATTTGTCATGCACTTTATGGGTTTTTGCGATACGGAAACAGTGCTTCGAAAGCGTCCTAAAATGTTGTGCTTAAGATCGACTAGTACAGAATGAAATATACCATCGACCGCCCGCCTCCGTCCGTCCGGTGGTTATTTACAAGGTCAACAAAAACGAACCCACAACGAAACTCAAACATGTCAGAATTCAGGTATCGTCTAAATATTTGGCAAATCAGTTACGAACGGAACGTGAGAACGCAAAATATAGCCCAACGGCGCGAACGCATGACAAAAGGTACACTAGAGCTAGCTTTACAAGTAAAATCGAAGGCCGCTAAGATATCACCGTTCATTACATCGTAATATGTACAGGACGCGGCGGCCGCCCTTTGAGCGCCGCTATGTACACGCGGCCGCCGGCCCGGCCGCCCGCGCAGCGCGACCACCGCCCGCAGCCGTCAGCTACTTATAAGGTGGTTGGCTATGCGGTCACATAAAAATAATGATCAACTACATCTGCATGTTTGACACCCACAACAAAGGTTCTCGGAATGCAAGAATCCCTCAACTTGTATTTTTCAGATGACACCCATATAGAACCGGTCTCGTGGTCGTCGCACTGCGCTCGTGGCGGCCCCGACTCTTCACACTCGTCCATCGAGTAACATTTATATATCGACCGATTAGGCGAGACGGAACTCGCACACACATCGCGGTAAACGTAGTATGAAGACGCACCTGACCGTGATCTCAGTTAATCTAAATGACATCATACTTAGTATGTACTCATTTTTTATTTGATATAATATATTTATATGTTCTTACATCCTTCATCACAGTCAGTAGCCTCCTCTTGACAGAAAAGTCATGTTTAAAAATATACAGTTCAACACAATAATTCTTTATAATATTATGATGTTGGTCTACATAAAATAACTTACCAAAGGTAAAAATATCAGTTAAGCCAATCGCTTGGACACAGCTAAAATAAATAAATCAGTTCAGTACCGGCACAGAAATTGAATTTACATTACGTGAGATACAAACCAGATGACAACATTAGAGACGCACGTAAGATGTAATTATCCGCTTTTTAAAAGGACCTAAACGGTAAAACGGTTTTAGATAACGCCGAAGAGATATGTTGAGGATTTGTTGATTTTTATAAAATCGTATTTTGTATTTTGAAGGCAAACTGTAGTCAAATATACATGGAAGGTTTTTATATTGTTTCATCTGAACAACGTGCTTCTCCGTACTATTGAAATTCAATGACACCGGCGTAGGAGACCCGCGTGCCTGCGAATAATATAAATAATGATCTGCTCGATCACAGGACCGTCCTGCGGAGGAAGTGACGCGAGGATGCGAACAAACGGCACTGTCGAACACGGCAGTGCGAGCGCGTTCAAAAAAACGCGCGCGCAACGTCTGCAATAAAATAAATATATTGCGCATCATTGCAGCAGAGTGTGAATAGAAAGCGAACAGTCGCGACGCGTTCGCAGCCGTCTGCCGCACGATCGATCGAATGTCTATATCACTGGCCCTTACGGCGTACGGGTTAGAAGTCAAAGTCGAAGAGCTCGGAGAGGCCCTCGTCGTGGTCGAGGCAGAAGCCGTAGTCTGTGGCCGACATGGGCGGCTCCAGCGCCAGGAACGGCTCCAGCTCCAGCGACTCTGCAATCACAGGGGACTTTATGTGGCATCGCCCGGGACAAGTGGAACTTTTACATTGCCATTGAAAAACTATTATCCGATTGAGCATTACAACGACGAATCACTGCACTTATCAAATTAAGAGCTTAGCTTAGAGTCAAAACAAAGAGAAAACAGTTTAAAACTATAAGTACCATTTTCAGACGTTTCACATTTAAAATAAGTGGTTTAACTAAGTTTGTTTCCAGTGCTGAGTGCAAACGTTTTCTATTTAATCGTGTTATATTAAAAGTTATATAGGATTGAAGCAGCGCCACCTAGCGACAAACTAGTGAAACCATTTTGTCATAGTCATAGTAACTAGTGAAACCAGGTAGCGCTACTACAATCCTATACAAGTACTAACTTAATATTTAAAAAATACTCAGTATAAAACGTTTTCTTCATGGCTTGTAAAGTATTTTTTTCTTTTGTGCTAAATAATTAATATATTCAAAAACACAAAAAGTAAAAAAAAAATCCACGAGCAGGATATGAACCTGCACCCTTCTGACATACCGAGTCAGGTGCTCTTCCAATTGAGCTATCGTGGTTCTAACCAGCCGCCGAAATTATACAACACTTTTTACTTTGAAAGCCAAAGGCGCCTATTCAATGTCAACAACTACCGTCATTAACATCTGATCATAATATTTTTACAAATACTATGGATCAGTTAAGAAGTAGGCAAGCTATTTATAAATGTTTTTGTTTTGTTTATGTAATTTTAACGCAAATTTTGTTGCGAAACAAATTACAAAAATACAAAATTTTGAAAAAAAAAATTCCTCAAACAGGATTTTGTAATTTGTTTCGCAACGAAATTTGCGTTAAAATTATACAAACAGAACAAAAACATTTTATAACATATTCAATATATTTGATCAAAATCCTAAGATAACAGAACGAAATACCATAATTCATAGGTTTCAGTGCCATGCCTACTTGCGGATTGGCGTTGTAATTATCAGTCGAATAAAAAAGTTTATCTAGTCACCTGAATAAAATGATATCTCGCATCAGAAATTACAAAGTATTTAACAAATTAACAATGAGCTGAAATAAATGTAATATTCATGATAGCGTCATTAAATTAAAATTAACATTAATAACAATATAGTCATATAAAAAGTTCATTCAAAAGACATGATACACATGTTAATTCAAGTACTAACTTATTCACAATGATTATTATATAAATAAGTAATTACAAGCATTGACATGATACAAACACCAATGTATATTCGAGTTATATGAAAATGCAACTGAGTACAAATAACAAACCATTACTGAAATTGTAAATTCAAACTTTTTTAACTGGGCGTTATTTCTCAAACGGTAATGAAATGACAGAACAAGCAGCCCAGCTAATGTTAGCTTAAGTACAGTTCAATATTGGTTATCATTCGAAACAATAATAGCTGAACATTTGTAGTATCAGAATAAAAACTTTTTGGTCTTGAAACTTGCTGGTTTCTAGTTTTCATTAATACTAAGTTATTATGATACCAATGTTATCGTTCAGTTACTTTTGTTAGTGATGGATAAATTATACAAGTCCATAGTATGGTGCCGAACACCCAACATGAAGGATAAAATCCGAAGCGCACATGAATCTGTGGGCCCTGTAATAGCGATGCGACAATAAAAGTTACTACAGCGTTTGCGTATTTGAAAGCAGATTTGCATGAAAACTAAAGCTTTTCAAAGATTATTATAAATGCTTTATTAACACATTTCAGTTTTGTTAACACAGCTAGAAAATTAATATGCTCGTATCGCTATGGGATATATATCTGTCTCTAATAGTGCTTTGGGGACTGAACCAAGATTTCTCGCATTCAATCCAAATATATATCTGTCTACCACAAACACTTCACAGATGCCGTTTAGTTTTCTATACAAAATGGGTGTCAAATAAGCAAACTGCTTGCGTAACGGTTACGTTCACAACCCTAGCAGCGGGCCGTCCGTTCCGTGGTTAGTGTGTCGTTAGGATGGCCGCCGTGTTACGTGATTAGTGTGTAGTTAGTGGCGCGGGCCGTGAGCTGAATCCCATGGTGCTACACGAGGCACTGCAGCCGCACGGGAACCAGCTCGCGACGCGCGCCCGCCCTCATCGTCCAACCCCACCTCGCCGCCGCTTAACGTTACACGCCTAAAAGTCCGCTCCGTAAATCGAATAGCAAGCTTCACGGAATATAGATAAGCTTTTAAGATCTTGTTTGGCCATTGAAGCATCGCTGTACAGCTGGTAAAAGGTGTATAAGGCTGATTTGCACCAGAGGCGTGAGAGGTAGCTGAGCGGTGCGCGAGGAAAAATCCACCAATATGATTGCTTCCTTTTCGTTCCGGTGTGAAATGAAGTAATGCTATTGGTGGATTTTTCTTTCGCGCACCGTTTAGCTACCTTATGCCGAAAGAGAACAAACAACACAACAATATCAGCAGCTTTTACGCCGGAACTTACTTCAAAGTCGCGTAGAAAATTTGCTATTACCTGTATGCAGGTAGGTATTTGTATGTAACATCAGATCTTGTTTCGCGGTTACAAAGATGGTCTCATAGTAAATGTTGTTTAAATTGATGTTGTTACATCCTGTTTCGGCATGATACACTATTTTCCTACCTAAGTTATACCTACTTCGATTACCGGAGCGGGCTTACTAGTTAAACAGTTGTGCAGGTTTATTCGAGCAACGCAGAAAAAATAATAAATCAATTAATTTAAGCTATTATTACTATTGTTAATTTCAATTCAAGCAACTGCACAATTGTAATAACTAGATTTAAATTTGATTTTAAGAAAAATAACATGTTAATAGTTATAAGTGCGAACCCACCAAACCAAGAGTGAATAACGTATAGGTTAGCTTCTGCTTTACGAGTTGTACTACTGTATCATTTGATATTATGCTTTAAAAGTTTCATAAAAGTAATAGTAGCAAAGAAAGTTTTCTAATATGAGTATAGAGTAAGTGAGATTACACCTCAAAGTCCATCGCTTGTAGTTTTCACCTTACACACTCTATGTTAACACAAGGGAGCTGCACTTTATAAATTTTAATAACTTGAAAGCGGTTATCACAAACAAATAATGAAGCTGCAAGTATGAGCACACAAGTAGATGAGCTAAAGATCGTAATATACCAATTAATAAGTGTTTACTTGTTGGTCGACTTAAAGCAGCTATCAATATTATATTTTTACAAATTTATGTGGATTAGTTAACACCGAACATAGCAATTAAAAACAAGTAATGACATTTACTTTTATCTTAATTTGTAAATAATCATAAAGTCACTTCTTAATAATTCAGAATATATAAATATTGTTTTTAATTGCTTTGTTACAATTTGCGCCCTTTATTTACAAATTAAATTAATGGTGTTATGGAATCCATGATTCAGTGAAACAACCTAGTGATGTTATGCCTCCACACGAAAAAATATGATAATACTGGACAAAAGTGATGAACACATTCATCTTTACTTTCATCATGAAAGGTACAATATAAAACATTTCATCATGTTATGGAACAAACAAATAAATTCAATATTTCCAGAGTAGCGAGTAATATCATAATCTGATGTTTTTTACAACTATATTGCTTCTTCTGAAAATATTTCACTGTTAATGCATAATAATGACTCCATGAAGTCGATTTTATGTTTATAAAAAAATGGAAACAACTTCCCAATTTCTTTTTGTTAGACTTCATAACAGTTACTCTAATCACTCTAATGAGTGGTTCATACCACTGGATTTCGAATTCTATTAATAGTCAAACAAATATTAAATTCATACAGTAATTCATTGATTTTACCTTCCGTTACACGCTGCGAAACATTATCGGTTTTTCATTTTATTTCCGATTCATAAAAACTGTCAATTTTATAAAAAACTAGCTGTCCCGGCAGACCTTGTTCTGCCCTATTTCTCTAAAACAAAGTTAAATTGTTTTTTTTTATGTTAATAGCTGCCCCGACAATTATTTTCATTAATGACGCGCAATCTCTAATCAACTTGAAGGCATACCAAAGATAATCCTAACGCGCCTTTGTTTTGTTTTGATTGACGTCAAATTTTTGGCAGCTGGGGACAGAGTGGTTTGTATGGGAAAAGAAAGTTGTTGTTTTTACTATTTCCCTCTTGTTTTTTACGTTTTTCTCTCCATAAAAACCTTCCTCAGACTTCATCAAACACAACAAAAAAAAAATCAGCCAAATTGGTCAAGCCGTTTTCATGTTATGTCGTGACAACGGAAAACGGGTTTCATTTTTATATATATTATATATATAGATAGATAACTAATCTGATGGCAATCGCGTTTCGAAAAAGAAAGCGAGGCCGTTAATAATTCAATTTGCGTGAATAATTTACAAATGCCAATTTATCAAATCAGTAAAGGACTTAAAATCCATGGAACCGTCAACAACACGCAAGTTTAGTATGAAAGTAGAAATCATTATTTATTCACATAAATCGCGCAGCGTGTTAACGGAGCATGACGCTTTACAACCTGTTAAGCACAACGTTACAGGAATTAGTCACTGGTTAGCGATCGCCAATCAACCGAACGGCGGTAATGAGATGGCATGTAATGGTGATACGACAGCGCGATCTTAAGTTAAGCATGCGTATACAAAATAGAAGTGGGGTGCGTTCCAGTAGCAACATGTATACGCCTGCAAATCAACCTACCACAGCACACACTGTCAAATTTCCTCAATAGACTTTGAACTTTATGCTTTTATGATATGGTTAAAAATGTATTGAAGAAATTTGACTTAGGAAAGAGATAATATCTAAGCTCAATGATGAAATTTTCATTTCTCGAAATTTGTTTAGTTTGTAGTTGCTATTTAAATAAACAGATCAGATGTTTTATAAATGCAAAAAAGTTTGTACAGACGCCTGCACATCAACCTTTCCAAAACTGTCAAATTTCTTTAATACCTTAGTAATAAAACTCAAAGTCTATTGAGGAAATTTGACAGTTTGTGGTAGGTTGATATGCAGGCGTGTATACTAAAAACAAAAAAATATTATCAAATTTAGATAGGAGGTATTGTAGCAACGCCGTCGATTAGACATCTAGTTTTTAATCAATTGTCTATTATTATTATACTCTTTATTTTCTTTCTTAAAACTAGATTTTTACAATATTTTAATATAAAAACAATAAAACATTATAAAAACCTAATTCTAGAGTACCACCAGCAGCGGGGCAGGGCGCAAGCTACCGGTGGTCAGGGCTGCAGAGTGAGGAACCTCCTGACAATACGTGCCGTGTCAAGGAGTACTGCTTTCTGAATCTGACCCTTGATCCAACCATCAAGCGAGAGCCTCTTAAGATGTTGGTCGAGGCTCTTCGCTATCAGACCGTTCGCTGAAACGACTATCGGGACAATAATGGTTGAATCAACATCCCACATGGCGGTCACCTCGTGAGCTAAGTCAAGGTACTTACTGAGCTTGTCCTTCTCGGCTTTCACGAGGTTCTCATCATGAGGTATGGTGATATCAACCAGTATTGCCCAGCGCTGGGATCGGTCAACCACCACGATATCAGGCTTATTGGCGACAATAGTCCTGTCCGTAATGATAGAGCGATCCCAGTAGAGCGTTGCATGACCATTTTCGAGTACTGGCGCAGGTGCATATTTATAGTACGGCACCTCCGATTCAACAAGGCCATATCCAAGAGCAAGTTGCTGGTGAATTATTCTGGCTACATGGTTGTGTCTGTGCAAATACTCTCCGTTAGCAAGATGAGAACAACCAGAAATAATATGTCGGAGTGATTCTCCTGGACGGCGGCATGCCCGACAGATGTCGACCGTACCGTCCCTCATTTATTATTATCATTATTATTTTTACAGGCCTCATACCTTCTTTTCATCGTTTTCTATCTTGAGCAATCTTTTAGATGGGAGTCAAGATTGTCAAATCGTCTAACAATAAAATAAAATAAAACTTATGTTGCTACCAAAACACACCCAGTACAGTACAATACATAAACAATGTGGTCGTAGTAATGAGGCAAGCTTCTATCCCGCCGGCCGCCGCACCGCGTAGCTAGAACTCTGACTGTGATGTGATGCCGACACATGTCACAGCCGGAGTGCTAGCCACGAAGCGAGCTCTCTCCTGCTCCATAGCTGCACAACTCGACGCCAAAACCTTATTCATGAGCGAATATTTTGTAAAACAAAACAACATTGCTTTTGAAATACAATAATTATATAAACTGTCGCAAATTACGAGTATTTACAAGAGAATGGCATAACCTTATTTTTTTACAAACCATGAGAGGTGATCGCCGAGGCATGTCCCCACCACCACCAATGAAAGATGCTTTAAAATCAACAGGAATTATATTATCAGGAGCAGCGCTAATCTTTTTTAGCTCCGTCTGAGTTGGCTTCAAATCACTAAAAGTTTTTACTTTGGTGTCCATTGATTAAAGATTAAGTCGCAGTAGCGATAGTTATAGTAATAGCACTACAAGACATGAGCACCCGTGAATCACACCACGCAAAAAAAATACTTGATTCACTTTTATAATAACCAATGGAACAATTAAGCCGAAAAAGTCCTTACACATCAAGTGTAGTGACGACTTGATTACAATGATGGAGGCCTTTTTTTCAGTAGGACAATCATAGGCTATTTACTTTACTTTCTTACAATGGACCTAAAACGGATATTTCACCAATACTAATTGCATGGATAGTCTTTTAATCTTTAAAAAATACACAAAATTATGACTAGTTTATTAGCGGTCAAGCGGCTGCTATTGTAAAATTTTCTTAGAAATCTGAATTCGCCGAATGATTTTAAGCGCCATATGACTGACAAACAATTGAACTTCTATTACGTCAGGGTTTTGTGATAAGTTTTATTTTTTAATCTAAATTAAGGGTCAGGTTTTTTAGTCTTGATAGACATGCCAACCCCATCGTAACCTTATACCAATCCGTTGTCATAAGATAGCGTGTAGTGGTTCACGGATGCCGCATAGAGCCATGGCGGGGCGTTACCTGACTCTTGGTCCTCGGTCTGCAGCTGGAAGCGGCCGCCGCCCATGATCGGCGCGAAGTCGTCGCTGTCCGCGATCAGCGCGTTCCGCAGCCGGCCCCGCGCGCTGCCCTCCGCTGTACCAGGACACACTCGTCAGACGATCAAATGTTAACCCTCCTTGATCACTTATACCTTACTTCATCATCAGCCTGTACTATAAAGGCGCCCACGTCCCATAATCGGTGACCGATTTTAAGTCAGTTAAAATTAAACGTATGGAAGTCTATGTTGCAACGCCCACGGCCTACAAGAAGTCGGTCACAAAATAGGTCATAAAACTCGTTGAAAAAATCGGTCCAATTTTCGGTCCTACAAAAAGTTGGTCGTGGGCGGTCAGCGTTAGCATCCAACTTATGAGATCAGGCTTTTCCACAAGAATAAAAGCACATGGGTGCAAACCCACTATCCTGGCCACAGATCACAGTTTGAAGATGGTTATGGAACCATCTTCACCTAACAAGGGTTGGTGCTAGTGATGATAGTTACTGACGAGAGATAAAAATAAAAATTAAGGCACCTTTTGTACAAAATATCCCGATGGGTCAAAGTGCAACCGGGAGGCTACCCCACTAAGATAAGATAGGCACATTTTAGTCTTTTGAATGACTTTAGCGAACGAGCGTAGAATCCGCCGCTATTTTTAACTCCGATATGAACACCATCATTGGAAAGAGAACTTTTCTAGCAGTGGACTGCTAAAAATGGTGTTATTGCTGAATGTAAAAAAAACAGTTTGTATGACAACACATCTTAGCCTGCCATCTTTCAGTCTGAGATTACAGACCACAGACACGTTCTATCTTAAGAGGAGGTGCATATTGTACTCAATTTCGTTAGCAGCATTTAATTACCTATTACCATTTTTTTTAAGGGTAACATCCTAAACCAGCAGGTGCGATATAAATCGAAGATATCTATGAAAATGGTGAATTCTCACGGTCAGGCGTAGAGAGCGCGGAGGGCGTCGCGCGGGCGGGCGCGGTCGGCGGCGTGCTCGGCGTCGCAGTAAGCGCGTAAGGCAGCGTGGGGTCGGTCACGCAGGGCGCTCTCGGCGTCGCGACCAAAGCGTAGGGTAGCGTGGGGTCCGTCACGCAGGGAGTGCGCGGCGGTGCGGTCAGACCGTAGGGTAGCGTAGGGTCGGTCACGCAAGGCGCGCGCGGCGACGTTGGCGAGGAGGGCGACGAGCATTGCTCCACCGGCTCCCGCTTCACCGGCGTCCTGCGAAGAGACCACACATCTGCAGGCTTGCGTGTCGATTTACAGACTAGTAACTCCAGCAGCCTTGCAAGTGGATGTAGAAGCCTTGGTTTATATCAGCTATTAGGCCCGGCAGTGACGCGGCGTCTGCTCAGACGCTCTATGCGCTTTAATCTTTTCAATTTGTGTTGTTTTAATAAAGCTACTTGTTATTATAACTTGTAATATAGTATTCATACGTTGCGTATTTAAAGTAAATCAGTATGGAGGCATCTGCAGGCTTGCGTGTTGATTTACAGACTAGTAACTCCTGCAGGCTTACAAGTGGATGTAGAAGCCTTGGTTTATATCAGCTATTAGTATTTATTATAACTTGTAATATAGTATTCATACTTTGCGTATTTAAAGTAAATTAGAGTGGAGGCTGACGCGATGCAAAAGTATGAGACAGATAAGAAAACTGTAATTAAATGAATTCTGTCATCGCAACGAGGCGTCCTGAAGAGTCCACTTTGCTCACACATAGGTTCATCCATCTGTTACCGGAGCGCACAAAATGTGTATAAATTAATTTGTCTATAACATCAAAAAATAAAAATAAAATTGCATTAATTATATAAAATGGCTAGTTACAATACAAATACAGTTACAAAAGTGAACTTACGTGAATTCGGCCGTTAAAGTATTGGACGGCAGCGACTGCAGATGTATTTTGAGCGTCTCCAGCAGCGCTTTATTGTCTTCTAGCAGCGGGTCCGACGGCAGCAGACCTGACGCTACAATAGTTATACAAATTTTACTTAACAGCACTTAATATTTCAGTTTAGTTGGACTTTAGTATAATAATTAGTTCAGACTAATGTTGTATTATTACTCATTTAAAGAGCAGCGTTCAATGACTCTTACGCTCATCGCAAGGCTAAATTCGTAGCTAATGGGTTTTTAATTAAATTATAGGTTAGGAAAATAATGCAAAGTTTATTTCGTTAGAAGTTGGTTTAGTGTTCCGTTTATTTCTCTATTTTGTGATCTTCTCATTACAAAAAGGATTTAAAAAAAAATGTATTTGCAGAAACCTGTAATTGGCTTTATTTATTGTAATTATTAGAATAAGTATACATTGTAAGCTGTTGGTTTCTATAAATAAATTAATTAAGTAAATTAAATAGCTAATTGTTGTCATAAGGTTTTGAAATGGTAGATAGGCATTCCTATCTACGTTGGAAGCCGCTGGATGAGAGGAGCACAAAACCGGTCGTTGTGGAGATCCTTGGGGGAGGCCTTTATCCAGCAGTGGCCACCTTTTGGCTGAGATGATGATGATGATGATAGTTGACATTATTAATCATCAACGTACAGTGGGCTAGGGCGGAGGGTTTTGGCACCATTTACCAAGTGAGTTTAACATAAACGTTGATTACTTGATAAAATTACCACACCTGCCCCCAACCGCCTAACCTAAGCTATAGCCTATAGCTTTCGATATTCGCTATAGCCTATAGCTTTCGATATCGGCTATAGCCTAAGCTATAGCCTATAGCTTTCGATATTGCTTTTATAGGCGGTACGAAATGACAAGATGACGTCATAAACTATAGGGTGTTATTTAAACAGTTAGTAAAGTATTCGTATTTTTGTTAGCAAAAAAATTCTAGTTGCGCAGCAAAAAAGCTAGTTGGGCTGCAACTTATGGCCATAAGGCCAGCAAATAATTCTAAATCAATCTGCAACTTTCTAAACAGCAGTCTTATGCCGCTCCCACCTTCCGTGACTGGCCCTCGCTACGCTGCGCTTCGCTCGGGAAAAAAATGTTTAACTTAACCTAACCAACAGTAAGAATTTCTTATGCTGACCGATTGTATAATTCTGTTGACCAAATAATAATTTTGCTGACCAAATATTTATTTTGTAATACAAATAAATTATTTCCCTAAACTATACACATAGCCAAAGCAATCGAGTTAGGCGGTCGGACCCCTGGACTATTAACCTGACACAAAAAAATATACTATCGCGTTATTATGCGTACCATGCCATTATGCCATTATTTACAAAATAATGGCAAAGACACGCATATTCACGGTGCACAATAGTCATTATAAATTTTAAAATTACCTGGATAAAACAAAAAAATATTAACGGTAACTTACAAGGTGAAGGTGAAGGCGGCCGTTCCTTGGGACAGAGGAACACTTCGATCTCACCAGACATCGACTTTAGATGGATCATGTACCCCTTCTCGTCAGGGTGTGGTACCTATAAAATATCGTCGATATAGTAAGCTAGTAGGTTCGCGAAATCGACTTTCAAAAACAGATGGTATGCAATTAGTATGACTCCCGTTTCTTATAAAAGACAGAGTGCTATGTAAATTAATCTTTATACATTGAAATTCATCTACGAACCGAGCGTTCAACAGCGCTTTGATGGATATGGCTACGTTTATGATGTGTATAACCGTAGCACCGTATTCGTAGCGTAAATCACCAAGGGTTGCACCCCAAACGTACGTAGACGTTTATAAATCGATGACAACTACCTAACGCCGTGCCACGTGACGGGCGGAGCCTTGATATGTATAAGTCTGTTATCATATCAGTCAGTGGCAATTAACAACTCTCCATATCTCCATGGCTAAATGAAACGAAAAATAGAGAACGCGCAGCAACATGTCGGGCGTCTGACAGTCTGTTACCGGAACGTCATGAGTGCGAACTGCACGAATCTATGGCTACATAGCAACACGACGAACGGCACGGAACTAACGCTGAGCCTGGTGTCGGGCGGCGCGGCGCCTACGTCTTGATGAGTATAACGGTCTGGTTCCTAAAGTCCGTTATGGAGCGCAGGCCGGCGGCGTAGGTGATGTTACAACTACACATGGCTTAATGGCTAAGCAAAACGAGAAGCGGCAGAAAACTCACGCTGAGCCTGGTGTCGGGCGGCGCCTTGATGGGTATGACGGTCTGGTTCCTGAAGTCCCTGATGGAGCGCAGGTCGGCGTAGGTGATGTAGGCGCGCGCGCCGTGCTCGGCCGACAGCCGCGAGAGCGCGCCCTCGGCCAGCTGCACGGCGCGCGCTACCCGCGCCTCGTGCGCCGCCAGCGCGCGCACCTCGCGCCGCAGCCGCCGCGCGCGCCACTCGTCCGCCTCCACGCCCGCCGCCGCGCCCGCGCCGCCGCCCCCCACACCTGACCATTCACACCAAGGCTTTCAATAACATTAACTATTAGGTAACGTTACCTCTACAAACATACATACTCTCACGCCCTTCTCCCAAAAAGGGGTAGACAAATCATCAAACATCACCAATTTTGAGTAAACTCGCTAATGTTAATGACCACGACGCCACATTTAGCAGGTAGTGTACATAATAAAAGTAGGGCTCCGAAGTGAAATAGATAACACCAGTGATAGGTATAGCATAAGCATCTTTACAGGTAAATTAAGTTACTAAAGCGTAAGCGTAAAGCGCATTACGTATCGATCCTTGTACAAGATAACGTAACGTGCGTTACCGCTACCCACCAGTTTAACTTTATAGAAATAAATAACGTTATTTAAAGATACTTATGTTATGTGAATTTAGTAACTTTATCAAGCCCCGTTTAAACATTCGTGCTATTGACTGGCGACTGGAGCTCGATGACGCACTACACTAGTAAACGCGCTCGGTCTGCGATTGCTAAACTTTCGCAAAGGCCATGAGATTGGTGACTTAAAATGTATAATTTCGAGCTTCTCCGTGCTTCATAAGACACGTAGAGCCGTTGGTCCCTGCTACATTAGCAATCACTAACAACCACGAATCCCTACTGGGTCCGCGTGGTGGTTTATGGGCCGTTTTTCTTGTGGTCTTTCCATTCATAGGAAAGGCTCATGCCTCAAGAGGGTGGATGAAGAGTGGATGAGGGGCAGTACCCCTACACTGCACAAGAATTTTTTGTTGCAGTGCAGCAACCCGCACCACAACCAATTGCAAATGGGCTGGCTACCTGGGTGTAGTGAGCTGTGAAGTTGTGGTTTTTAGAACGCAGTTGTATATTTCCTTATTCATCATTAAAAGCTTAAGCTGAGTATGAATATATAGGGAAAACTGACTGCTAAACAGCATTCCGCAAAGAGCATAGATTTATTTTGACGACCTCCGTAGCCGAGTGGCTTGCACGCCGGACTTTGGGCGGCGCTAACTCTGAGGTCTCGGGTTCGATTCCCGGTCGGGTCAATGTCGAAAACTAACTTTTCGATATTGTGTCGGGTCTGGGTGGTTGTGGTACCGTTGTTGTTTCTGATTTCCATGAAACGAGTGCTTTAGCTACTTACCTTGGGATCAGAACAATGTATATGATGTTGTCTAAATATTTATTTATTTATTTATTAATGATTAATAATTTATTATAAATAAATAATTTTGATGAGCAATGGTACCAGAGTAATGGCTTTTTAAATAAGTAAAGTTGTATCATACAAACATTAAATATTTATAAAATACAGTGAAAAAATGAAAAGGCTACCCGACCCAGCCAGGAATCGAACCTGGGTCTTCCGCAATGCGGGCAAATATTTAATTCAGCTTCAGTGCAGTAATTAGCACTTAAAAATAAAAAGTAAAATATACAAACATTAGATTAAAAACGACCTGCGTTTAATTATTTTCTAAAGTTGACGCGAACGAAGCAAAGTTGATGTTACCAATTTTTAAAGTTTATCATAATTAAATATTGTGAAGCTAACTCACCATATTTCCATTGTATATTATTCTTAGATCTTTTTTCTAATATTCCTATTCCCTCTAGTACGTTAGTGATGTCGTAGATTCGACGTTTTTGGACCGATAAGTGCTCCGCCGCTATGTTCAGGTCGAGCACTCCATTGGGTGACGACTTAAGTAGAGCGACGAATTTTTTCGTAAGTAAGCCTAATGATGTGTCAAACCTGAAACAAAACACAGGGTCACTTAGAACGATGCACTCGTGTAGGTACTTTAATTGCAGTAACACATCTGCGCGAGTAAACACATGCGAGTGCCGACTGCTTAAATTGTCATACTTTTTTGTATTTTTATAAGCTGGCTGGTTAATATGAAATTTTAAGACTGCCTAATAATTATTTATTTTAATTATTTTTGTCTGCATATAAAAATATCTACTACAACTCATAGCTAAATTTTAATCCTACGACATGCTAACTGGAGAAATTTACCTGGGTACAAGAAATGTACCTGGAACGTTCGGTGTACTTTTTCATAGAACTGGACGGTCGGCTGTAGGGAGTGAGCACTTTGACGCGCTTCTGCTTGGGCGTCTTGAAGTCAGCCTTCATGGGCACCACGTGCCCTTGGCTGCCCGAACTACTCTCGCTCAGGTTAAGTCTTCTTTTCACCGCCTGCGAAAACAAATGAAACATATTGTCATTCATATGAGTTTTTCAGAGAGCTTAGCCCAGGAGCCTAATCTTTAGTTCTTAAAGCAGTGAATGCAGTTGCAAAAGGAGGCGCGTGTATATAAGTACGCCACTACACGCGTCTCGTAAGAGCCACGTAGGCTGTCAATTTCTGCCTCAGGAGACAGTCTGTCCTCTTTCTTATTTCATAATTTTTACACGACGATGTAAACACATTATTGCGTCCAGCTATCTATGATCTATAGTACATAGTTATTAAACATTGTACCACAGTGTTTATGCCTTTCAATAAAGATAAAGAACTTTGTTGGCTATAGAAAGGCAGATTTTTAGAAAAGGAAAAATATTTGTTTTGATCGAAGGTTTACATGCTCAACACTTTGCTTTTTAGAACTTAGACTGCCCTGGTGAGTTTCTCTCCACGAATGCGTCAAAACTTCTCTAATTCAAGTGTTTCACACCACTCTCCAGTCTCAACAGTCCATGCTCAACCAGCTCGATAGCCCCGAGGCAGGACAGGACGGGCAAAAGGGTCGGAAATTTAAGTCTGCTATAATAAACAAATAAAGTCCTTAACACACGACACGACACGAATGACACGACTTCGAATTCTCTTTTTGTAAGGAGAAAGTGGGTAACCAACCTATCTCTAGTACAGCTATATCAAAATTCAGTCAGATCAACAACGCAATTGAAAATATAGAATATTCAGTTTTGTGTCAGTTCATTAATGAGTTTATCACGTGGTTTACCATAAGTAACGACTTAAGACAAGCCCAAGAAGTCGGCTACCGATCTAGGTAGTGCAATCCGCCTACGCAACCGTATTGATCCAATACTATTTTACTTGAAGTAAAAAAGATGAAACCCAACCAACTTAGTCGACAACATGAATATGACTGACATGGTTGAGGTACCTATGCAAGTTAAGGCTTGTCTACAACATTATATCTTTGCTACAACATCAAGGATATAAAAAGATTAAGCTTCGGCTTATACCTATGTGCCGTAAAAATCGTAACATTGTTGGTTTTCGTAATAAAGAAAAAAAAAAAAGTTAATGCAAGATTGAAAATCGTTTTTAACCCCGCATTCAAACCTGCTGTTAATATGTTGACATAACATCATAGTGGCCGAAAACATTCTTGGTGGACGCCAACCAAGTTTTTTGTTAGAATAGGACTAGGTACTCTAATAAAAAACTTTCCTTTTAAGGCTATGACAAAAGTGTATTTACCTTACATACAGAAACGTGTGCTAAGATGTTCTTTCCCGTAAAAATTGTTTAGTATAACAAAACTGATTAAAAATCACGTTAAAGAAGGATATAGGTATTTTTTAATCATATCATAAATGCTTAGGTGTTGATATCAAAAAGAAAAAGTAGTTGAGCTGATAGCTAAGTTCTTTAGCAAGTTGTGTACATAGGTAGGTATTAGCTGTTCTGATTTTTACCTTCTCCAATGTGAAAAGAACTGTTGAAGAAGAGTTAAACATCATATTAATGCTACACTTTTAAATTTTGCATCTACTTACTAGAACTACTACTAAGAAATCATGATTAGCGAGTCATCGATAAGTGTGGTAGGTATTTAGAGATAGGTAGTCAATATGTTTCATAGACATCATAATCGTTAAGTCTTTAACATCAGGATTTAGACGATTTTAGAAGAAGTGATAAAACCTTTATAATTATTACATAAGGCCTTCTCGATTTAAGTCACTGAGTAAATGGTGCTCCATGTTTTTAACAATTTATCCTGTGTTACATGCACGCCCGCTAGTGGAAAGCTATAATTACACAAAATGTCGGCCAAACAGTATAAGTACAGTTTTCACGATTCTAGATAGGTATTATGTTTTGTCTTGGCAGAATAAATACGATTTATTTTTTATTAATAACAATGAAAATATTCTTTACAAAATAATGAATTATGATATTGTTTTATGAAAGTTTAAAATTACCGAAATCAGTGTAAAAGTTAACAACACTGTCGAGTCGAAAAAATAAATAATGCAGGTAGGTACCTATATACGAAGAAGTTTCTAAAAATAACTTTGAACAACCTGAATATTGGTAATGAAACCCGTGTTAATTGAATGATATATGAATAAGGCTGAGAAATAGATGAAACCTAGCAAGCTCCTACCTAAATTCGAATGTGAAGTAATATAAAGTTCGCTGTTTCATGAATCTTTTTTTATAAATTTTAGTTCAATCCTACAATTGTCTTAACATTTATTTTGTATATTGTAGAGTAATAAAAAAATACGTCATTGAATTTGGAGGTAGGTAAAGCATACCACACTTACGAATGCGTAGTCCTAACACCGATTACGGATGTTTCGAGTAGGTAATACACATATATTATAGACTGGACCAGGTAGCCGATTCAATAGGGTTGGTTACCTGTCCAGGGATGAAACGATATAAAATGGATACCAGCCATCAGCAAAAAATCTAAGGAATTAGATCATTTCTCTTTTAAAACAAGTAGTATTTCAACTTACATTTGACACGATTACGGGTATATAAATAATAATTAAATTATTTACGAAACTTCTTTACACGATTACTATTAGTAATAATAATTTGAAATAGGTACAAGTAATAACTAGCGTAATTAAATTGCAATTAGTGAAAAACGAAGTGGAATGTCGTACAATACCTTTGTACTATCTTAATTGTTCTTAATGCACACATAACTCACTACGCAACTTAATAACAAAGATTATTTTTGTAGAATATACTTCACAAAAACAAATCACCAATGATTCCACCAATCCCAGTGTGGAATGAATTATATTTATCCTCTACGACAAGTACAGAAACGAAACACGGTTATCAAGTTATCACCTGATTGAACGTAAATACGCGACAAAAACAACACGAGGAGGTGTCAATAAAAATAATTCTATCAGTAATACCCACTCAGTGGGCGATACAACTATTCACTCACTTGCAACACGGAGTAAGTCCACGTTATGCTCTTCATTGTCACTTCATAATTTAAGAAATAACGTTAACTAATTAACCGACACCACACAAAATAAACACTGATCAACGTCAACAAAAAACTCAGGACAATAATTAATTTTTGGCACAATTTTTAACTATATTGAGGCACAGGATGGAAGATGCACGAGGCATTTTCAATAAGCCGCTGCAACAAATTCAATTTGGACATCCAGTGCGGGACCAAAGTCCCTAAAGGAAGTGTGTGGGGAGGGTAGCCGGTAACAACAATGCATGACATAAATTAGAATCTACACAAAAGCCGTTCAGCTCTCGGAAGGGACCTCTGGCGAAAGAATGGCAATTTCTTATCTTAAAGTTTGCGTTATTATTATTAGGGAACTTACGCACTATTGTTAATTTGCCGGGTTGTGGGTCTCGTCTTTGTGCGCATGTGTAACCCAGAGCGTTGACTAAATCAGAGCAGATGTTCCTATAATTTGACACGTAAACTGATAAAACGTCGCGCGTATCCCTAACGCCAACAGTTGCATGCATGCATTACGATGACAGGGAAGGGATATGCGCTCCACATAATCGATTTGTTGAAGGGCTTTCATATTATTTGCATCTAGGGATCGAATTGAATGGGTCCTGAAAGAGTATAATAGATTTCTCTATTTCCTTGTATGATGCAGATTAAATTAACCAAGAGCGAAACCGGTATTGCCGATTGTTTAGAGGAAGACTATAAGTACTGGAGTCTTTTTACAATTTTTTATTTTATTTACAAGCTTGCAATGTATGTATAATTTGTTCGAGTGGAATCTTGCAACTTAATTTTGAAGCAGATATCTTCAACCGATTGAGCTGAAATTTTGTATACATGTTCAGATCAGAGCACAATACATGGTTAATTGTGTGTCGTCATTCTAAATCTAAGATGGCGGCACACCCAAGATGGCGGAATTATAAGGGCTTACTGAGAATACTCGAAAATTAAAGTGAAGTCACTCTAAATACAATAAGGCGGACTTAAGTTTTTAATGCTTGCCTTTAGAGGTATCAAATGAAAGGAATCAGATGAACATACTGAGAAACGTATCCAGCGATAACTAAAAAGTAAAAAATAAATTAAAAGTAAAAAAACCTTTTTAAAGAAGAAGCCCTTATTTAAATGCGCTAAAAAGAAAAAAATACTTTTACTTTAAAACCTTTACTATCAACTTATTATAACGTCATTATTACCTTACCTGCACAATTTATATGATATAAAAGCTTGTCGCGAGATTTACTTGTGTAGATAAACAGGTAAGTTAAATAACATGATGTGATTGATTTTAACTATTAAAATTTTCAATCTAAGTAAATACGAGTAGGTACAAATCTCGCGACAAGTTTTTAAATCATATAAATTATGTAGGTAAGGTAATGACGTTATAATAAGTTGATAGTAAAAGTTTTAAAGTAAAAGTTTATTTTTTTCTTTTTAGCGCATTTAAATAAAAGCTTGTTTTTTTAAAAAGGTTTTTTACTATTAATTTTTAACCGTTTTAGTGGCGAATTATAAAAACCGGGCAAGTGCGAGTCGGACTCGCGCACGAAGGGTTCCGTACCATTATCTATAAAAACGGCAAAAAAAAATCACGTTTGTTGTATGGGAGCCCCCTTTAAATATTTGTTTTATTTTAATTTAATTATTTGTTTTTAAAATGAATAGGTATATAAATAAATATTCTGTGAATATTTCAAGCGTTTCTACCTGTTGCCGTTATCACTATCGAGCTACTATCGAGCAAAAAATCATGATTGTTTTATGGGAGCGAGCCCCTTTAAATATTTATTTTATTCTGTTTTTTAGTTTACTATCACGCTTCATGAAATACAGCCTGGTGACAGACGGACGGACAGCGGAGTCTTAGTAATATGGTCCCTCTTTACCTTTGAGTACGGAACCACGGAACCTAAAAATGTGCATTGCAAGTGTGTGGACATAAAGAGAGTACCTGGCCACGTGACCCCGCGGCTACAGAGCCACATGTCGCCGGCGGCACCCCGCGGCCGGCGGCGCCGGGTGAACGCCACGCAACGCGAACTCCTAACACATGCGGTTAAGTTGTACCACACCACACTTGCTGGATTTGCTATTTTGAGTAAACGTAAAAAAACCAATTTAAGGTTAACATAAATAGCTGACAGAAAATTTGGATAACTATAATCTTACCTAAGTATCTACATAGTGACCAACCATTTTTTTGCAATTGCAACTAGGCTTGGGCGTCTTTTCCGAAATTCAAATGTTATATATTAAACCATCGTTGGCCGTAAATACCAGACACAATAGAATTTTATTGTTTGGCGCTTACATGTTAGCGCTCGGCCAACGATGGGTTAAACAAGAAATTCAGTTATACAAAATATTTTAGCACCGAGTTCAATAAATGCAGCTATTTTTTAACGTAGTTCCTTTTACACTTTAGTGTGAAAAATAGATGGTTACAATACAATACAAGACGGTAAGATTTAATTTGTTTTTAATTGAAAACATCGGCTGTATTAGCTTTCCAGTATAAGTGAGGCATTTTGCCAGAGGAGATGGTATACCGCTGACATCGGCTGCTTATCACTTAGCTTTTAAAGGCACAAACTGTCACAGACCATTTGGATTATACCGCTCTTTGTTCCTCTATCGCCTTAGGAGCAACATCACCTCTCTAACAACTGTGGCGTTCATTTTGTTTCTCTATGCGAGTACAGCGATACATAGATATATAGATAGATTTCAGGATCATACCTACCTAATTGTTTGAACATTGTCATCACCAATTCATTAGTCAATTCTTTATAAACCAATCTATGCGACGCTTTTTCTACAGATCAGTAAGAAAATTGTTGCGGCACTCACGCCACTCTTTCGGACACATGGGAGTGATGATGGTTACCATTGCTGCTGATCAAATAGGTACACACGCCTGTACATCAACCTACCACAAAATTTCAAATTTTCTCAATAGACTTTGAACTTTAAGATTAAATTTTATAGTTGAAAATGTCTTGAAGAAATTTGACAGTCTTAGATAGGTTGATGTGCAAGCGTGTCTGTACCTAGTTTTGGCTAAAGCTTTACAAATATGTTATTCGTCGGGTTCGGTATATAGATATTTTTGATTAGTGATGTCGGTTGATGCACATAGGAGATAATAGTACCTACTTATGGATGGCCGGCTTACTTTTATCTTTTACTACACTTACTCTTTTTAAATTCAACAAACCAATTTAAATTTGTTACTAGTAAAAAAGTAGACTCAAAAATAATGCTCAAAGTTCTTAATATTTTTGCAACTGTGTCATAGGTAGGTACTTAGTTTAACATCCGCGTCTGTCTATCCGTGACAACTAAGCTACGGATGATCCGATTTCTATATGATATTTTAATCAAACTCCTTAACTGGAGGATGATTCTGAAAAAGCTGTTAGGTAGGAACGGCAGAAATGGGTATGTGATCTAGAACTTGGTTGAACTTAAAATTGAATACAAATATCTACTCACTGCTGCAAACATTCCAAAATAGGCATATTCTTACCAAAGCATTGTATGAAACTGTCGAAAAATTTCATGTTTAAAATATAATTTTATCACACTTAATGATAAAATGTATTTGGTGCATAACGTGACCGATTACGATTAATTTAAACAGAATATTGTTGAGCTCATTATTGCAATTAAGAGTTTTAAATAACATTAAATTTTATAAAAGCCACCCTTACTCTTTAACATAATTTAAATTGGCCGGAATTGGATTTGTGTGCTAGGTCTAGGTAGCATATCATATCACTGCTGTAATGTATCGAATCAAAAATCAAAAGGCTGGGATCCGAAATGAAGTGGCATGTAAATATACAGAGTAGAGGTTGATGAATGTAAGTAAAGCGAAGGTGTCAAAAGCAGACACGCACACATAAGTTGATTGTGACGAAAATAGGAATAAGTACCGTTACTCAGAATGAAAAATCCTTAGCTCAGAGTGAAGGCTTACGATGTGAAACCTAAGCAAGAATCTAAGCAACGCACGTAATTAGTCCATTAGTGAAAACTATAACCATACATCAGGGTGCCAAGTGCGAATTTCATTCGCTATTCGATCACGTTAACGAAAACGAGAATTTGTATGGCAAAATGTTAACTCTACTCGTATGCCGCCAGGAGGCGCTGCTTCAATGCCATACTAATGTTCGTTTTCGTAAACGTAATCGAATCAATACTGATAGTAAACAAAACCCACACTAGGCACCCAGAAGATAGTTATTATTAACGTATGATCATACCTAGGTATTTATGCGGTCACACTGATGAAGATTTTTCAATTTTAGTTCGTTAGGTATGTCGGCCGGCATAGATGCCATATCAATGGTGCTTCTGTGCTTCTCACCAGGCTTACCAGTGGTCATACATAAAACAAAAAACAATGAGAAAAACGGTGTCATAGCCTTAGCTGATGTGTTACATAGTACAATCGGTTTTTTATTACAGAACATAGGTACTAAACCTTATCCAGGAACCCCATAGAACAGCGGCTAGGTAGTATGGTTGCGATCTTGCAACTTTCGCATTGGCAAATGTGTGTGAGATGTGTGCAAGTATCTCGAGCTCCTCCGTACTTCAGATCGGAAGGCACGTTTAACCGTTGGTCCCGGTTGTTGTCATAAGATGACAGTCGTTAACACCCACCAACCCGCATTGGGCCAGCGTGGTGGCAGTAGTGGGTTATAGTCCGATTCTCGATACAAATTACTTACTCCATTAAGAATAACTAAACCGAATACTAATCAGATGTAATTCGCAACAATAATAAATTTTATCGATTGAAACAGATATCGAAAATCATGAACTCAATAATTTTCAGTATCACTACCTCAAACGATGAAACGTCATTTATAGCGTCATCAATAGACAAGTAACGCGGGCACGATTCATAGATGCTCTGAGACAAATTTATAATGAAGAAACCCTCAAAGTGCGCATCTGAATCTGAGTCGCACATTAAAGTAAAAGTGCAATCATTATTATTAAATTATTTAACGAATAAATAATATAGATCTTTTAAGGTTACGTAACCTTAATAAAATGCATGATTGTCGAGTAAGAACAGCAACCTCTTACTCAGGTCCCAGTTTAATCTCATAATTTCCAATACAATATTGCAGTCAATGTTCGTTTAAAACAGATTAGTATAACAGGCCGGAATCTGTCTTCATCAATGTAAGCGTATTGATGTTTTAGCCAATGCCATCTAGTGCACGCATTCGGCGACGAGCTAAACAATTTTATCGATTAGGCACATTCAAACCGGGACCCCAAAACTAACACGAACCACCACCCCATGCGAAACCGAAGGGGCGTGCACACTTGCAGACTCGCGGTGGCAGCCAGGCCCTCTCGAGATCTTGTGCCGACTCGATAAGGATAAATACATTTTTTAAAGACAACTAGACTCACTGTACCTCACCATGATTTATGATAAATAGTTTACTTCCTTTATGACTTAATAATGGACACCTTCACGAAGAAGACTTCTGTTAAAAGGGTGTGGTCTAGAGGCGCTTTCTAAGAAGTATAGGTACCTATACTACCTATAGTCACTTTTAATTACTAAAGCAATATGTAGTTCTATTAAAACAATTTTTACTGACACTGGTAATAAGGTTTTACAATACTAAAGATGTAGGTAGTACCTACATGATTTATTTAGTCTAAAGGCAAGTTTCAAACCGGCGTTCCCTATTTACAAATTAATTAATTAATAATATCAATTTATATCTGCCCTAACAAAGTCAAAATACGGAAATATTAAGACCAATAACTTTTGACCGTTATCTATCATCATCAACCTATACACATCCGCTGCCAGCAGACATAGGCCTCTCCAAGTGCATAATAACTAGGAACTGTATAGAAGGAACTTTGGGAAATTAGGATAGCTTAGGTCTATTCAAAAACAAGTCTTTCCTGTAATGGCAACTTCAGTCACTAAAAATTTATTAACTAATATTATAAATGAAAAAACATTTTTGGAAATTGAAAAACACCCTTTTTTTCTATAGAAAAAATACCGAGAGCGGTACCGCGGGAGGAAGCTATACCTATATAAAACTTAAAAAAAAACAAAAAGGTATTTTTTTAAACTAAATTTTTGAAGCTTTGTTATACTTCCTTATTGTTTGTTAGGCAAAAATGTCTTAAGTATTCCTTATGATTATTTTGTCAATCACAGTGACGACAGGGGGGGGCTACTTTTAGCATATTTTTAACATTAAATCGTAACATCATATTTTTTATTAATTAAAAGCTCTTTTAAATGACACTGCTCATAGTCCATTTTTTTTGCAAACAAATAACCAAAATTTAAAGTAACCTAAATATTGCCCTATACTTTTAAACAATTTGATTTGCATGGGTTTGCTTTCTAGCACTGGTATTCAACAACATACAGGTTGTTAAGCAAAATGCTTGTGACATGTGACATACAGGTGGGCATGGAGGGTTGGTTTATTAGGGAACCCTGAAAAATAGAATATTTGTAAAATATAAAAAAGGCTTCTATCTACCCAATAAAAGGGAGATCTTTTAAAAGGCTGGATGTTTTGCTTTGGGGTCTGTTGGTTTCCATGTCAAGCCTAATGGAAATCTTCCCTATAAAAGGGAGATGGCACATCACTATATTTATATGTTTACTTACAAATATTATTGGAATAAAAATGTGCTGATGTAAAACCATAATGCATAAGCTTGAGTCCATGTACTATTATAGTTAGTTATCCCAATAAATTATTGCAGTTCATTGACCCTTAATGAGGTCTATAACCTCAATAAGCCTATATAGGTAAAGTTAGATCCATCTTAAAGTGGGATTTGCATTACCTTTTACTTTTTAAACAATTTAGGTGCCCAATAATCACTTTTCATTTCAGTTTTTCAATGAGGAATATTTTTATAACACAAACATTTTTACACATGACAGTGTAAAAATGTAAATGTAATGTAAATCATTAAAATATCTGTCATTAAACCTATTAGGTTCAACTTATGTTGAACCAATACAATAGTTACAATTATTTGTAGCACATACAGACTTTAATAACGCATTCATCTTTTTTCCCTATAAAAATAAATTTTGCAACACTGGTCATTAAAAACTATATTTTTGGCCATAACACACTCATGTGCATTGTGCATACTTGTCAAGTTATGTTAATCATAATATCTGAAGTCTGACACCAATATAACTTTTACCTTGGTATATTATTTAAAAAAAAATGGTAATTTGACAATTACCAACAATTACATTTTCTTAGTTAAAATCATTTTTAAATCTGATCATATATTCCAATCCAACAACGATTTATATAATGTGGTTTGTAAAAATCATGATAAGTAGCTCATAGCTTATTTATTATAAAAATAAGTTTAATTAACACTTTACTTTATGTAATGAAGTTATCAATAACAATAATATCCTTTTCATAATACCGCTAACTATTTATTAATGCAAATAGTCTGAGCAACTTTTCAATTGCTCTCCAACATTTTCAGGCATGTAGTGGTATGATTATCAGTTTCAGTATTGATGTTGCAGCGTTGAACATATAAGGTATCAATCACATACATACCTTGCGACTGTGATTTCAAACTGAATTCAATAAACATGTTAATGAAATATTTTATTGATAAATTTCAAATAGAAATGTACCTGACTGTTTAATTCTTATAAGTGTAATAAACAGAAAAAATTTGCAAAAAAAAATGTATACCGCTACTTTTATAACTTATCTACTGAAGAACATAAAAGCCAATACAAATGTAGTAAAGATTCAAAATTACAACTTACTTCTGACGTCTTCGGCGGTGCGGATGGTGCCTCCCGCCTGATCTGGTGCTGGGGTGTGGCGCCATAGCCGTGATCTAGCAGGTGGTAGCTGATAGGCTGGCTTGGGCTATCGTCCAGTAGCTTGGTATGTGACGGTGATCCAGCACGCACCACCACCTCTGCCTCGCCCTCCACCGGCCCTCGCTTCACCCCCCTCGGCATCGCTGTTCAAATTGAGGAAACATTAAGGAATTTTGTAAAATTTAGAATCTATATTGCCAAGAGTTGCAATGGCTACAATTTAATTAGTGAAGAGGTTAGGGGCGCCGCGCGCGCGGAAAATTTAGACACGAAGCCTCCGAAGCGGTATGGGTCGATAACACGTATGATATATTTTATGCAATCCAAAAGGTCTGCAACGTAACCTGTGACTGTCCAGCTAAGCTTACGTCACTTTTTTCAACGACATTACTCAAAAATAACGATATACTAGCGGTAATTCCAGGACATAACCACTTTACAAACTATGCAATACACATAGGTACTGATACTGCAAAAACTACTAATGATGGAATTGTAATACTTACGAAAGGTGTAAGCGAACGATATGCGAATTTATAACCATAAAACGACATTAATGTTTTCGACGCAAACGCTACATTATCGAGTACTCAAAATAAAATGTCCGCCGCTTTGTTGGTTGGTCCCGAGTGAACTCGTGGACATTGAGACGCTCGATAATTTTTAGTTTTAATTTAACAGTTTAAACAACACACATGTTATTTTATTCACTGACTTCTTCACTAGTTAAACAAAATAATAAAATGTTCCTAGCACACATTTTACAGTGACTAATTAGATAAAATGCAGAGCATTGAAACGGCGACGGAAGCTTTTCAGAACATCTGGCTTGCAAGCGACGTAGCTGTGGCGCGAACTACGTGCGCAAGCGCGAAGCGACCCAGCTATCAACACAACCCCTAGCGGACGCCGCTCTCCAAATCCGCCCCTCGTTCAAGAAGCCATAAAAAATATAACGAATTTTTGAATTTTCGTTGAACGACCGGTTTGAGTCAAGCAAGTCAGGGTTCGCGTCATATTGTTATGGTGAAATTAAAGTTTGTATGAACTATTTTAAATTTTGTATTTTCAAAACGGTTGTCTAGAAAACACTGAATCTTTCGTTTGATAAAAATGATAAGTTGATAGGTAGATAGAAGGGTACTTTTATATTTTAAAAGCTGTGACTGTATCAATGCCTAAAAGCTGTTTTAAAACCACTGAGATGTTATTGTAAAACAAATTTTTTAGTCGCTGTCTAGGTAAATTTCTGTATAAGTAGGCTTAGAATTTATTCTATTCTATTCTAAGTTGTCTACTGGTGATAAAGTTTTGCGAAGTTTCATTACAATTATATTTAGGTAGTTAACCAATTACATACATTAGGTAAATAAATACACATTTACTAACGAATAAGCGGTTAAGTATACAAAAGGTGATAGGGGAAGTTAAAAAAATAGGGTATAAGTACCTTATTTATTATTTTATTTGTTTTTTACTTGTGTGATGGCTGGCTGGCCATTATCGACAAACAATGAAATTTCTATTGTGTCTGATTTGAGGCAGTCTATGTGTTATAAAGAAAAAAATAAAACGTAAAGACAAAAATTCGTGCCGCTTTTTACGCGCACGGAGGATTGTGAGATTTAGGTAGTTATCGTAGTTTCAGACGAGCTAGTAATTCTTGATCATTAGCAAAATACTTTTTATAATTTACCTTCACTTAGTCTTCTTCCTCATTGAGGCTGCATTACAGACCGCTCTAGTTTCGGACGGACTATGACTGTAAAGTTATTCGCTACATAATAAAGCACAGGCTAAGAGGATGCCTGTATTCCATCCTTCTTTGCATATAGCGGTTGCTGGGGCATACCATTCCTCTAGAGCCAGCATGGAGGCCAAGATGTGCACAATGAGCATATAATTGTCTAATTTAATGGATTTGAGTTGATACCACGATTAGCTTTCCAAAACCTCAGGCAAGAAGTGATTCGATTAGGATATAGTGTTGCACTATTAATGCAGCACCACTAGCTGTTTTATCCGGTAGGTACCATAATCGTACATAAAGGATTTAATATTAGGACAGTAATTCCATAACAAAAATCAGACCAATAAGATGGAGCAGAATCGATGCCCAGGTTTCAAGCGATTAATAATAATTACCTGGGTAAATCAGTTATTCATAATAACGGATAATCATTTACCGGGATGCCAAAGAACTCCGCCTGAAGCCCAATTTTTTTTAGTTTAGCTTTAATTAATTTCCACACACATTAATAGATACTAGTGTTTGCCCAGTGGTTCGAAATTCAACCGTAATTCACAAAATACACATTCTTATAAATACATTTTACATTTCGGGTTTCCTTCTCCATTGAAACTTTATGTGGGCAGTATTATGGGCAGCCAGAATAATGATGCCTCAAGCTGTGGTGATCCAAAAATTCTTGAAATTTTTCTAGGGAACAAGGGCATCACGCAGGCATAAGCGTGTCCCCACACCGTACAGATGCTGCGGGCGGATTCAAGTTGGATGACAAGAGCAGAAATCCTGACGGCGGGCGCTTGGACTTGGCTGGAACTCGACTCGAGTTCAGCGTGTCCTGGCATGGGGGGTTAACACTGCAAGCTGGGAATCAATCACACCGGTCCAATTAGTTCATAAGAAATTAGGAAATTTACGGGGGAAAAACTGAACTCTTCAACCGAATGTTGGCTAGGTATATAAAAATAATGTTATTGCGATAAAACATTTAACACTTTTCTGGTCTCTTTCAAAAAAAATAAAATTTATTTCAAACAGTTTTTAAAAATAAGCTAATATTCTTCTTATTAATTATTTTTCATGAGATAAACAACAGTTATTTAAGCGCATGTCACGCGTATTTTTCTCGTGCTCGATGCTAGTCAAACAAAACCGAATGGAATAGCATATGCTATTAGCATGAGACTAATATTCTTTGATTGAAACTGTTAATAGTAATTAAAATTAACTATTTGATTTGTTTAATAGCTCTGTCTACAATGCCGCCGGGCGGCGCGGCGCCGCATTCGTAAGACGTTGCGAACTGTGGTTCAATACTCTATACTCCATTATTTATTGCATTCTACATGGTATGGTAGGTAAACTTATAATAAGTAAATTATAAACCCTGGGCACAGCAATTTAATTGTATTGAAAGTACCTATGACTTTTACACTAATAATAAAGGTGATATCGCGATCAAATACTTGCCTATAAAGAATTTGAAAAAAAAAAAAATTTTAGTATTTTTCATTCCTAATCCTGTTTTATAAATATTATAAAAGTCATTGTTATAAACTTTTTATTGCAAAAATATCACTTTGTTCTTCAGCTAACTCTTGGTATTTATTAACAAATCCAGATCTAAAACTGATTTTTCTCAAAATCTTAACATTACCTACTTGAATTTAATTAGATAAGTAATTTTTTTTTTCTAAATTCACTAACCCAAAATTTAGGACAGTAGATGTACTCCAGGAATTAAAGATATGGAGTGAATTAAAATTAGTAGATCCATACGAAGAAAGCAAGGAAGTAAAGAAAGTTATTTACGATTTTCTATCGGTACTCTGAAATCTCTCGAAATTAATGCGTCTGACTCGCTGCAGTTTTCTATAGAAAGCTATAATATTTTATCTTACTTGTTATCATCACAGACCAAATATCTAGTTGTGGTTATCATCCTTTTTAAAAATTTACGTATCATACAGCTAATGCATGAGGCTTGCTAATGTTTTTTCCAAATTAATTATTAGTTTGTTTAACAGGAAACGGAAGCATTAGTAACCGCGAAAACTGAGGACATTTTTGAAGCTCATAGACAATGGTGTCGCTCTTCTTTGATGCTTATAGAATTTTGTTTATGATTCTTATCGATTTGGACTTACGACTTCCGCTTTCCGCCTTGGCACTGTCACAGACTAAAAATCAATAACTTTATAGCCACAGCTGAACAGCCTCGCAAAGAACGCAGCCGCGACCCTAAGCTATACATAATTCAGAAAGCTTTTATTTTTATACATACAAATTTTAAAAATATTACGAACATAAGTGCTTTTTTGTCAAGAAATCAATTTCGTGTGTCCGTTAAGCTAGCGTACACATGGTCTAATTCACGTTTGTTGTTATGCCATCTTTTAGTGCGTAATTACTGCAAACAAAATAATTAGTGTCTTTTTAGTTTAAGTTATAAAGTCCTTTTTTAGTGTGTACGCTGGCATCACGATCAAGCTGGCGTACACGTGATTGTTCTCAAAAACTACTAGTATTATAGCAACGAAATTTACACACACATTTAGCGCCTTATTTGTGCCCCCGCTTTGCAACATTTCATAAGGATTGCTCTTAAAGGAACGGAGATATTAAACAAGACTTGTGAATGACATTTCGAACTGGCGTCTATACAGCGTACCCATATTAGTGCTTACAGAAAGCGAATTTCTCTTTTTATAATTGATTAATATTAGTGCGTGAAATTCTGACTCTGTCAGTAGAAATAGTTTATGTGAATTCGCAGTAAAACTATTTAAAAAATATGTAAAGTTCTTTTCATACTAGAAGTACAGACAAGTTCATAAATGCTTTCATAAATATGTAAAGTTCTAGGAACAAATGTGTGGTCATACAGTCGCACACAAAACTCATATTATTAGTGATTTATCATATTACACAGAACTAATAATAAACAATAAAAATAAAGTAAGTTCTACCATTTGGTTTAGCCGATTAACAGTTCTCAAACTTCTTTTGACTACTACTCTCAAGTCTGCTGGTTATACTGTGATGTCACTCTAGCGATAAAGTCTATAAAGTTTTTAATTCCAATACTGTTGAATTGAGTAATAACGTAATTTTAGTGAAACTTTATTTGCTTAAGGAACAGAGATCTAAACAGTTTTATGAAAAAAGAAAATCAACTTAATTTATGCGATTTAATGTCTACTACTACGGAAAGTTGAAATCGCTTGAAATCAGTTGAACAAACGTTTATTATGTTTTCTATTGACTGTTTCAGTCAAACAACTGTTTTTTAAATGTTTTCTGTTTAGATTTCCCTGCTTAAAAAATTTCATAAAAATTAAAGTTTGTTTGAGATACGAATGTGCAAAATCGCTCCTTAAAGTACACACGGCTGCACATTAACCTACCACAAACTGTCAAATTTCCTCACTAGACTTTAAATTTTATTACTCAGGTTTAATAAAATAAATACTTTTATTCCAAGAACTATAAATAATATTTTTGTTATAAGTGTGATTATTGTACATAAACGATAATGTGATTAAACTGTGATTTTATATATTTCTTTTGCTTAATAAATCCTTTTTTATATTAAGGTATTATATTTGAATGTCATTAATTATTTATAATGCACTCAAGACAAACCAACTGTAAATTAATGACATCACCAATTCATCATCAACAGTTAATTTTAATGTCCCCACTGCATGAGCCGTCAGCATACTGGGTACGAGCCTTCTCAGTGGATGGAAGCACCACAGGGAGAACGAAGCTTAGGACTCTTTCAATTCAGACGTTTCGTGTCGGTTATAAATAATAATAAAAATAATAATTAATAAATAATTAATTAATTGTAATATTATAAACAGGAAAGCTTTTAAGTTAGTTTGTTCTTACTTTTTTACCAAGCACCTACAGTCTAGGAGTTCCTCTGACCTCCTTTCAGTTTTTTTTTTTATATTTACAGATAAGCACAATGCCTTATCTCACCTGATGTTAAGTGATGATAAGGCCAGTACCTCACTAGTTGATGATTTCATCATCAGATCTTGGACACCACACAAGGTTAGTTTTTATCAAGACAAATAAAATAAGCACAAACACGGCGGGGTTATCTTGTTTAATTGCAGTTAGCTCAGTAAGTGAAATGTGAATTTCTTATGAGTTAAATAAAATTATTTAATTTCAGTTCCTATGACCACCTTCCGACTGCATCATCAGACCAGTTCCATGATGCCATATTATTGAATTGCTATCGAAGTTACGTAGATATACCAAGTTTCATCTCGAACGCTCCTCGGAAAGTGATCCAAATCTTCCTTGCAAGATTTAACCCGTACATATGGTCGCACGACTTGTGTACTGTGACGTCATCGTGAGTAGGCAAGCAGGCGCGCGCGTTTCAAAATAGCCGTTACGAAAAACATTAATAACTTCATAATTTCTTGACGGATTTTAATAATTTAAAAAATAAAATGCTTATTAATTGATTGCGCATACGATGTATACAACTTGGTAATTTGCATTCACGCCATATTCATAGCAGCAGTCAAAATTAACTTAATTCAAATAAATTATAAAAAAAAAAAAAAAAATAATCATATTTTTAAAATCTGTAAATAAATAATATCTGTATAATCTGTAATAAGTAGCACTAAAAAATGATCGCTCGTTCGCGTACGCCTGCTCACCCGAGCTTTGTCAGCGCCCGCAGCTTTGTCGGCGCGGCGGCGCTGGCGGCGGGCGCATCAAAGTCAATGCCAGTGTGCGCCGCGTGTGTTGTTTGTGTGTGTAAAAAAAAGTAAAATGACGGAAAATTATTCCAACGCAGAACTTGTGGAAAACAGACCAACTCCATCGCTCAAGATAATGCTTGCTGCTACGCAACGACTGAGGAATTATGGTCAGTTTAACGTTCCTCGACATGCGCAGGGTCGCGGCAGTGTGGACCTCTCAGTCGATTTGCAAGAGCAAATCCTCGGATACTTCGAGAGGGAAACACGTGAGACTACTCGAGATGCTGACTGCCACTTTAATGTCCTCCACACAACAGTCTGGCGGCTTCTTAAGTCGGAGCAACAACCCCCGTTCCACTTCAGAAGAGTACAAGAATTAAACGAGGAAGACCAAGCCGCCCGTCACTTTTTGTCACTGGGTACTAGAACACCGAGAAGCCAGCATTTTATGGATTTAATTGGAAGAGCACCTGACCCGGTATGTCAGAAGAGTGCAGGTTCAAATCCTGCTCGTGGAAATTTTTTCATTTGTGTTTTTGTAATTTGTTTCGTAACAAAATTTGCGTTAAAATTATGTAAACAACATAAAAACATTTTATAAAAAAAATGGTTTATAAAGTCGAAATCACGAGTGTTGTGCTGTTAAAACAAAATATTTTAATGGCTTTTGAGAGTGTAAGGTCAAAACGATGGTATGCTGCAAAAGATAGCTAGAAACTTAAGACGCCGTGCTCATTTGTGCATAGAACGTGAATGTGCCAACTTTGAGCAGCCCCTGCGAGTATCTTAAACTTGATCGGTAAGTACCTATAATTTTTTTAATTGTGTTAAATGTAATTGAACATTCTACATCGCAAAAAAATATTGCAACAAAAGTATACGTATGCGTAAGCGTAAAGGTAAGCGCAAGCGTAAGCCACTTTATGTAAGTTCATCGACTTAACGTCCGCCCGCTGCGCTCTAATCTACTTACTACGGTTCGCACCCCTATTCTTGTCAATCGACGGTCGCTATTCTAATTTACACTGATATCGTTTTAATAATCAATCGGTTTCTTATTACTTGCTCCGTATTTTTTAGTCTTAAGTATACCAATCACGATCAGCTGTAAATTTAGGCGGTAATGCAAATCTGCAACCTGTATAGTAATAATCAGATTTGCTATTATGTGATTGATCCTTATTGAAGGAGTCCTTATACTACCACGATGACCGGTCTTTGCGAAAGTTGCTTTACTTTAGCAATCGCAGATCGAGCGCAAACTGCAATAATTAACGATTTTATCTCCTGCTATATTAGTTTTTATTTTAATTCAGTATTTCAAAAACAACTTAAAAAGGTAGAGAAAACACTTATGAACTTTTCTGTACTTCTAGTATGAATAGAACTTTACATATTTTTTTATTTAGTTCTACTGTGAATTCACATAAACTACTTTTACTGACAGAGTCAGAATTTCACGCACTAATAATATATATAACAATTATAAAAAGAGAAGTTCGCTTTCTGTAAGCATAATATGGGTACGCTGTATAGATGCCAGCTCGAAATGTCATTCACAAGTCTTGTTTAATATCGCCGTAATAATAGTGTGTCTAAATTTCGTTACTATAAGTAGTTTTCGAGAACAATCACGTGTACGCCAGCTTGATCGTGATGCCAGCGTACACATTAAAAAGGTCTTTCATTTCAAACTAAGGAGGCACTAATTATTTTATGTTTACAGAAATAAAAAGGTAGAGAAAACACTTATGAACTTTTCTGTACTTCTAGTATGAATAGAACTTTACATATTTTTTTATTTAGTTCTACTGTGAATTCACATAAACTACTTTTACTGACAGAGTCAGAATTTCACGCACTAATAATACATATAACAATTATAAAAAGAGAAGTTCGCTTTCTGTAAGCATAATATGGGTACGCTGTATAGATGCCAGCTCGAAATGTCATTCACAAGTCTTGTTTAATATCGCCGTAATAATAGTGTGTCTAAATTTCGTTACTATAAGTAGTTTTCGAGAACAATCACGTGTACGCCAGCTTGATCGTGATGCCAGCGTACACATTAAAAAGGTCTTTCATTTCAAACTAAGGAGGCACTAATTATTTTATGTTTACAGAAATAAAAAGGTAGAGAAAACACTTATGAACTTTTCTGTACTTCTAGTATGAATAGAACTTTACATATTTTTTTATTTAGTTCTACTGTGAATTCACATAAACTACTTTTACTGACAGAGTCAGAATTTCACGCACTAATAATACATATAACAATTATAAAAAGAGAAGTTCGCTTTCTGTAAGCATAATATGGGTACGCTGTATAGATGCCAGCTCGAAATGTCATTCACAAGTCTTGTTTAATATCGCCGTAATAATAGTGTGTCTAAATTTCGTTACTATAAGTAGTTTTCGAGAACAATCACGTGTACGCCAGCTTGATCGTGATGCCAGCGTACACATTAAAAAGGTCTTTCATTTAAAACTAAGGAGGCACTAATTATTTTATGTTTGCAGAAATTACGCACTAAAAGAGGGCATAACAACAAATGTGAATTAGACCATGTGTACGCTAGCTTAACGGACACCACTAAAACACTATCGGAGCTAATGGTTGAACATTTATTAAAGAACTTTTACAGTTTTGGATAGGTTGATTTGCAGGCCCTTTGTACCATTGTTACACACATCAATGTAAACAATTGCAACATTTATAGAAAACTTACATTAGGGAGCTACGGTGTCAGCACAGGTTGCATCCCATCCATATTGTTATTATATGTGACATATTGAGTCATTTGACTATCAAAGGTCATTTTGATAAGTCAAATGTCTTCTAATGAGTATTTACTGCATTTATTAATTAGTTATAAAATAATGTATTATCTGACCCATTTTTTTCAGAATATAATGTTAAAGTTGCTTATTACTAAGGTGAGATGTCAAATGTTACACATCATATGCGATGCGACTACTGTAAGGCTCGCTCGCTTTTTTCCCCATGTAGGTACTACACCTACTAATTAATATTTTAAAAAAAACGAGCGAGTCTTACTGAAGTCGCATAAGATGTGTAACATTTGACATCTCACCTTAGTAATAAGCAATTTTAACGAAAAAAATTGGTTGCCTGTAAAGTCGATATACGGGCGAAAGTTTTACATGACAACGACTTTGAGTGGTAAAATAATTTTAATGTGAATATTCATTCGTATAGTAGGAAGAAGGATGAAATAATAGTAACAAATTAAAACATTTATTTATACAAAGAATTATATTTAAAACATTAATTTATACAAAGAATCTCGCACTGAATTTCATATTAACAAAATTTTATTTTTACCTTTACACATACATACGTATTTACCTTTCACTTTTTATGTCTGTCTCTCTCGCTCTTAGGCGGGCTAACCATGCCCGAGTGGAAGGGACGCGTGCCTCTCACTCGCTCTCATTGTGAGCGCATAACGTGAGCGGAGCGTAACGCAGTTTCTTGAAGTGTCACCCGGCAAACCAATTTATAAGACGTTGTCACGTCAAAAATGGGTCAGGTATTACATCATTTTATAATTATATAATACATGCAGTAAATAGACTGCATTTATTTATTTTAGAAGACATTTGACATATCAAAATGACCTTTGACAGTCAAATGACACAATATGTCATGTTACATATAATAATAATATCTTCTTGATCTGTTTGTGGAGTAAGTCCAGTAAGTCAACTGCCATGACCTTACGTCACGTCACGGAACGTCAGGTTATCGCAATCTCCACCACAAGTCTCCACCGTTGTACTTGTTTAACTGCCTGCCTTGTACACTCCACGAAAGTTATTTCTATAAAAACTAGTACTTGCCACGTACAGATGTAGAGCTTATCTAAGCTGAAATGACGCGCCCCACTACCGCATATACCTACGCACACAAGCAAATTTATAATATGGACGCAATACATATCCAAATGCCATTGTAATTGGTCATTCAGTTGTCGGCACAAACTAGGTAGAGATATGGTTGTCGGTTAGACTTTAACGTAGAAGCACGCGTCGTTCGATCGCAAAAGTACCGTCTGCATGTCGACCAAAAAGCATCTTCGGAGTCAGGTAAGTAAGATATTGCTTAAAATGAAATTAAATATTGCTTAAAAACTATTTTAATCACAGATGTTTTTTATGATTGCTTACATGCATTTATATTACCTACTTATGAATTTTTTACAGGGCAAAGAAATTATCGCGAAAGTGTACCACCGAATGAAGTATGAAGCAGAAAATGGAGTGGAAAAACTAAATGATGCTAGATAGCGAACTGCCCAAGCCGTTGGTGTTAGTGAATCCACGATTACGCGAATTTTGAACGAAGAGAAACAAGCTAGTACATCAAATAATACATCACAGAAACTTTTTAGATCGCCCTCAAAACCAAAAAGGATGTGTACCAAGTCTAATCTGGACGATTTTGATTTGGGTGTACTTCGAAGAACGATAGCGACATTTCATACTAAATTCAATGAATTACCAACATTAAGAAAGCTCAAACAAGTATTGACAGAAAGAATTGGTTTTAACGGTTGTATAGAAACTCTGCGTACCATTTTGAAGGCTACGAGTGGTCGAAAATAAATGACAACCGTAAAGCTTTAACAGAAAAGCACGATATACAAATGTTGCGCTTTCAATATTAGACGCGAAGACAACTGGTGCAACGTGAAAACAACGCAGCATCAGTCAACCTCACTCTGCCGGCCCACAAGGTGCTTCTTCACGCCTCGTTTGAAGGACCCTATATCATAGGAAAGAGGGAAAACGTGTGCTTGTAGACTATTCCATCTTTTGTGCGCGATGGGATATATGTGACAGTGAAGCGATGACTCCGGAGAGCAGCACGTGTACTCCTATGGAGGAAGGGAGAAGGTGGGATAAGGTTAAAGAGTCTTCAGAGCACTCGCCGTGGTATAAACGATAGTAGACGCTAAGTGACGCTATATCTCTACGCAATTGCAGGGGTTCGAGAGTATTAGTGACCTCTGCATTGCCGATAATGCGTACAGCGCGACACTGCAATCTGTCTAAGGCATCGAGAAGATACTTTGCGGAACCGTCCCAGATGTGCGAGCAATACTCCACGCAAGACCGTACCTGTCTTGTACAAAATACACTTCTGGTCAGGCGTAAAGAATCGCCGCACTCTGTTCAGGACACCGAGTTTTCGTGAGGCTGTTTTGATCATGGCTTCGATGTAGTCCTTTTGATTCAGATCGCAGCGAATCGTCATACCGAGCATGTTGATATTGTTCTGCAGGCTTAAGATGTGCCCTGAAGAGTTGGAAGAGGAAGGAATGGTGACTTTTTGGCCGTGTTTACATACCTGTGTTTTCTTGGCATTGAACTCAACCAGATTATTGGAGCCCCAATTAGATATTATGAGGTCCAATACCCGATCGAGCTCAATTCAAATTTCTTTATTTCTTTAACAAGACTTAGAAATTATTATCTAGTTAACGGAGCCTCCTTTAGGCTTATTATAATCGCCTGTTTCAGGAGGCAACGCTCTGCATAACTAAGTGTGTATTATTATAATAATTTACAATAATAAAAAGTTAACATACATGTTTTTATTTTTACTAAATTCTTATTACTAATTTTTTAATAATACTTATTAGTCTAATTTTATACTGACGTGTGTGTTAGTATGTGTAAGGATGTGTTGTGTAGTGTGTGTGCAAAATGTGGGAATGTGTGTATTTGTATTATAATTGTATGAATGTTTGTGCTTTAGGTTAGTTTCTTATAGCTGCCTCATAAATTAATTAAAGCCTCAGTTTCACCGTAGTCTAAATCTTGATCGAGCTCAATGACAAGATTCACTCGTTTCTCTTCAGTCTCGACTTGCCCAGCCGCAGGGTGACCGTTATACACACCGTGCACTGTATTATCATCTGCATAGCAATGAATATTTCCAAGTGGAAGCATATCATTGATATGCAGAAGAAACAGCATGGGGAACAGAACGGAACCATGAGAGACACCAGCGTTCACTGACATGAGCCGTGAAGCGCATCCATCAGACAGGACACGGATTCTACGCTCATGCAGGAAGCCAGCGACCCAGTTGCAGAACTGAGCAGGCAGACCGTATGCCGGAAGCTTGGAGAGAAGAGCTTTGTGCCAGACCCGATCAAATGCCTAGGCTATGTCGAGGCTAACAGCCACCGACTCACCACGCTTGTCAATAGCCTCACCCCAGAGATGTGAAACGTACGATAGAAGATCACCCGTTGACCGCTTCGGCCGAAACCCGTATTGGCGATCATGAATTATGGAGTGTTCATCTAGGTAGTGGACAAGTTGTTTATTTAAAATGCGCTCCATGACTTTGCACAAAAGTGAAGTTACGGCTATGGGGCGGTAATTCAAAGGATCTGACCGATCTCCTTTTTTGGGGAACGGTTGCACATTGGCCTCTCTCCAAGATTCCGGCACACAACCTGAAGAGAGCGAGAGACGGTATAGGCGCGTTAACACGGGGGACAACTCCGCTGCACACATTTTTAGGACTATTGCTGGGATGCCATTAGGGCCAATCGGATCCGCACGGACATCACACTGCCTGATTTTATCGGGCATTGTGTGGCCACAGTGCGAAATTGTAGGTGGCTGTGCATTGCAGTCATCGATTCGGGAGTTAGCCGCAAAGAGTTTGGCCAGGAGATCGACCTTCTATTGCGGCTTGTGAGCAAAAGTTCCGTCAGGACATCTCAGTGGTGGCAGAAGTTTGATTGCACGGCTCTGGCCAGACGCCAGACTGCCCGTAGGATGCGTCAGCAGTTCTTGGCCGACCCGTGCATCGCGCTGGGCATCCGCTCTGATGTAGGCTTTATTGTTATCAATGATTTAATAGCGTTCATAAAACTTATGACGATTAATTACTAAAGGTTATTTTAAGCTGATACAAACAACAAAAGTAAGACAACGTAAATAGCTGGAATACTTTAAACCCTCGCAATCCCTATGCGTCCCTCCCTCGTCCAAGTATTTTGATTGAAGTGAATCAGTGATATCGTATGTGAGTAGTTCTTGGCCGACCCGTTCAACGCGCTGGGTATCCGCTCTAATGTAGGCTCTTTTGCAGGACTTAATGGCATTATTAAAAGTTGCTTTCAGCGTGCGGGTTTCAGCATCCCCAAGTGCTCTACCTCTGATCCAAGCGCGGTATGACGATCTTCGCAAAGTGGCTGGCAAGAGCTGGATGAGAGTAGCCGCGGATCGTGCTACAGCAAACATCCGTCCGAACGAAAAAGCAAACCAGCTCCGGCTTTGGTTTTGAAGGATATTTCAAAGCACAAAGCCCGGATAGTGCAGGTAGGTGGTGTCAGGCGGACAGATTATTAATTTGCGTCTCCGTCAAGAATAACATTGCTGGCCGTACCGTCTCAAGATGGTGATGGACGGCATTGAGGTTTGCATGGAGTCTGCGGATGTTAGCGAATTCGTCCTCAAACGGTAAGGTTGTGGTGGGGGTGTGCACCGCTGAAGTACCAGTTCTAATGTTATGCACTGTCAAGGTGTAAGAAAGGAGGGAGGCGTGAATCGAGGAAATGCTGCTGCGATGCGAATGGTCAAAGTGTGGCGGCATGTTTCACCAGGGAATTGCCTACAAAAGATTTTCACTAACCCGCCGAACGGAAGGGCCCCCGAACCCCCCCGGGAATGGCCGCCGGGACCCCACCTTCCGGTCACTCACGAGCTGGTTAGGCTCGCTTGTCGCATGTGATCCTATAAGGGTTCCGTTTTTTCCTTTTGAGGTACGGAACCCTAAAACTTGCCTACTCTTACGACTTTCACGCGAAATTGAAACTTATCGTGTGTTCCCCGAGCGTTCATATTCCGTTTACCCGAGCGTTCATATTCCGTTAGGCAACGCTGACTCGATATCGGTCACTCATGGATATATTTAAGTATTAATAAGCGTTCAATTTTAGTACCTACATTAAACTATATTTAATCAAAAAGGGAATCAAATATTTATGATCAATACGAAGATCTAGGTAGGTACTTACCTTACCTAGGCTGCTAGTTATTAGTTAATATTTACTTATTTCGCTTCAGACGCCCTAAACCGCTTACCTATGTAGTATAACAACAATCTCGACTAATCGTACAATTATACAAAACAATTGAATATGACGATTTAAAAAAAAAAATCAATTTAATGTTCTTTCTTTTATTTAGACACCCATACTGATTATAAGACCGTTTCGTAGTCATTGTTTGGTGCACAAAAATCACAGAAATTATCATTCATTAGGTACATTAGTAATTGCCTATCATAGTCACATTGAATCGATCTTAAGGTATGGTATTCTGGGGTAATTCTGTCGAAGAATATACTGTTTTTAAAGCCCAGAAAAAATGTATTAAAGCAATTTGTAAATTAAAATGTAGGGATAGTTGTCAGTATCATTTCGTAAATCTTGAGTTACTGACCTTACCATCAAATAAAAAAAAAAAAAAAAAATTCAAATCAAATAAATCATAAAGGTTGCAGATTTGCATTCCCAGCCATAAATTTACCTTCTCGATGCCTTGGGACAGATTGCAGCGGCGCGCTATACTCATTTTTGGCGATGCTGAGGTCACTAATGCTTTCGAGCCCCTGCAATTGCCTAGAGATAAGCGTCACTCAGCGTCTTCTACCGCTTATACCACGGCGAGTGCTCTGAAGAACTCTTCGACCTTATCCTACCTTCTCCCTTCCTCCATAGTACGCGTGCTGCTCTCCAGAATCACCGCTGTACTGTCTCGAACATTCCATCGCGCACAAAGAAATTTGGTGACTCGTTTCTTTGTCACACTTCCAAAAGATGGAATAGTCTACCAGCACACGTTTTCTCTCCTTCCTATGACATGGGGTCCTTCAAACGAGGTGTGAAGAGGCACCTTGTGGGCCCGCAAGGTGAGGGTGACTGATGCTACGTTGTTTTCACACTGCACAGTTGTCCTTGCGTCTAGACTCCGTTTCCACTTAACATCAGGTGGAGTGGAGTCCACTTATGAAAACCTTTAAATTTCAATACAATAAAATAAATATTTTGTTTTAATAAAAAATGTGAGGATATTAAAACATGCTTTAAATAAAAATATATTACAAGTATATTTGTATTAACAATATTGATCTCATAGATTTAAAGACAAAAATTGAACTAAAAATATTTTCATATGTCAATTATCACAAAAACTTCAAAATTATTATCCTTAGGTTCATCTATGATTTGCATTGCTGAATATGTGATAGCTTTCACTTCAGTTCCTTGAGGATGCTTTCCAATCTGAAACTCTTCACCATAGCACTTACACACAATTCGAAACTCTTCTGTATTGAACTCTGTTATAACTAACTTTTTGCAAATTAAAAATGGCTCTACAGAGAACAGAAAAAGTAACTCATCGAGAAAGTGATACAACAGTCCCATCATGTCATCAGCGTTGGCTTCAATTGAATGAACTTCTTTAATCTGTACATAATTCAACTCAGTCATGTAGCCATACATTGCCATTCCACATTGTTCAAAAGTCTCCTTAAGACTGTCACCCCAAGCATGTAATCTGGAACAAAACATAACTTTTAAGAGTTTTAAACATAATCTATGACTTTTAAAAACTAAACATATAAACAAATAAATTCAAATGTGAGCCACATAGATATAGCTCACATAAAATTAATTGTACTTTAAGAACCAAAAATTTGGAGCAGGTCCTATTATACCTTTTTTATTAGACGCAAAGATTCTAAGATATTCATAGTTGATTCGTGAATTTTGAGGCTAAGAAGTTACAATTATTATTATAATAGTTGCTGTTTAAAAGTGTAGACTTGCCCAAATGACTTAAAGTCTTAACCATTCTATAAAAATTATCACTATTTAATCAAGTTTTTTCATGAAAGCTTATTTTTTGTAGCTTTGCAGAAAAAACAGCAAGCAATTCTCACACAAACACTGACCAAATCTTTTCCCCTTAAAATCACAGTAGCCCAGTTCAGCGGTCCATGAAGTACCTTCAAGCCCTAAATTTCATAGGTATACTTACTGAACATCTGCTGTATGATCAAGATCTGGAAATACATAGAATTTTTGTTATTTGTTGCTTATAACAGGAAATAAATCGACTGGTGCCGTTCAAAATCAAATTACAGTTTCATTACTTACATTCATATTTAACAGGTGGGAGGGTCAACTCTTCAATTGTGAAACCTCCTAGTTCTTCATCCATAATTATAATTAAATTAAATTAATTTAAATGAGTCACTTCTATTCTTCTGATTTCACAACAAAAATACATAGGTAGTAGGTAATTAGGTAGACTTGCGAGTCGCGACCAAGTCGCGACTGAACTTGACAGTTGACATGACTGACATTGACAGTTTTTTTTTGTTTTATTATTTTTATTAACGCAATAGGTTCTAAGCCATACAGACGGGATTTTGAATGATAAAACAATGGTGTAAAAATTGCTTTGTATGCTCTAATTAATAGGTGGCTAACACCTCCAACAAAAAATAGGATTAAAAACAATAATAATAATTATTAATATATATATTATTAATTATTGGAATGGTGGAGTTTAGATTAAATCTGGGTCACTGATGTGATAATAACGCTCGAACCAAGGAACTTAAGTTCCTTGCTCCTGTGTTTAGTCTGTCTGTGGTCACACTGACTGACTGACTGACAACCACCTGACAACCGACAAAAAAAATTAAAACATTTAGAAATGTTTTAGATAGAATTCGATTTCAGCGACAGTCAATTATTTTCAATTGACGTTTTAGTAAATTTTTCATGAAATACATCCAAATAATTATTTTATTTATTTTTTAACAGTGATAGTGTTTCATCGTAATGGATCCAATATCTGTGTTGCAGAACCGAATAGAGCAACTAGAAGCCAAATTAGGTTTAGCTCCTAATGGCCAAGTTGAAGCACAACAAGGCGATACTGTGACTTCGAATCTCTTGAACACATCAAATGCTATTAATACTGCTGCCGCAGGCTACGAGAAGCTTCCTGAAGCGATGCAGAGAGCGTCTGAATTAAACAACTACACAGATCCAAACTTCGTTGAAAATGTGTGATTTACAGTTTTTCCAAGCTTGCTACTTTACCAGTCTGAGTAAGCCTGTATAAAGTTTTGTTTTGTGTTCATAGATCCAACAAAATGAAATGCATTTAAGGGAAGTAGCTGCAGCTGAACCAGTTTTGAGGCACCATTGCCAATGCATGCACCGTTGCAAACAGGTAAAATTTAATGATTATTTTTAAGTTATAAATAATTAACTGCTTGTTATGTTGATAACTTAGGTGTGTATGTATTGTGTTTAGGCTGAACCAGTGTTAGAATCTGAGGCAATCCAGCAAGTGCCTCAAATGCAAGAAACTGTGGATCGAATGCACTCTGCTGCTGCTGCAGCGAAGGCGGAAGCTGATGCTGTATGAAATTTCACTTATATACTTTAGACAAAAAAAATATAAAGCTGGTTATGAGATTAAAGATTTGATTGGAACAATAAAGTAATTAATTTATGTACATTGCGATTGTTTGTCCGATGCCTGACTCTGTCTCACAGGCACCAGCAATCTCCCCTTAACACGCTCAGTGCCAAGCCTGTTTCACGAATTCTACTAATTTTAAAACATTGTTTTTTTTAGTATATCTTTGTAGTTTTTCACCCGATCCCAAACCCAAATATACTCAAAAGTCCGTCTGGGCCAGGGTAAATAAAATTATATTATTATTTAATGAGCATATAAAATGTATGAAAAGCGTATGCTTGCCTGATACACAAAGATTTTACCAAAACAAGTCGTCTGTATCAAACATGATACACAATGTTTTAGCAATGTGTATCAAAAATGATACATATGGCTCTGAGCGTGTTAAGCTGTGGTTGACAATTGTTTTTCCTTCTACAATTTTTAATAATTTATTAGTGGTTTATAGCTGTACATTTTTGCATTTGAATAGACAGAATAAGATAGTTCCTCTTTCCTTTTATTGTATTTTGTATCTGGGTGTTTTGTTTTTATTTTATTTTGCATTTATCATTTACTTTTAGGTATCTCACGGTGTACAAGAACTAGCTGAGAGCTGTGGCACTGCAGCTTCCAATGCCTCTGAACAATTGGCTGATGTTGCACAAAAGGTCGAGCAAGTAGAGGATAAACTTTTCCCTAAAAGGAGAAATGGGCTGGACTAGTGGTTTATGTAAATTATTTCAGCTTTTGTGATTCAAAATTTATTGTTTTGCTTCAAGCACTCAACATTATCAGGTTATTATTAAATCATAATATTTAAATTAAATAAAACTTATATTTTGATTGTGGTTTAATTAAATAAAGAGAAAAATTTAAAGTGTACGTATTTTAATTTTTTTATAAGCTGACCTCATGATTCCAGTCTGCCTGCCACAATTATTAATTCCTACAAGGATAGAACTAAGTTACTCTATAGATAGAACCTTTCGGGCCATAATGGTCCTATGTGTCAGAATGACCGGAGTATCAAAATGTCCAGTTCTACTTCTACGGTTAGTTCCTTATTTGCCGGATTCTTGTTTCGTCGGAAATATTAATATATATGTTGAAAATCTGTCGAGTTGGAAATGAAAGACTTACACGGAGCTGAAAAAAGACTGACGTAATATCACACTGAAAACGTGAAGCATACAAGGTCCTACAATTTCGTTTGTTGTACATGACCTACACTCACACAAATACACCCAGGTCCGACAACCCGCTGTCATTTTACCCCGCGTGACAGCGCCATGCATCGCTAGTGACACGTTATATTGTATTGACGAAAATATAAAAAAAATGCCGTCTTGTGTGGTGAAATCATGTAAAAACTACATGAGTTAAGTTATGACGATTCGTGATATTTATATTTTTATTTACTTATTTTGAAATTGTAATTAGAAAGTAGGTAAAAATACAAATACTATATAGTAATAAGCAACATACGCATCTAATGACAAAAATATTGGAAATGTTCATTGGAAACCGAACATCATTTTCAAATATAGAAATTAATCACGCCATAGCAGGAGCAGATCATAAAATAAGTTTAGTAAAATGCATTATTCAAAAGTATTTGAACGTTCGATTCCATCATATTTCTAAAATAGAAAGTATTTCCTGTACATTAGACAACAAAAGACAAGTGTACAAAAAGTTGACACAGCATAAGGGATTTTAGCGCGTCTTTCTAAATTATATACTTACCTAACTTGATTCATCATCGTCAGCCTACATAAGTCCACTCCTGGACATAGGCCTCTCCAAGTACTGAGCACGATACACGAACACGATTGCTATAAATTAAATGATTTGATTAAATAATTTAACAGAACTACTATAAAATAAGCTTTTGAAACTAAATAGTGATAACCAAAATTATTACAAAATAAATCCAAGATGTGTAATATTTTAGTTCTAAGTTATAAATAAATTATTTGTCAGTATTTCTCTTATAAACATCCCAATCTAAATACGTATCCCTTTTTTATTATAATACATTATGTTTGTGATGCTTGCTATGATGGAGATGGCAAAGTTGTGTATGGTTTCGGTGAAATCTAAAATTTCCAATTGGCCCGAATGGCACTGATTATTTCATTATTATAAATGATTATTTCATTATTATTCATTACTTAATACATAATCATTAAACATTATGTTATGTAAATAATACATTTCTTTATACGTATGAAATGATGTTTGATAGGTCAACATTATGATTCTGAAGTGCAATCGCTTAAATTGTTGAAATATCGGGAGCTTACAACGAATAAAACATGTTAAATTACCCGTTATAATAATATTATATGATTACATAATGTTAACAATGTTTTAGTTTGCGAGATTTAAAAAGTAAGGAATTTTATGGTTTATATGGTAACCTTCAAATCACGCACACATCTTAAACGGGCGGGCGGCCATCATTGGCATGCTTCACTCATGATTAGACGGGTTACGTCCGTCTTTTTTCAGGTCCGTGCCTAGTTACAATAAAATCACATAAGTAAAGAAAACATATGCCTGTACTTATATTTATTATTGTATGAATTACTATTTTGTTGCTACTATCAGACATAACTTAAATTACCTACCTACTTAGTAATGGGTTCGATTCATATTTTCAAAGAAATGACGATTTTTCTTTTAATACTATCCATATTATAATAATATTCACTCACTACAAAACAATTCTTCTATGTACAATTGAAAATATAATAAATCCTCGAACAAAAAGACAATAACCATTATGTATGGGAATAGCTTGGCCTTTTTTTTCTCGCGGCCAGTTATAAGTTTCTGAATTTCGATTAGGATTTTATTATATATTGTAAAAATTTTTATGCACACATTCTTCTAAACTCAGTCTCTTACCGAGATACAGAGGCCTAAACTTTTAAAAACTGCAATATGTTTAGGACTTTGTACTTGCTCTAATACTACTTGTTGGTCATTGGTCATATAAATTGACATCTCATCTCTTCATCTTCATCTCACCTTAGTAATAGGCAATTTTAACATTATATTCTGAAAAAAATGGGTCAGGTATTATTTGAAATGATTTTTCATAATAAAGAATAATTCTTTCTAAATTATTCTTTGTCCTAAAAATTGTATTTCATTTAATTGACACTGCAATACCGCGCGCTCATTCGTCAAATCAAATGAACGATCACAAAATAGTCAGTTTACATTTTTATTTTAAATACTTATTTAAATAATTATTTATTGTATAAACACATTCTTAATGTTAGTAATATACACTTACATATTTAAGTTACAATAAACATACATGAAAATATAATATAAGAAATATGTTATAAATACAAAATAAGTAACCAGCAAAAATGCATTTTTTTAGGTTTAGGCTTCATAACTCCGTTCTGACTGAGTTTAGGGCAAAGTACTACCAATAACAAGTTTTATTCAATTAATTGTAACATAACCGACATTCTATGTTTTAAAAGTGGCCGCGAAAAAAAATTCAAAGCAAGCTTTTTTTACAAGGGCTTTTCTGTTAAATATTATGTACACCACTGAGCAAGTAATCACTACGAAATACACACGTAATGAAATGTCCAGGAATTGTCCAGAGCAAAATATCATTGGTCCAGAGTATCAAAATGTCCAGTTTCATAAAATGATAAGAGTATCATGAAAGTAGTTTTTAAATAAAATATTTTTTTATAACTTATGGCTTTAATAGAATGAAACAATTAAACTTAAAAAGATGCTCTCTCAGTATAACTTATTGATAAAAAATTGTTTGTGCATAAAAATAAATGCCCCTATACTTCACGACATTTATAAAGTAAGCTTAAAATACACAATTTCACAATTTTCCTTAAAAACTGAAGAGGTGATAATTCTTCGTTTTCAAGCTTATATAAATACTTTCTGAATTTTTTGTCAAAATAAATGTACCTAATCATTGTTTTTTAATCATTATGTACAGATTCCTCATTCACCTTCCATAAACATTGGAAACCTTTGTATAATTCTATAAAAGTTTTTACAAATTGTGGTTTATTGTCCATTTTGGCGAAAAAATAATTGCGATGTTGAAAAAGGCAGAACTGACGGCGGTAAACTGACACGTGATAACGGTCGAAAGGCCGCCAGCCAACTACCCGCAAGTGTGTATTCGATTTGATCTTGAGATCACGGACTGTCCGGCCGATACCTGTCGACGCAGGCCGTCGCCACACACTTGGCCTTCGTCGACAGGTATCGACCGGACAGTCCGTGATCTCAAGACCAAATCAAAACCAAAACTGACGACTACCACTTCCTAGTGTATGGCCTCAAAGCCGGTGTTTGACCATTGCCGGCAGACAGTAATCGTATTAGTAGTTAGAGTGTGGGCAATGAAGTGGAGGCCATGAACGGAGGCTGCTTGTTCGATCAAGGACTGCAGGCGAACTGTAAGTGTGTGGGGCCCTCTAAAGCATATTATTTAAATTCAATTTTTTTTTTATATATCAATGATTGGTGACAAAAAGTTATCGTGCGTCGCAAGGCATGTAAAGTAACGTTTTCCGTGTGTGTGTTTCAATCCATCGGGAAGGCTTTTCGACCGACAGTGATATGTTATTATAAATAGCACAATACTCAGAGGTTTTTAAAAAAAGCCAAACTATCGTCGTGGGCGTGGGTAGGCGAGCAAGCACAAACACGAAAACTGTGCTAGGGTTGAGAGAGAAGTGGATAGTGATAGTGTGTTTAAATTAAAGAGTATACTACAAAATATACTAAAAAAGAGTGAGCGCAATCCAAACTTATGCTCTGTTTATTGGGAACAGGCCAACGGAGACGCAGATAGCCAAGACAATGCTGACTCCGATTCCGATGACAGTGACGACGTGAAAGTCACCATTGGACATTTAGTTTTTGGGGCTACTAAAAATAGACTGTACTAGCTGGACCTCTTTTCCTTCCTCCAATGAGGGTGAAAAAAAAACAACAAAATGTTCCATTCCGTTTGCAAAAAAAAATGTCATCCATCATATTATTATATTCTGACAGACAAACATGATTGATTGTGTTGTGAATTGTGATGAGTTGAGCTTAGAAAATATAAATCTTAGTATTTGAGATCTCAGAAAGTGAGTTGTTAAAAACTAAAACTAAATAAATTTGTAGGTTATCATACAACTTACTTATAAAGTAGTAAATATACGATTTATAGGTTACCATAATGGCAGACGCTGCCGTAGAGACTGCTCCGGGTGATGAAAATGATGATAGCTGGCTGTATGGAGACTCAGTCAACGAGCAGATCGGAAACAATGACGGTGAAGAAGGTGATAAGCAGCAGGAACAAACTGAACCTGGGGTGAGTGGTGTAAATTTTGCGGAAAACACTTGAAAGCTCTCATTGCAATTAGGCTTTTAATATTTTCGATTTTTGTAGGAAGCAGATGAGAAAGAGCAAGAAGAGAATGAGGCGAACAATGAAGACTCTCATTTCAATGACGAGCACTTCGCAGACGTGGCGCGCGACGACCAGGAACAGGCCAACGGGGACGCAGACAGCCAAGACAATGCAGACTCCGATTCCGATGACAGTGACGACGTGAAAGTCACCATTGGAGAGATAAAATCAGGACCCCAAGCCTATGCTAGCTTGAATATAAAGGTGAGTAGTGGCATTCAATGTTTATTTATTATGTGAGGTTGTTTATGTATATGTTTATTTACAGCAGACAACAACTAGGTAGTTATTTCAAATTTTTATCAAAGATAGGTAATAGTTCGACGACCTCCGTAGCCAGGTGGCTTGCACGCCGGACTTTGATTGGTGCTAACTCGTGACGTCCCGGGTTCGATTCCCGGTCGGGTCAATGTCGAAAACGAACTTTTCGATATTGTGTCGGATCTGGGTGGTTGTGATACCATCGTTGTATCTGATTTCCATGAAACAAGTGCTTTAGCTACTTACCTAGGGATCAGAACAATATATGTGATGTTGATTGTTACAAATTAAAAAAGTACACTAAATTAATTAAATTAATTAAAAGTAGCTTAGTTTCTTAGTTGTGGTTTATGCTAAGTATACTTGACAATGCAAGTGTAGATAACGGTAAAGCTTTTTGGTTATATAGCATTAATTTTTCTTTCTAGTATACTATAGAGTATAATTGGGTAAACATGGACAAGACTGGCCAGAGATAGGGAAAGATGCAAAGGGTTGGAGAAGCCATATGCCAGAGCCGAGGGCACACAGAAACCAAAGAAAATGGTTGAACATCGAAAATCTTTTATTGTTAACAATTTTTTTCTGAATAGCTATTATTATATAATAAGATGAATAAATAATAATATATATATATAAATAAGAATAAATAATTTAAAGAATTAAAAAGTGCATTATAGTTTTGTGTTCAAAGTTTATTTGGTCTAATATACTAGCTAGACCATCCTTATTAGACAAAATATAAACCATAAGCTTACGTTATTCATTGTAATGGGATGTTTTATGAAAAATAATAACTAAATCTTAACTTTAACCTACTTTAAAATCAATTTGTACTTAATTCTATTGCCCCATCGTTGGCCGAGCGCTTGCATGTAAGCGCCAAACAAATTAAATTCTATTGTGTCTGGTATTTACAACAGCCAAGAACACAAATTTCAATACATGGTATTTGTAGTATGCCCAAACAGAAACAACGTTAGAAACTTTTTTACAGAGAGGTGTTGGGTTGGTAGCAACTGGAGCTGAAAAACAAAGGCCCGGCATCATAGCTGGTGGGAAAGTAACCTTGGAGGATCTGGACGGGTCGGGCAGCATCAATGGAGTGCCGGCACTTGAGTTCAACATTGACACCATTGAAGACAAACCGTGGAACAAACCAGGAGCTGACATTTCAGGTAATAATATTTTGTTCTTTCCCTATAGACGTCTATGTAGTAGTTATATGATTTTACAGTAACATAAAAAGTATATAAAACATGTAATTTAATCATACCAATATAAAATCCTGTGTGACCAGTTTCTAATTGAATTCATGCCAAAATTCATGATCAAAAAATCTTTTTTTATCTGGGTGTAATTGAAGAGCGCTATCGCAAAGCGATACATCAAAAATTTTTTCATAATTCCTTTTTTTTTTCTGTTTTATACACCTTTTCTAGCACTTAACACGTTGGCGTTAACGAATTTTCTGTAAACTATACAAAAACCATTTTAATAATATTGCCTAATTGCTCAGTTTTTTTATAGTGATACATCTACGAAAGACGTGTTTTCTCAAAACGATACATCAAATGGCATAAAACTTTGTTCTTTTCTAGCTATATTGTGCATTGGTGTAACGGTAATTTATTTAAAAAATTTTGTCATTGATTACGTAACGACGAAAGCACGCATTTTTGTAAAAAAACATGGTTGATGGGGAATATAACTCTCCAATTGTACAAGTGGAATGCTGTAAAAAATGTAACCGAAATCAAAAAAGTCTAACCTTCTTATTACAAGACGTGGACTATCTTTTGTACGGGGTTTAGTTCCAGCGTTAGGTCTTGGACTAGCGAAAACTTTATTACGAAATCAAGTTTTTCCCTAGTCCGTGAACATTCTATGGTATCAAAGATTTGAAGCTTGAACTTTATTCGGATTCCTGTAGCAGCCAAAATAAAAATTTCACTATGCTGTGTTGGGTGGTGGTTAAGCTAAGGTGTTTAATGAAATAAGACCCTTTTTTTATTCGAGGACCCTTTTTTTATTTCATTTGGACTATTGAGAAAGATTACTGTCGTCATGATATTATTATATCACCAAAACACACTATACACAATTTTAGAAAAGCATGGTCTTGTCAATCAATGGGGTGAGAATTGGTTTACTTACTTACTTACGATATGAAAGCAAAGGCAATACGGCAAATATAAAATAAAAAAATAAAATAATAATAAGGCAAATGCTAAAGGCAAAACTGCCATTTAAAATGTCTCAAGCTAGGATTATCCACTTCACTGTAGTTGGATCTCGGGCTTCAAAGAATGTTGAGGTTAGTGTTCAAGACATTTATTCTGTTGTGCCGGTGACTATTTAAATAAAAAAGAAAGAAGTCAAGCCGTTTTGAAAGTTTGAATGTGTCCAGTTGCCTAAAACAAACATGATTTCTTCGAAAAAAGCTGACGTTGAAAATCTGCTTAAATTTTGCGACATTTCTGATGATACCGATACTCAGATGTTTTAAGAAGATGTGCTCCAGGGTTCTGGTGCTGAAGCTGATAATATTCGACGTACCTATGATGACGAAGAACCTGTGATATAATGAGCCTTATGTAAATTAAGTAAATGTATGGAGGTTTCTTCAAAACGAGACATCATCAGTAGATTATCAAAATTGAAAAAACTTGACATTTTGCGCTTCAATTTTTGGATATAAGTTTAGTTAGTTCTATTTTTTTTATAATCATTAGCGATGGGAAAGTTAAATTACTGTCATATTAATCAAAAAATTCCTTATGTATATAACTTTGCCGAAAAGAGAATAAAAACCGTTTCCTGGAAAAAAAAAGTTTTTATTGTATCGCTTTGTGAAAACGGTCCTCAATTTGTGACTAGATAAATTTTGTAATTTTGTACTAATAGTTAAAAGACTAACAAATCTAAAAAAAAAATTTCAAGTTACTATAATTTAATTTAATACCTTTTGAATTTAAGTTTAGAGGGATAGATCGATTTGAGTTGTACATGTTCAGATTACTTTAACTACGGGTTCAACGAGGTGACGTGGAGCGCGTACTGCGAGCGGCAGCGGCGCATGCGCGTGCACGAGGCGGGCGTCGGCATGCACACCTGCCCGCCGCCGCGCGCGCCGCCGCAGGAGATGCGCCGCCCGCCCAGTGCGTATACATACTTTATTTGTTTATTAAGACGTAATCACTTTAGTGGACTTCTTGGGAGGAAAGTCCTCTGGTAGGAAAGTGGGCTGAAGGTTCAATGATATTTTGTTTAATGTTTAAAATCTGTGTTGTGTCGTATGTCAATGTGAAATAATGGTGGATTATTAACCGTTAAGTGTTCTTGAACGTGCATGAGTGTTGGCAAATGAAAGAAAACAGTGCAATGTTACTTTACCAATTTTTACAAGAAGGCCGTGGGAGGTCTTAGTAAAACCCCACCACTTCTGAGATACTCAAAGGATTGAGAGGAATATTATTTATTAATACTCATTAAAAGAAATTATTGTTTATTTTTATGAGCGGCAAAGTGCGCGGCCTGATACCAGACGCTAATGGGTTTAATTGGCCTTATGTTTCAGATGTTAGCAATGGCATGCCAATGGCAATTAAAACTCTCACTAGACCCTGTCGACCTTTCCCTAGTGCATTTTAATATTGTTTAAAAACACCATACCATAATCAGGGCTCATTTAAAACCATTGTAATTTGTTTTCAGTTATCATGAGAAATGATGAAGGGCCACCACCACTGATGACAAACAGTTACCAGGCGCGGGAGAACACTATACAGGTCAACTATTTAATTATATTGACTTAGGGCGGATTTCACCAAGGTAGAATAAGTGTTATTCCGAGAGTAAATCGCTAATTACTCGAGAGTAAACGAACTTTTCATTTCACCAACGTTTAACCCAGGGATAAATTTACTATACTAGAGTAACTTGTTATACCGCCGATTTCGGCCGGGTAAGCCGCTATTCGTAGATTAAGTTGCGTCACAATAACTGTCACGGACAAGTTTTATAGATAACCTAACAAAATGTCGTTACGTTTGAATCAATTTATTGACATGGTTTAAAGAAAGGACATAGTGCTACAACGACGACAACGACTTCGCCATATAAGATTCCGTTTGTCAAAAGCGTCTGTGTGTAATTTGCTTACAAAAATTGAGCATCGTCTGGAGTATGCAATAAATAGGTAGGTATGCCCTCGTTGTATTACGTGCTGGTACGTATTAAAGAATTACGCTATTAATGAATTATTAATGCTTTACAATATTCTCTGTCAACAAACAATCAACACAACAGTTATATTTGAAGTTATTCAAAACGTCAAGCAGACATATTACCCTGGTTAGTTAAAAATACGCAGCGCCATTGCTCAGGCATGGTCTGAATGTACTTTTATGCTTGGTGGTTAATATTTTCTTTCGTTTCATTCGTTCATCGTCACGGAGTAACTATGCGAGAGAGAGAGAGAGAGAGGCTGGTTAGAACCACGATAACTCAATTGGAAGAGCACCTGACCCGGTATGTCAGAAGGGTGCAGGTTCAAATCCTGCTCGTGGAAATTTTTTCAACATTTGTGTTTTTGTAAAAACTAAATTTTTAAATATTTATTTATTTTCATTTTTCGAATCCATTTATCTGGCAGAGTTGCAACTTTATGCACAGGCTGAATGCGCAAACTTATGGTAGAGTATAGTAATTATTCAGAAAAAAAGGTAATTGTAATTTGTTTCGCAACAAAATTTGCGTTAAAATTATATAAACAAAACAAAAATATTTTATAAATAGCTTGCCTACTTCTTAACTGATCTTTAGTATTTGTAAAAATATTATGATCAGATGTTAATGACGGTAGTTGTTGACATTGAATTGGCGCTTTTGGCTTTCAAAGTAAAAAAGTAAATAGTGTTGAATAATTTCGGCGGGCTGATTAGAACCACGAGCTCAATTGGAAGAGCACCTGACCCGGTATGTCAGAAGGGTGCAGGTTCAAATCCTGCTTGTGGAAATTTTTTCAACATTTGTGTTTTTGTAATATGCGAGAGTAACTTACTCATACATTAATCTGGTGAAATGAAACCAAAGTTAGCCGTAGATTCAATCATAAGAGTAAAGTTATACTGGGATATAAGTTATTCTCGTATATATTGGATGTTGGTGAAATCCGCCCTTTGTGCCTTACAATTTAACAAAGAATAAGTATTCCGTGTTTTGTCTCTTTTATTCTAATTTATAATGACGTTTAAATGACAGGAACAAAACACGGAATAACTATTCGGACCTTATTCTTTATTTATTTGTAAGGGGCTTAATCTTGTGATTATGTATTTTACCTTTGGTGTGTGTTTTGTGTACACACGGCTGCACATCGACCTACCACAAACTGTCAAATTTCCTCAATAGACTTTGAATTTTATTACTAAGGCATACGTGCGCACTGACTTACCGGGACATCGCCGAGAAAGATTATTTATAAACATAAATAAGCAGTGGTCACAAGTGCATCCGCCATCTCGTTGCCGTGGATTCCCACATGGCCTGGGACCCAGATCAATCTCACCTTATTATGTCCACCTAGCTTGTTTAAGGCTTTGGTGGTTTCTAGAACAAGGCCGAGTCAATTCGGGGCGATATAAGTGACTTGAGCGCGGCTTGACTGTCGCTCTGGATGAATATATTACGCTTTTTAATAGCTAGTTCTATATTCTGCGTTGCGCATAGGAGAATTGCGAGTTTTTGCTTGGTAAACAGTGGTTAATCTTCTCATGCTCTGACTGCCTAGTCAGACTTTAACAACGACTACAAGGCTTTGTAGTCGTTGTTAAAGACGCCTGCCCCTGTTCTGCCCGACTTCATTAAAATAATCTGGTCTTAGTTAGTTCCACTTTTAGTCATGTTTTGGAGAGAGATTGCTGATTGCCTCAAACGCCATTTTCAGCTTCACCTGGCTTGTTTGGTGGCGGCGAGAAACATAATGGGTTCCTCAAGCCGTGTGAAACAAATCACCTTCGGAGGTTTTCTAGAGGGAACGGCATCACGCATCAGCACTTAGGCGTGTCCCCGTGCCCTACTAGATTCTCCGAAGGCTTGCATTTAATTCCGGGATTGTCCGGGATGTCAGCCCAAAGAAATGTACCCGGGAATGGTTAGTCTTTATGGGTTGAGGAACCATATTATACATTTTATAAAAAGGTGCTGACATGAAAGTATCACATCTGAACAAAAAGAATGAAGAAAAAAATTGGTGCTGCAAAACTTACTTCACTACTAACGAGGAAAATATAATATTTTTTACACAATGTATAATTATGTAAGGTTGGGCTAACAGTCCAATAAACGAGCAAAGTAGTCAAATAAGTAGGCAGCGGGGTCCGTGGGCGAAGTGAGTGTGGTAAAGAGAAAGTAGCTACATTTTAGTGTTTTTTTTTCTAATTCAATTCACAATCCTCCCATTCCCACTTTAGATGCGTTTTCGTGTGAATTTGACCTGCCTGGCACAGCTCTGGTGGAAAAACGACATATACCTATACCCTACGTGTAACAGAAAGTTGTGGTAAAAATAAAACGATCCAAAGATGTATCCAGTTTAGATATGTTGTTACTGAGATATATAATTTGTCATGCAGCAAGCAGCACTGATCATAAATGTAACTACACAGAGAATACTAAACCGCTACGGCTGTGATTTGTTTATTTTGATGTGACGTTATAATATAAATATTCCATTAAAAATTGCATAACTAATTAAAGTAAATAATTATCCCATAATTTGTAGTGATGCCTTGATTTCAATGATAGAGATGATAGAGTTATAACAGTCTACCAGCACACGCTTTCCCTTCTTCCTATAACATGGGGTCCCTCAAACGAGGCGCAAAGAGGCACCTTGTGGGGGCTTGGGCTTCGCGCTGAACCTGCATCCCGATTCTCCAAAAACCGTAACGATGTCGTAGCGACTTTGTCGTTGAAACCATTTGCATACTAACATCCGATTTTAAAGTCGTTCGAACGAAGTACTAACCAACTGCATACGGTAGATCTGAATACGGGGTTGGCACTTCATTCGTACGACTTTAAAATCGGCTCGATTGACATCCGTCATACAAACATGATACAAAAATGATTTTAACGTCGTCGTAGACTTAATGGTTGGAAGTCGCTGCGGTATCATTACGGTTTTAATTACTTTACGACTACTAATTATCTCGCAAGATCGGATACACTTTGGACCTTTTAATTTCTACCACACCTTTCTTTACACGTTGTACCTAAACATATGCGAGTGTAAGTGTGCTGAGTTAGTGGTGTTTCGCCGCAGGTGATGACGGCGGAGCGGCGCGAGTACGGGCGCGGGCACGTGCGCGAGCTGCCGCCGCCCGGCGAGTACTTCCCGCCCGCGCCCGACCACTACTACCCGCCGCACGCCGGCTACGACGAGCCCTGGGGTGAGACACTACGACACCGCAACCACAACCACAACACGTGGGCGGGCGTTTATTTGTATGAAAACTAATAGTTGAATTCACACGGGCCACATTTTGCCGACATTATTGTCCGCGTGTTTGATACCGACTACATCGCGGCCACGTCGCAACCACCAGCGAAACAGCGAAACTAGCGGCCGGGCCATATCGCAAACATTTTGATGGTAACACAACGCAACCGCAAGAAGCCGCAGCGACACTATTCACACGTAACCACAGCTTGTCCACCTTTTGTCGCGAACGGTGTGGTGTGGTTGTGGTACGTGTGAAACAAGCCCTACTACCGCTTTACCACAAAACGGTGGCTGAACATAGACACACTGCTTAGAACGGATGCTGCCACTTTTTACCTAATAATAATTACTGCTGGCACCCGTTTAACTTTTGTAAACGTTTCCTTGACCGCCACAGGACAGGCAGTGCCTAGTGTGGGGTCAAAGGAAATCTCAGCCTCTTTGAAAATTATGCTTATACTAGTTGTTGCCCGCGACTTCGTTCGCGAAGAGTACAGTAAAAAAAAATGTATCCTATATGCTGGTCTGGGTCATGGTCTGTATATGAGGAAAGTTTCATTAAAATCCATTCAGTAGTTTTTACGTGAAAGAGTAACAAACATCCATCCATACTTACAAACTTTCGCGTTTATAATATATAACCTATCTATATAGTAATTGAATTATCAATGAAGTAATTCGTAAAAATGAAGTATCTTTTTGTACGTGTAACTCCTAACCAAAAAGAAACCTGGCAATAACTAACCTTAGGCCTATATTACTTAAAGTAGGCGACCATACGTTTTTATCAAATCGCTAGTGCCTTGAAAATTCGCAAAACGGACACAACCGTCAACGACGTCTGCCCTCACGCGTCTGCCCGCGTTCGGGTCGCGCACTCAGCGATGAGCCACTTCTTCCCCACCGCACCTACCCCGCTCCCCCCACGCCCCGTTCGCCTGGCACCGCTGCCGGTATTTATCACCGAAACGGTATTTATCGCCGAAATTGCTATGACTCTGCATTTTAAATCTGTGATATCTTCAAAAATATTTATTTAATTTACATGCTGTAAAAAGCCATATTGATCTTTATTAAATGCACAATGTATTTAAGATACTTAATTAGATAAGGATTAATACTGTATTGCTTAAAATCGCTTCGTAAATAAGCCATTATTTCTCGTACAAAGTAAAGGATAAATAATGGTTATTGTGGGTTATTCCTAAGAGATAAACATATACCATCACGGACTTTTTTGTAGACCTTTTTAAGTTTTACAATACTGTAGTAAATTGTTTTGATCTATCTTGTAGGATTCAGTCAGCGTTTGCAATGTAAGCGCAAAAAATGTGTTTTTTTTACGACCTCACATTAGAAACCTCAAAAATTGTAGCCTATGTGTTATTCTGATGTATAAGCTATATTGTGGTAAAGTTTCATTCAAATCCATTCAGTAGTTTTTACGTGAAAGAGTAACAAACATCCATACATCCATACTTACAAACTTTCGCCTTTATAATAGTAGTAGGATTTATCACTATTTTCTTCTGTATTATTTAGTTTGTAAGCATTTATCAAATACATTTATTTATATTTGTATTTGTACTTTTAGACAGTGACACAATATTTTAAATATGCTGCAAGCCATTATTTAACTTTAAACACTGTTTTGTAGTAAGAGGGTAACCGCCTTATTCATAAAAACTATTTATGCATAATTTAGTTAAATATTGTTTGGTCAACGTCACATAAACTTCACTTTGAATATGAGAAAAAGAGACAAAACAATGAATAACTAAATAATGCTTAAATAGTTTTTATGACTAAGGGTGTTAGTGTTTACAAATAAACAAAGAATAAGCTCAGAATAGTTATTCCGTGTTTTGTCTCTCTTACTCAAATTTGAAATGACGTTAACATGACGGGAACAAAACACGGAATAACTATTCCGAGCTTATTCTTTGTTTATTTGTAGGGCACTTCGAGAATAAAATACAATCATTTATTGCAGGTTTATCATATCACCAGCTTATTATATGTCCCCACTGCTGGGGTACGGACCTTCCCTATAGATGGATATGGAGAACGGGCCATAAACCACCTCGCGGGCACAGTGCGGTGCGGTTGTTAACGACTGCTAATACAGCCGGAACCAACGGCTTTACGTGCCTTCCGAAGCACGGAGGAGCTCGAGATGATAAATGTTTGTTCACCCATCCGATGACCGGCCTTTGTGAAAGTTGCATAATCTCAGCACTCGCAGACAGGACGCGTTAACCACTGCGCCATCGAGCTCCTCAGGTTACATTGCTGGTTACATTTATGTTATAAAACCTTAAAACCTTAAAACTGAAATTGTTAAAAAAAGACCTACAAAAAACCTACAAAGTACCAGAAATTGAAACAGTTTTAGCAATTACTTTTACTTAAATAAATAACGGATACGTAAAACCAGCACTTAACTAAATTAAATTAAAAAAACTCCAATTAAAATAAAAGATTTAATAAATATAGCACAATTCATTTTCTCGAAATACAATGAAGAATACTTCGTCTCTCTGTCTCTAATAAGAGACATTATTGGTTTCAATAAAAGTGGACTGTATAACATGGACTGATTAATATTATAATATTCTACGAGACGCGCCTTACAGTAGTTATTAGTTTTTTTTTTGGAGAGAGTTTGTTGATTGCCTCGGCATCAGCTTCACTGGGCTTTTTTGGGGGCGGCGAGAAACTTAAAGGGTTCCTCAAGCCGTGTGGAACGAATCACCTTCGGAGGTTTTCTAGGGGAAACGGCATCACGCACTAGTGCGTGTCCCCGTGCCCTACTAGATTCTCCGAAGGGTTCGGATTGGATCAGGGTGCGGAACAACCCGAAGGCGCCTCTAAAGGCTCGGGTTGACCGGGCCGTGGTGGTGGGGAGAAGTGCCCAGGTACACGTCTGTACCTGGTATAGAGCGCGTGTGAACCGGCTCGTCGTATCCTTGTTCTACGAGTACGGTGTCATGGGCCTAAACTAGTGTGCATGTTAAGGTGTTCCCTCACTGAGAGCATTCGCGTGTAATGTAACGTTTAGATTCGAGCATTACATCGGTAAGGGAGGACAACTGCGCACCTTGTAATGATACAAAATAAATGCTCGTCAGACTGACGAGCATTGCAATAGGTAGTAGACGGTAGTATTGCAATGTAATGCTCAAAGTCGAATCTAAATGTTACATTATGGGAGCAGCTTTAGTGTATTCTGTAAATGTGTAGTGGCGTGTGTAGGATCGGGCGGGGGAGGTGTGTGCGTGGGCACGGCGCCGTTGTATATACCGGTGCCCCCCGTCCCGCGCGCGCTCCCGCACATTCCGTCGCCTTCGTGCTTCCAGTGTTACCATAACTGCAATGAAGTATTTTGTTATTTACTTGCGTGGTGTCCGCTCTTAGCGCCGCAGCAGCCGAGTGGCTGGGCGCCCTCAGACATCAAGGAGTTAACGCCGGGGCCGGGCATGGGCCCGCCCGCGTGCCTGCCGCCGCCCGCCCACGCGCCGCACGCGCCCCACGCGCCGCCCTACGCGCCCCACGCGCCGCACGCGCCGCACGCGCCCCACGCACCGCACGCGCCGCACGCGCCCCACGCGCCGCCCTACCGCCACCTGCCGCCGCCGCGCGCGCACGAACACGAGCGCGAACGCGAGCGCGAGCGCGAACGCACGCGCGAGCGCGACGACCGCGACCGCCGCGAGCGCGACCGCAGGGAAGAGGTCAGTTTAGAACGGACGGTCCAGGGTAATCCTAGCTGCACGGAGGGGAAGTGCAAGAGTTTTTAGCATGTATACCTCTTTTGCCCCCTGAAGACGACGGGGGGAGAGTCCCAAAAAACCGTCTGCATCTCCCCTTTTTTCGTGTCTCGGAGGAGATATCCTTATTCCCTTTATTATATCGTTTAACCATCACGATGTCAGCTCATTTTGTGATCCGTTTTTAGTCCATATTCCTATATCTTTGAGCGATTAAAATACTATGTTTATTAAGTACGAAGTCGCGTTATTTCTTTATTTTTTTTTAACTTTGTTAACCTCGTCTGCGGCGAGCATAAACAATCAAAAGTCTATTGTGTCTGTGTTCCCAGCAGACGACAGGTTAATCCACCACTTTACGTTCATATTCCTACACCAAAGGCTTAACTGAGATGTCTTCTGACACTTACTCTATTCTGATTGTAGCTAAGATTATAAATAATTTAATTTTCACAGGAGGACAGAGACAGGGAAAGAGATCGCGACCGAGAACGAGAGCGGTCGCGCTCTATAAAACCGGAGAGGATGCGAGAAAAGTAAGTACTATTTCATGTACGAGTATGTATCATTTGACTGCGGTGACATTTATGTCTAGTGGTTACATCGCTGTTTTCGAAACCATTAGTAGCGGTGGGTACATACATATTAATTACTCTGTGTGGGCGGCGGAATAAGCTGGCTACCATATTCATTTTTAAAGCTCCCTGCTAATACTACATAATTGATTCATGAATTCATGTGATTTTTATCCATGCAGATTACAAGAGAATATTATTACAATATCTTTGTCCCCACACGGTGCCAGTCAGTTTGGTCCAGCTTATTGGCCCAATCTTGCCATGTGCTATTGTTCATACGGGAAAGCCAAATCCCAGCTCTGGGACGTTTATAGTCTAATGATGATGATTATTTATTCAAAAATAATTATCTAATAATATATTTTCTTTATAGAAAGCGCAAGTAAGTGTTTATACGAATTAATATATTGTAATTCCTAAAACAATATTCTTCATATACTTTGTTATGGGTGTTCATTCGAAACTGATCACTTCACATCAAATATTATGGGTTCGAGTTTCGTTCGTAGCTAGCAAATATCTGTTGTTAAACAAATATTTGTAGTCGTCCGTTAGGACAACCTCATTTTTATATTATAATCCTTTATTTGTGTATGTTCATTCGTTTATACTAACAGACTATGTCATCATGGTGTAGTAGTTTCAACTTACAAAAACACAATGTTGAAAAATTTTTTTCCACAAGCAGAATTTGAACCTGCACCCTTCTGACATACCGGGTCAGGTGCTCTTCCAATTGAGTTATCGTGGTTCTAACCAGCCCGCCGAAATTATTCAACACTATTTACTTTTTACTTTGAAAGCCAAAGGCACCCATTCAATGTCAACAACTACCGTCATTAACACCCGATCATAACATTGTGTTTTTGTAATTTGTTTCGCAACAAAATTTGCGTTAAAATTATATAAACGAAACAAAAACATTTTAGTTTCAACTTGTTTGGATATGGAGGTCTTTTATATTTGCAAATTGAAAATTTTGTAACGAAAATGAGTTCTCCTACACTTACAAATCATCATCATCATCATCAGCCTATACTAGTCCACTGCTGGACATAGGCCTCTCCAAGTGCACGCCATTGAGCAAGATCCGCGGCTACACTCATCCAGCTCTAATATTTTAAATACTTTATAAATATTTATTGTAATTTGTTCCACAGGTCGTACAGGAGGGAGCGCTCGCGGTCGCGGCCACGGCGCCACAAGTCGCGGTCGCGGTCGCCGCGAACCACCGAGCGCGAACGCGTGCGCGAACGATCCCGCGAGCGCGAAACCCGTGAACGTGAGCGCGAACCTCGTGAACGCGATCGTGAAACCCGTGAACGCGAGCGCGAACCCCGTGAACGCGAGCGCAGCGTCAAGCCCGGCAAGTCGAAAGACAACAAAGACAAGGATGAAGACAAGTAAAAAGCCAGTGTGGAAAAAACTTAATACTGTCACGTGGTCCTGTCGTATAATAACATAAAAATTTCTTAATAAATATATGGATAAGTTTTCTTGGATTTTTATTGAAAGGACATCATTCATTTTGTCATAGTAAAAAAGTACAGGAATTGTGTGTTCTATCCGAATATTACACTTTTTTTTTCCCCAAGAATGTATGAAACGTGAATGATGTCCTTTTCTTCATGTTGCTAAGCAAAGCTCACTGAAAGGAACCGTCGTACCTATAGGGTGGCAAGGGAACTTCAATTAAAGTTACATATAACTAAAGATCATAAATACAAATTCAAAAATATTATTAAGATTGAAACACATTCATAAGACAAGGATGTCGATCAATTTTAGAACGCATCCATTGGTTGCTTAACTTTTTGTCATGGTCCTTTGGTGGCGCGGGCGAGCCAGTGACGCTCGGGGTTTCCCGCAGTGTGGCTCATTTTGGCACGGCCACCATCACCAACCCCAAATCTGAGTTTACAGATAATTAGTGGGAATTAGTGGATAAATCTCAGAATTAGTGGGGCCATGGATCAAAAGTTATAAGGGATACAAAGTGGCCGTGCCAAAATGATTATAACTTTTGAACCATGGCCCCACTAATTCTGAGGTTTATCCACTAATTCCCACTAATTATTGGTGTAATCAGATATTCCCTACGACTCGTGGTTTCAGAGATACAAGGTGGCCGTGCCAAAATGAGACTAGCGTCTAGTTAGCAGCCTCACAACGGAATTGGATGGTTTTAACTACGTCAAAAAATTGTGTATAAATAATGACGTATAGCACATAAATAGTGATACTATGGTTCAAAAGATATTTGAGTATCTTGGTGAGGCTGCTAACTTGACGTCAAGATAGCAGGAGCCTTAAGAAATACAGTTCAAATCAATGTGATTTATATGTCAAAAACTGCATAAATAGCGACTCGTATACGCAAAATTTCAATAATAGTACTTCAATACAAGCCGAGATATTACGGTCTTTAAGTGGGCTGCTAACTTGATGTTTCTTGCGATGGCGATTCCAGAGAAACGGGTACAAGTTTGTACATGTACATGTAAAAATAGTGCGTGAAATTGTGAATCTTACGATATAAATAAAAATAAAATTCTTCTTTGCTATTTTCCAAAAATCTAATGTATACTTTTACCTTACATTAGATTTTATATATACTTTGATATCACGTCACGTTTGATATTTCGTGACCGCGCCCGCGAGTCAACGCGAACAAGCACTTTAAACTTTTGAACGATGGACCGACAAATTATCTATAATGTCAGGATTTCTAGTTGGTGATAGTGGCCACGCCACAATAACTAAGATGATAAGCGTCTGCAACTAAAGTGCTCTGTTTGCGGAGCACCCAAGAGAAGAGAATATTTCTAATATGCTTGCTGGAGGCATGGACACCACGGTTTTGGTGGTGGTGCAGGTGGTAATTGATGGTTGAAATGAAACGACAGATTCTTTGTAATATTATTACAGAAATGCTTTATTATAATTAATTTCTAAATAGATGGATCATCATATAAATGTTATCTAGTACAACCTACAAGACGGGGCGGCCGGGGCGGCGCCGAGTCGGAGCTCGCCGCCCTTGACGCCTCGCCTTATTCCATCACATACAGGTTTTACAAATCATTTTGTTTAACGTTTTTTGTACAGCCATATACAATAATTTTATTTTCAATTACATCTAGACGTAAAAAATTTGAGGTGTCGTAGGAAACTACGCTTCCTATAAAAATTAATTACACAGGGGGAATGAGGAGCAGCTACGCTTGTGACGTGCAACCGGCAAGGTAGACCTCGGACTACAACTATCAGTACAGGACTTTACAATCATCACTATAACCTAAGGCTGGCGCGCTACAAGCTACAACATAAGCATCGCCCACTCGAGAGCGCTCGCTCCGAACTCCGTCGGAGTACCATTAACTAAATAACTTAATTACATAAAAATATACAAAAATATCATTTTCACAAAATTATAATCGACGAACTATACACTCCGGCACTAAATATTCGATAAACTATGTACGATTTTAAAGCCGGTTTTATAACTTAAACGAGAGCTTGACTTGAAGAACAGTAACAAAATAATAATATTATCACGACTATAGTGCCGATTGTCTAGAACTGCCTGCGGCATTTCTTCATCACTTTTTGAAGATTCAAGGTCCCCTAGCCCAGCTAATAGTAAATCTACAACGAGCTAAATTACGGAATCGCACGTGTCCCTTAGACCGCTCGAATTCCATCGATTCATAAATTACACGAGAATGAGAGACGTTCAAATATTTATACATAGATTCATACGAACAACGAATAATACTAGAACACTTACGAGCTAGAAACGCAATAAACGCTACGCCGCGGTGACGCGACGGCCGAGCACCGGTCGGCGTCGACGCTGTACAACTATGGTTACAGTAATCGTAGGTCTGTACATCAGTCTGCCGCTACCTATGTACAGGCCGGGGGCGGCGACGAAGCGACGAGCTCTATAGTTACAAATGTACAATCGCAATATTCACAAAATTTATAATAGGCGGGGGGAGGCAGCGCCCGCAGCGTCGCACCGGCCGGGCTCTGGCGCGGCGCCTACAGCACGGCGGGCGGCGGCCCGATGGGGCCGAGCTCGGGCGCCTTCATGAAGAACTTCTCCAGCTTGGCGATGATGTGCTTGCCGTACGTGTACTTGCGCAGCGACCCGATGTGCGGCCGGATCTTGTGCATCAGCACCTTGCGCTGCGTCGGCTCGGCCACGTCGATCATCTTCTGCACCACGTAGTTCGCGTACTGGTCCTTCATCATCACGTGCAGAGCACTGAAAAATGCACGACTACGCTCAATTTTACAGACCGACAGGCGAACCGACAGGACTCTAATATTAGTTTCATTTGAAATTATTGAATATAATGAAGTAGTAGCCTATATACTGCCCCTTAGCTTGGCAAAGTCCTCCGTTATTGAAATCAAGTTATCGCTATTACATAATATAACGGAAAAAAAGTATGGCAAAAAAATAAATAACTTTTACGGATCTACTCGCGTTTATTTTACACATTAGTTTTAATTAATGTTTATCCTGACAGTTGTTTCATTTCAATGTGTAGTGTTCGCGTAAACTTTAGAAACAATAAATAACATTAAATTCGCGGACACGGCCATATCGTAAATTGTGTCGGACTTTTTAAACATAGTTGTATATGTGTATTTTGTTAAGAGTCCACTAAAATAAGTCACAGTGATAGCACAAAATAAGATGACTGCAGAAAGTAAGCTAATAAGTAATACATATCGCGCTCGAGCAATATGATCCCTAGCACGGACTCGGGACTCGGAACAGCTCGAGACAGTCAGAGCGCTGCTGTTGCGAGATACAGTGTCCGTAAGAAGTTGTCTATGTGTGCGTTGCTTGATCGCGTTTGTGTAAAGCTTACCTTCTGTAGTCTTCTTATTTAATGGTGATAGTTTGTACAGAAAAAATATCAAAAATTGAAAAAGGACATTTAGTTGTGCGTTTGCAACGTAAAATGGCGGTCCAGATGTGGGACTGACTTGTCGTTGAAGCCGCACAGCTCGTCGATGAGCAGCGCGCGCTCGGTGCGCGTGGCGTGCGTGACGCACTTCTCCACCACGTTGGAGGCGAACTTGTGCTGCGACAGCTGCAGCACCTTGCCGCGCACCGCGCCCACCAGCCGCGCGCGGTCCTCCGCCGCGCCGTGCTCCAGCACGTGCTGCACCACGTAGTTGCCGTACTGGTCCTGCGCAACACCGACCAACTTGTAACGTAATCACATAGCTTATGGCTTAGCGCGATTAGCATTTAGGCAGTGTCAAAGTAATTTTCGTACGGTTTATCTCACATGAGATCTCACGCGGACTTACTACATCCACCGTTACTTCACATTAATATTCGATATTACACAAATTTTTAAAAATACAACGAATCCGCAGACATGTCTCTTCATATTCCCACCGAGAAGTCCCCAGCCGCACTTTGGATGCGTATCCGTACGAACACGTACGGATACGCACGATACATCCCGACCCTCCGACTACCATATACGTATGCACCATGCGAGAGGCGATTGGTCTGACGACTAAGCATGCATCGTTCAGCGAGTTTTATCTTTGATAGCTCTTGACGCTGAGAAAAACAAGTAAAGAGTTCTCGCCGGCAGTGTCAGCGATCAACTATTAAGACACTATCTAAATATATTGTACCACATACAATATATATATAGGCGGCATTTCCATTAAGAGTTATGAGAGCTATGGTAGCTAAACGGTGTGCGAGGAAATAAAATCCACACATAGAATTGCTTCTTATTTTTACCATTCGGGCTGTGTACAATGAAGTAATCGCAATGGTGGGTATGTCCTTCGCACACCGTAAGAAGTTTTTCGTGAGTGTGAAACAAATATCATTTAGGAGTTACATCTGACACGATGTTAACCATTGCAATCAATAAATAAGTTTCCATCTGTAGTTTTTACATCGCGGTCCGGAATAAAAATAAGCCTAAGGGCCCTTAAATTATGTATATGCAAACAACTCGGCAGTCTATTGTTCTGATTTCACGTTTAAAAGAAATAAGCGGTCACACCCCGATGACGCAATAAAAACTACTAAAGAACACAATAAAAAATCTTTAATAAATCATAGTCTGCGTTCACGGTCACCAAAATCACAATTGTTGGTTAGGAGTATTTTTTATCAAGAAATAAACCAGTCGTTCAAACCTCATGTTTTAAGATTACGATTATTTGACATAAATCACGTTTTACATTCGTCCTGTGCCAGCTAAATCGGCGATCGTGATTAGTGATACGGTTGCTATTTTATTTTCATCGATTTTAAATGTAGGTAAAACCTTTCTAGAGGAGTTCGATGGCGAAGAAGTAGACACGGTCTGCGGTCGCTGAAATTTTCGCTAAGGCCGGTCATCGGATGGGTGACTTAAACTTTATCATCTCAAGCTCCTATCTCCTCCTCCACCTCCGTGCTTTAGAAGGCACGTAAACACGTCGGTTCCGGCTGCAAGAGCAGTCGTTGACAACCGCCCCGTATCGCACTTGGCCCGCGTGGTCCCGTTTTTTCTTAGTTATAGCTTTGTGCGGTTAGCACATTAGCCAGTGTCAAAATAATTTTTGTCCATAAAAAATATAAAATACTTTGTCCATATAATATGTATTTAGTATATATATATGTATTAAATTTATATGGCTGTATGTAGGTATATGCATTGTATGTATTATGTATGATAATTAAGTATTTTTATATTGTGTGTAATATTCCATACACCATTTACCGCTAGTTTCTTAATTGTTTTTGTCCAGTTCAACACATGGTTGCCTGGAAGAAATTGCTTTTTAGCGATAAGGCCGCCATTTGTACTTCTTCTTGTATTGTCCTTTCTAAGTGTTTTGTATGGTGTACAATAAAGAATATTTACATTTACATAATGAATGATAAATGATATTCCTTCCAACCCCTTCAGTATTAGTACAGATGTGGAGTTTAAACTGAATACTTCTCTCAAACATCTTGAGATAATTTGAAAAGTGAAGATGCACTGTTTTGTTTAATTTGCGTGTTCACGAACACTTTTCAACATAATTTGACATGAACATTGGACGTAACACCTGTATGAGCTGGTCGGTGTGCGCGTGCAGCTCGCCGAGCACGGGCGCGGTCTGGTCGGGCGTGCAGTGCTCCAGGATGCGCTGGATCACGCGGCAGCCGTACGGGTGCGTCGACAGCGCGTACACCTGCCCCGCGAACGCGTTGATTATGAACTGCAGCGCCGTCGGCTCCACGCATTCTATACATTTCTGTACCTGTAAAAGAGCACACATAAATTGCGTTTATGTTTATTGTAAGAATAAATGCAAAATCTATTTAAACCTATTCGATAGTCTAATTTAGAAAACACACAAAGTATTTCAATGCGATTGATAAAAATAAAACGAATCGTTATTACAAGATAAAATTTTACTAAAAAATCAACCAGTCTCCTTTGGATAACCGGTCCAATCGTTGAGCTACCGAGACCCCAGAAAACTCGTTGGATTTTTCTAGTACTTTGTGAATCGGTATTAGTTACGTTTTCAAGATCGTTTACTGGATTTAACAAAAACTAGTGTGTGTTTAGCATATAGTTCCTAACCAGAAAGCTGCCGTTAACGTCAACAGGCTCTCAGTCTCAGGTCAGCTTAACGACGAATATAAGAACGCGCTGCTGATTCTATCGCGCAAACCGCGAAGGTCCAGCTAAAGTGCAAATGTTCCGTCGGAAGTGCGTAGGTAGACTTACCACGTGGTTTCCGTTCTGGTCCTTGACGCACTTGAGCACGTGCCCGTCAAGTTCACGCACCACCTCCTGCTGCTGCTCGGCGGGGATGGACTCCAGCGCCTTCTGGATCACGCGGCAGCCGTACATCTGTAGCGCCAGCGCTAGCACGTGCCCGCGGACCTGGCCGATGGAACGATACCGGTACAGATACTAAGCCATGTTTTATTTCAATCTGGCGCCAAAAAACTGAATGTTACGCCTTACAAAGACCTATATATTAATCCACATTTGAAATTTCGAATAGCATAAACTTAGCTTAAGAACTGCTTTAAAAAATTTACTTCTTTGATCTCAGTTATTTTCTTAGGCACTGGAAGTTTTTTTACAGTTGGCCAACTAGTCTAAAAGATGTTGAATTTGAAGTTTCTCATCGTGAGGCGTTACCTCTCTTAATTACCTAGCCGCATTCTATTATACAACCATGTTCATGGGTACATAATGTAAATTTGAACGTATTTGCATAATTTGGACAGCAAATAAACGTCAGCAAATGTCTTTAGAAATCAGTCAGTATGTACTTTTATGGACTTTACAAGTTAAATGATTAATGACAATTCAAGTTAATTTTTAACATAGTCTTGTAACAGCATGATGAATACATGTCTGTATTAGGCCTGTCATAAAATTTTGTGGTCCTATAAAGACCTTTTGACGACCTCCGTAGCCGAGTGGCTTGCACGTCGGACCTTGGGCGGCGCTAACTCAGCGGGTTCGATTCCCGGTCAGGTCAATGTCGAAAAAGAACTTTTCGATATTGTGTCGGGTCTGGGTGGTTGTGGTACCGTCGTTGTTTCTGATTTCCATGAAACGAGTGCTTTAGCTACGTACCTTGAGATCAGAACAATGTATGTGATGTTGTCTAAATATATATAAACTTAATGAACGTGAGTGTGAGTTACGTACGAATTGTAAAGCAGGAAAAAATAATATGGACCTAAGCTCAGAGGTGAACTCGAGTTCAATACGAATTTCTAAAATGTTGAATGGATTGCAGACAATATTAAGTAACTTAAGTTTAATTAGTTGTTTCTCTGTGAAATCGAGGTGGTCGGCAGTCTCAGTGGCGGAAGGTAAATTGTGCAGTCTCTCTAAGGCAAACATTTTCCGACTACACTTCTGTATAAAATATGATTTGGTGTTTTACAAACGAGATGCACTGCATAAATCACACGTAAATTTGCTATTACGATAGGTGATTGTATTCAAAAAACAAACCAGTAAAGTTTCTTAACCATTAACGATAACTTTGACCTCACCTTAGCTATAAGTTACGAGTTTTACAGTTTGAAGTTACTATAATTAACATTGGGTTTTGTGATTGAAATTTCTTAGCCGGATAGTATAAATTATATTAAATTTTACTTTTTATTTTCAAGTGCTAATTGCTGCACTGAAGATAAATTAAATATTTATAAAATTTAACGCCCACCGACCCAGCCAAGAATCGAACCTGGGTCTTCCGCAATCCGGGTGGCTGCGGGAAGGCTGGCATAGCGGTCAGTGCATTCAGTTCCTGGCTGGGTCGGGTGGACGTTCAATTTTTTCACTGTATTTTATAAATTTCATAAATATATAAATTATATTATTGTAAATAACTAATAAAACAGATATAATAACTTTGTTTCGTAAATAATAACACTCAAGACAACTTGATTGCTTTACGTCATTGAATTGTTACTAAGCATATAATAAAAATATCACGTCGACGCGAGATGTGCGCAGATAGATTGATCGATGGATTATAACAAATATGTTGTGGTTTAATTTCAAATTGATTTTAACACATACTTATAAAGTACTAAACGATTCACTTAATGTTTAACTCTTTATTATTATTATTATTAGAAAAGTCAAATGTTTTTTTGATAAGGTTCTCATTTACACACTAATGCACAAACTGCTTACCTTTTGTGCTAACGTTGTCTTCTGTTCAGTCGTACCAAACTCGAAAAATTTTTGTATCACATAATTTCCAAATACGTCTGTCATTAGACTGTACGCGGCGCCTATAATTTCGTTGAATACCATTTGCTTTTCCTGTATCGTAGCCCTTTCTAATTTTTGTTGAATAAACCTGCAATAGAAAAGCAATTATCATTGATTAGCTTTTAATAACGCAACAATTTAACTTGAACACAATACGATACATAAAGTCAGATAATTGATAGGATATTAACAAAATATACGGTAGCCAATAATAAGGTCGCAGTTTACTACATACTACCTATTGAGTATTTTTGCATGTCAATAGTTATTTTTGACTTTTTGGATTAAATCTTAAATAATATTTTATTACAGAGTCAATCCTTAAATAAAATTTATCTCAGCAGGTCGTAAACGACAATGCATTTTTTAATCCTTAAATAAAATTTATCTCAGCTGGCCGGAAACGACAATGCATTTTGAAAATGGCTGTAAAAAGATTTTAGACTAACAGAGTTAATCGACTAATAGAAATTTTAATTGTCTGGAAGGTTATCTACTTTTTTGGGATTGTTGATGAATATAGTTCCAGGATAAAAAAAAAACGAATCTAAAGTGGAGTTGGGCAAGAAACTTGGCCAGACGCAATGATGACAGATGACCAAAAGACGGACACAGAAATAAGGGACGTGGGTTGCACAGTTGCACATGTCCTAAACGTAAGACTGAGGCGAATGACATAAACAAAGATTCCTATAGCCAGCAAAGATCGCGAATTCGCGATGATGACAATGCACAAAAAACATTTTAGAATTTGGGAAAGCTTTGTTCCTTTATCTCTCATTATCTTCGTTCTCTTATTCTTTTTATTCTGGGTTTAAGGCAATTGGAAGTGGTATGGTTAACATGAACTTAATGGACTGTTGCGTGTCGCTGGTGGGTTACCTAGAACCGTGCTGGTCTTGCGAGAACTCCACGATATGGTTGGCGAGGTCGCGCAGCTGCAGGTTGGGGAAGCGGTTGTTGCGGAAGTCTTCGAGCAGGCGCGAGCGGCCCGCGGCCGGCTTGTCGCCGACGAGCACGCCCACGCCGCCGCCCACACCTACCCCGCCTACGCCGCTCACGCCTCCGCCCACCAATTCTGCAACATCACTTTACGTTAAGCCTCTTTTTACTTTTTCGTTTAAAAGTATCATCCTTACCGGAATAGGAACTTGGTGTTTTTAATTAATAAAAAAATGTAATGTAATAAAGTAGTAATCACTTAACTTGAAAAGAAAAGAAAAAGTAAACAACAAATAGTAATTAATTTTTAAAACGTATCTCACATATTCGTAACCACTATTAGGCATTATTGTAACTAAATAATGTTTCATACTGTCTACATTATTCACATTTTTCATGAATTACTTCATTTTTGTAGTTATATCATAATTAATTTTATTTACATAACAAAGATGTTAATGTGATACACATTGTAAGTTATTAGTAATATGCTATTTACAAAATGTACAGTAACTGTAAAATCTGAAAAGGAAGACCACATTGATTTGTTTATCATTTGTGCGCGTGTCTCACCTGAGATAGTGCCCACTCCGCTTAGTTTGCTGAGTAATGAGGATGAAGAGCCGAACATTCCATTGCTGGTAAGCCCTTGGGCTAAACTGCTTACAGCTCTGAAATGTTTATAGTACAATTTCTTGATATAGGATTCAAACATTATGAAAACACAAACTCAAGTAACACTATTAAAAGGAATAATGAAATACGCATGCCAAGTTAGCTGAACTGTACAATATTATTTAAAATATCATTACACATAGCTGCACTTTACTAAATATTTACAATGTACAAAACTGTAAATCATACCGACCACATCATTTGCGAAAAATGTTTTTATTGTTTCATATCTAAACCCTATACATTTTGAGAATTATAATTTAATAATTAACTTGTGTCATACCAGTATTGATATTATACAAATTATGATTCCAAAATTGTCTAAATGTTAATGTTTTTATAAAGACAGTGCGCGAAGGCTGTGGTCGGTGGTGGTGTGACGGGTAGTGTGTCGGATAGTGTGGTGTGTGGTGTGTGGTGCGTGTGGGCGGGCGATGTAGCACCTGTACTTGGCGGTCTCGGCGCCGGGCGCGGCGGACACGGGCCGCAGCCCGACGGGCCCGAGCGCGGCGCCCAGCGGCGGCGACAGCGGCGAGGGCCCCCACTTGCGCGCGTACTCCTGCAGCGCCGCCGCCGGCCCGCCGTTGCCGAACTCCAAGGAGTCGCGCCGCCCGCCGCCCGCGCCTGCAACACAACATACCTCCGCGCTCCACACTCGGCTCTATGCATGCCCGAGACCGAGCCCCGTACTCGCCCTCCCCCTCGTGTACTCGCTACCTTCTGTACAAGACCCCTACGCGATCCGTCTATGTACAAAATTATAGAAGTACGTCTAAATATTATACAGTTAAAATAAATACTTAAATACTATCACTCGTTGTGTATGTGATACTGAATTAATGTAGTCAAATGTTATAAGTGAAACAAACGATACAGCGCAATAGCGACTTGGCAAGTAGTTAAAAATATAGAAAGACAGAAATAAATATTTCTATAAAAGAATATTAAATTAAAATTAAGTTGGTGATTATGATTACCCAATAATGACTTATTTTCAAATCCAAAATATCTTCAATTTCAAAAACACAACCATCGCTTAACATATTTTAAGCTTATCGTTTGTTTCCTCATTATATAATAAATCGTAAAATTTATAGTAAATTTCTATACACTACTAGATCATGTGCGAGTGATAAAATTACACATATAATATATATATATATATATATTTATAGAAATTGTTTATATACATTACTATTCTCAAATTAAAATGTTTATTATTATTAACTAACTACGACAAAAAACAATAAATCTTACAGGTTAATTGAGTAAGTGTATAAAATTACATCAAACTGCATAAGTAAGGAACTTAGTATATTGATAACATTTTAGCCGAATGCACCACCGCATGTTTTAATATAAAGTGATGATATGTTGTTTTCAAAATAAGGTTGATCCGTTTTACTAATATAAGTTTAACGCAGTTTTTAAAACAAAATTTCGTATATTATTATGTTTGTATAAGTAAAACATAAAAGTATAATGCTAAGCTGAACACATAATATGTCAAGCAGTATGGTGCAATCGAACATCTTTGTACCCAGACAATAATAATCAAACAATGAAACTTCACGATTAACTAACTGGGTAGAATACACCGACCGCTTACTACCCCGCTTTTATCGATGGGAGTTTTTTATTATACAATGCTAACCTCTAGCTAAGCGCTTATCGCACCTGTATGCATCACCATTTCTTGGTTCTGCTAAGATATCGTTACGGTCCAACCCTTTTTCGGTAGGTACTGTTGTTTTAATTTTAAATTTGCTTGTTTGCTGGCAGCGTCATTCTCATTACGTGCGCCACACAACAAATACTAACAATCAGTTTCTTGCCTAAATGCTACTTTAACAGGCCGTACAAAGAGCTTTAGCTCTACCCAGTAAAAGTATCGATTTCGTATTAGATAGTTTATAAACATACAAACATACGATAGATCGCTAATACAATATTTTTAAGAATATGGTTATATATAATTTTACGCAAATTTTGTCTTTCTTCAAATTTTTATAAATAATTTACTACGGTAGCAAATACTATATGAAAACAAAAAGTAATTTATACTATTCTTTGGCATATGTACATACCTTATAAACATATGAATTTAAAAAACAATAAAATGGTATTGTTTAACAAAAAAATTTATTTATCATATCAACTCTTTAAATACTTTTTAAAACAATACATATTTACATATTATAGTAAATATAGTTTTTATTTACAAAATAAAAATATCTAATTTTTATACTATTTAATTATTTTTTATTTGTCTGCTTTTTATAACATTAATAAATTTTATTAAACTAATATTAAAATAGTTCCGTACTTTTTTAAGGTTCTAACTGTGCTAATGAATAAAATAAAATATGTAGTATCGATTTACGAGGGCGACACTGAAACTTTTTAGAACTGGCCATGTAAACGATATAATAAAAAAAATAAAATAATCTGTGTTACGTCAGCATGAATTTAACGCGAGAAAATTTTCGTGCAATGAGTTTATATGACTTTCGATTTCATTCAAGTCAACAAAAAAGTTATAATAGACTTCGATTGGCCTTTTACGATGAAGCCCCATCTCGTGCCACTGTTTACAACTGGTTTAATGAGTTTAAACGTGGTTCCACCGCTGATCTGCGTGAGGTACGGCCTTCTACGGCGACGACTGAAGATACGACGTTCAATAAGTTCTCGGTATTAGCATAAAAGAAAGACATATTTATAAAAAAAGGGATTTTTTATTTTTCTATATAGTCACCCTTAATAGCTAGACATTTATTAGTTCGGTGAATAAGATTTTCAATACCTTCAATAAAATATGATTCTTCTTTAGGCAAGAAATGGCCATTTACGGCCGACTTCAACTCACCGTCGTCTGAAAATTGCTTTCTACGAAGATCTTTCTTCAAATTTGGGAAAAAAACGGAGCAAAGTCTGGACTGTATGGTGGGTGATTAATTTCTTGGAACCAACATTCGTGCACAGCAGCCTTGGCAATACGCGACGTGTGAACAGGCGCGTTGTCGTGAAAAAGCAGCACACCTTTTGCGAGATTTCCTCTGCTCTTTTCCTTAATTGCTGCTCTTAAACGGTGTATTAGCAGCATAAGATGCGCCATTAATGGTTTCGTTTTTATTTTTGTATTGGATAAGCAGAATCCCTTTGGAATCCTAAAAAATGGTGGCCATGATTTTTCCGGCATATTGTGTGACTTTGAACTTCTTAGGGGGCTCTGTACAATTTTTAATCCATTACATGGACTCTTGTTTACTCTCAGGATCATAATGATGAACCCACGTTTCATCACCAGTTACAATTCGGTCAAAAATACTCGACGGGTCTTCGCCACAGAACTCTAAAAACCCCTTACAACACTCGACGCGTGCTTGTTTTTGTATCACTGTGAGCATTCGTGGGACCCATCTTGCACTAACTTTTGACAGGTTGAGGTGGTCATGTAAAATAGTGTATAATACGTTTGTAACGGATAGCTTGGTTATCGCTGCTAATATTTTAACCCTTATTCGAGCATCTTCCAATACAAATTTTTCGACCAGTTCCACGTTTTCTTGCGTAGTGGCATCAATTGGTCCTCCAGGGCGAGTGTCGTCTTCGTTACTCTCTCTAACTCTTTTAAATTCACTTGACCACTTCTGGATTGTCGACAATGAAGGAGCAGAATCTTCGTAAAAAGCCACCATCTCTTCGTGTATACTTTTCTGACTTTTTCCTTTTCTTTAAAAACTTTTTTTTTTAAATTCATTATGCTAACGTATAACTGACAATTGCAAAATAACTAATGACGCCTGTCTGTTTATTTTTTATTTATACCCCTACCCCTCATTACCTTAATTAATTATAAAATTAGCCCCATTATTAGTAAATCAGGTTAATACCGAGAACTTATTGAACGCCCCTCGTAACATCAGTGTTGTGCGGCGTATGATAGAGACTGACAAAAGAGTGACCTATCAGCAAATTCGGACAAGCTTAGGCATCAGTAGAAGTCAAGTGCACAAAACCCTCCATGAACATTTAGCGGTCAGAAAGCTTTGTGCCCGGTGGATACCTCATAATTTGACAGAGGCTCAAAAACTCCGCCGTGTGATTGGTGCCGTGAAATGGTTCAAAGAATTAACGGAGGTGACTCAAATGCTGTGTTCGACTACGGGTGACGAAAGCTGGATTTATTGTTATGAATCTTGAAACTAAAAAACAGTCTGCTGAGTGGGTGTTTCCATCCGAGGAGTTTCCAACTAAAGTGAAGAGAGGTTGAAGCGTGGGAAAAAAGATGGTGGCATCGTTCTTCGGAAAGACAGGTCATTACACAACAATTGTTTTAGAGGATCAAAAACAGTTACTGCATAGTGTTACACTAACAATTGTTTGCCATTTGTCTTGGAAAAAGTTCGGGAGAAACGACCTCACAGTAGGATCCTCCTTCACCACGACAACACCTCGTCGCACACCGCCAAGCAGACGATCGACTATTTGGCGACGTCAGACGTGGAATTACTGTGTCACCCACCGTATAGCCCCGACCTAGCACCTTACGATTTTTATTTATTCCCGAAAATAAAAGAAAACTTCGAGGATAACGTTTTAGGGACGCCGAGGAAGCAGTGGCTGCATTTCAAAAGGCCGTCGAAGAGACCCCTAAGGACGAGTGGTTCCATCGGATGCAGCGATGTATTGATGTGAATGGACATTATTTTGAAAAGATGTAATAAAACTAATAACTTGCTAGTTTGTTCAGTTTTTGATTATCTAAGAACTTTCAGTGGCGTCCTCGTGTTGTAATTTTTATTTCATCTAAAATAAAATCATGCGTTGATGTCTTTAGCAGGTAAAAGAATTGTTTATTAGTTAATTGTCACAAAAATAATTTTAAGATGGTGGTTATCTGAGCGCCTTCACGTAACAAATTAAATGTACAGACGCCTGCACATCAACCTATCCAAAACTGTCAAATTTCTTCAATACATTTTCAACCATAAGTCTTAAAAATAAAGTTCAAGTTCTAATTTGACAGTTTGTGGTAGGTTGATGTGCAGGCGTGTGTACAGAGGTCCAATAAGGGTATGGGATAAATCTTTTCCCAGCAGTGAATAGGTTAGAAAAAACATACATATAAATTTTACACAAACTTTATATTTGTACCACCACCCACTGTAACTTTTTAAAATATGAAAATACAAAAAAAATATTAGTGCTCTATTGATTGATATATTTGTGATTAACCGAACCCAAACTACAGTTAGGTATGAATTATTGGTTAGAATTATGAAAATAATTTTTATTATTAAATTATTTACTTGAAATCAAAATCAAGTAATTTATTCTTTCGTTATATTTTTTTTACTTTATAATAATTTGATATAAATACCAAAGCTCAAATGAGTTATAAAGTTGCCAAAACGGCGAAGATTTTTCTATTTAAGGTTGACCTAATATCTGAATATTACAATAGTTATGTTACAGTGAGTGGAATGATGGTGGATACTCGTGTTACGCATACGGGCGTGCACTCACCAGGCTGCGGCTGCTGCGGCTGCGCGGCGGCGGGCGGCGCGGCGCTGGCGGCGGGGTGCGCGGGAGCGGGTTGGTACTGGCGCGGCGCGAGCACGCCGCCCGGCGACACTAGCCGCAGCGGCGTGCCGTTGCGCCCACCCATCACTAGGGACCCAGGGTCGTAGTACGGTATCACATATTGTCCCTGGCCGTTCACCTGCTGCTCCCCCTGCTGAGGAGTCAGCGGCCTTCTCGGCTGTTGCGCTTGTTGTTGCGCTGGTTGTGCGACTAGCCCGGGGTAGACACCCCAAGGCGCCGCCACTCCATAGTATGGTGGTACACCCGCTATCAGAGCGCTGACGTAGGGCGCGCCTTCTTGGCCCGCATTTATAACGTACGGAGCTTGTGTAAAAGCTTGTTGTGCAGCTAACTGTTGTTGTATTTGAAACTGTTGCTGCTGTTGCTGCTGTAGTAATTGTAACTGCGCTGCTGCCGCCTGTCCACCTGCTGCCGCAGCTTGCTGTGACCGGAACAATTGCTGCAACAAAGAAAAAATACTCTGAAACTTTCAAACTATGTGTTTATATCTATCATGCAGCCGAGCTTTTGTGTTTATCATAAGCATTTACAGCTGCATAGTTATAGCAATATAATAACCTTGCTATAACTATGATAAATTATTTTTGGCAGGTGATTGGTAGGTCTTTCAACAGTTACGAGAAATCAAATCAGTATACAGCATGCTTAGTGTGAGCTTCATTTGACATTCGATCACGTTAAAGAAATTTGAAAATTAATATGTCAATGAAGTAGCGCTTTCTGGCGACATAATATGTACGAGAAGAGTTCAAATTTTGCCATACAAACTTACGTTTTCGTAAAAGTAATCTAATGAATACGGATAGTAAACAAAACTCCACTAGACACTCTGAACATATAGTACTATGATATAATCATTAAAGAAAAAATTATAGGTTTAATAACATTATTATACAAGGAAGGTTTCGTTCTTCAATATTGATAATTCAATTAATCTACTTTTAATTAGTATAATATACTATAAATAGCATCATTTTTAAATAGACCTAACTTACCGTATTTTTTATTTGACATTTTGCATTTATATATCATTCGACCAATCAAATTATTTAATATTTATTTTCACTAAACATATTTAAAATATTATTAATTTATATAATACTGATTACTGATTTGATTTTGATTATTTGGTTAAGCCAATCGTGAAGCAAAAACTTTGTACCCCTTTGTTTGTTTTCATCTGAGAAAACCGGAAAAAAAGATATATTGGTTTGATTTTTGGTTAGGTTAGGTTAGTTTTTTTTTCTTTATTATGACCATGGACTTGAAAAAAAGACGGACGTAACCTCGTCTAATCATGAGTGAAGCATGCTAATGGCCGCCCGTTTAAGGTGAGTGCGTGATTTGAGGGTCGCCATATAAACAATAAATTTCCCTACTTTTAAAATCTCAAACATTGTTAACATTATGTAATCAGATACATATTATTATAACGGGACATTTACCATGTTTTATTCGTTGTAAGCTCCCGATATTTTATCAATTTAAACGGTTGCACTTCAGAATCATAATGTTCACCTATCAAACATCATAATTAGGACCACAGTGATAGAAAAGAAAACACATGTTACTCGTACGTATAAAGAAATGTATTATTTACATAACATAATGTTTAATGATTATGTATTAAGTAATGAATATTAATGAAATAATCATTTATAATAATGAAATAATCAATGCCACTAGGGCCAATTGGAAACTTAGATTTCGCCGAAACCATACAAAACTTTGCCTTCTCCATCATAGCAAGGAACTTACCATCACAAACACAATGTATTATGATAAAAAACGGGGTTTAAATTGGGATGTTTATAAGAGAAATACTGACAAATAATTTATTTATTACTTAGAACTTAAATATTACACATCTTGGATTTATTTTGTAATAATTTTGGTTATCACAATTTAGTTTCAAAAGCTTATTTTATAGTAGTCCTGTTAAATTATTTAATCAAATCATTTAATTTATAGCAATCGTGTTCGTGTATCGTGCTCAGTACTTGGAGAGGCCTATGTCCAGCAGTGGACTTATGTAGGCTGATGATGATGAATCAAGTTAGGTAAGTATATAATTTAGAAAGACGCGCTAAAATCCCTTATGCTGTGTCAACTTTTTGTACATTTGTCTTTTGTTGTCTAATGTACGGGAAATACTTTCTATTTCAGAAATATGATGGAATCGAACGTTCAAATACTTTTGAATAATGCATTTTACTAAACTTATTTTATGATCTGCTCCTGCTATGGCGTGATTAATTTCTATATTTGAAAATGATGTTCGGTTTCCAATGAACATTTCCAATATTTTTGTCATTAGATGCGTATGTTGCATATTACTATATAGTATTTGTATTTTTTACCTACTTTCTAATTACAATTTCACAAATACAACAGATATCAAATAAGTCTTTCGAGGGGAACCTCAACCCTCCTCTGTTTTTCTTTAAAATCTATTTATGAAAATCTAGAATTTCGGTGGTTATTAGTTGAGTCAAACATACATGACATTTCAATGATTTATGCAATGAATAGGCTATAGGCTATATTGCCTGATATATATCCAATTATAATATACCTAATAATTATAATTATATGTTGTATTATTTTATTTCTAGGAAACCTATTAAAAAGGACGCAAGAGTTATTTTATAAGAATTATATGGGTTCTATTCTTTTCCTTTTGAGATACGGAACCCTAAAAAGTTACGAAATCTGGTTTTACCGCACAAATGCAACAAATACAGTTTTCCCCCACATTTAGAGAAATTTTCCCGTAAAAAAAGTGGGTACACTGTTGAAGTTTTTGATTAGAATTTTCATCACAGTAAATATAAATATAAATATCATGAATCGTCATATCATAACTTACGCGTGGTATTCCTTGTGACTTTTTAAAGTTTACTCATGTAGTTTTTACAAGATTTCACCACACAAGACGACATTTTTTTTAATATTTTCGTCGATACAATATAACGTGTCACTGGCGCTGTCACGCGGGGTGAAATGGCAGCGGGTTGTCGGACCTGGTGTATTTGTGTGAGTGTAGGTCATGTACAACAAACGAAATTGTAGGACCTTGCATGCTTCACATATTTTTAGTGTGATATTACGTCCGTCTTTTTTTCAGGTCCGTGATTATGACATCCAACAAGAGATAAACTGATACAAATATACTTTACATCAATAAAACAAACATTACACACACGCATGTATTTGACACATAGGAGCGGCCGAAATCTGTATGTTTGCCAATGCCAAACCAAACTCACATTCTATCTTTTTTTAATTTGTCATTGCTTAGGATACAATCCGTGCAGCCTTAATATCTTTTAATAAAAATTACGGTCGAATATCGACCTCTGGGCGACCACTAATAATATTTAATAGCCAGTTTATCCGTATGCCGGTATAGAATGAATTAAGAATATACTTTTTGTTTTATGTTTATAAGTATTTTCAATAAAAAACTACATTACTATTACAACTACATGCTTTTTTTATTGCGACGATAAAAATCAACTTAGTCGCGTAACTGCTGGGTGCAATTTTTGGAATCCTCCCCGAGAGCCAGCTTCTCGCTTGCCATGTGACGATACGTCGATCACAGTCGCAGGGAGTGGGCCGAAGAACAATAAACCAAAGACTTCAATGCTTTCAACGACCTGGTGAATTAGACGCACGTGGCGTTACGGTAGCTAGCTACTACAACGCTTCTACCGGCTAGGGACTTTTAGTAGAACCGAGGGCCTAGCTGAGTCTCAATTGGACCCACGGTTCTGCGGGCGGTAGCTCTCCCGTGCAGACCGGAGGTAACTAAAGATGTCAGTATAGCCCCTTGTGTGGCGGTTAGGCATCCATGTTCCCTTTTGGAGATACATTAGTATTTCCTGATGGAGAGGAATCCGTAATTCTTTGTAGAGACGCATCAAATCAATTTGTGTGAAAGCGAGATAGAGCTATTATCAAAATAAGTTGATTTTCCTTAGGTGCGGCGATAATAAACCTTTATAATGTAAGAAAACGACCTCAGTAAAAAACTTAAACTTTTTCCTCACAATTAATTCAAGTTTTGAAGTTCTAAACCTTAATAATTTGCCTGACTGAATAATGTAAACCGTTTTTCTAAAAAATATTAAATATTTGAGCTTGCTAAAATTAATTAGGTAAGTCATTTATTGAAAATCTGTAGGTTTACTAAACAAATGATAAGTAGAGGTAGGTAAGGTAGGTACCTATCTTTAATTTCAATCGGTAAAAGCTATTACGCACATCATACCTACTTACTTAAGTACTATTTCTCTTAAGATAGATGTATTTTATGACAAGACACATCAAATCAAATCACAGTCAAAAAAAATCGGCGCCAACATGATCTGCTCTAATGTAAGATCCGTCCACTGTATGCAACTGCAGGGTCGGCGGACTAGTCGGGGGCAGAACGGTCGGACGCGGTCTTTTTGTTGAGAGAATACAAATTTAAAAATATCCATTGCCTGCACGTGGCAACAATTAAGGGCAACGAATTTAGTATTACAAAAAAATATATACCGGCGACTCAGTGACGTCTGGTATAATTTCTTGTATTTTTGTAAAAATAAAATGGATCTTAAAATTTTAAGAACTCAAATTAGAAAATAAACATTTTAAAACTTAAGATTTCGAAATGGTTTTGGAATAAGTATAGGTTAACTTTTGCATTACATAACGAATTAGAAAAAATTGTTTTTTTTTTCGTCAGACCCACCAGGAGTGTCATTGGCAGACTAAAGTTTTACACGATGAGAGTACGTTTGCCTGCATAAGTATTTCTCTCGAGTAAATATAAGAGGAATCGTATATCGGTTTAATTAATAGGGAAAGTATAGTTTATTGTTTTCAGCCGGGATCGTCGGCGATGCCTTGGGCGCTGCTCTCGCAGGCCGCTAATTAATGCAATCGTTTAAAAAGTTAATAACAAGCCCGTGCGCTGTCCGCCGCATCTGCTGCTACCGGCAATTTGCTGCATCGTTCGATTGTTTACAGTTAAAAAAAAATGTTTATTCATCATATATACAATTTTCATATATTGGATTTCAATGATACAATTTAATTGGAACTACAAGGGTTGTTTTTAATGTAAGTATTACTTTTTGAGAAAAGAACCCCCAGGAACGTGTACACTTTTAAGCTTTCGCGTTTCTATAGTTATTAAAGAATTTAAACGTGAACCCCAAAAACGTTGAGCTGAGTGTTTGATTTCCTAACATAAAAGAAAAAAAAAATTATTGTGACGTGGCATCGAAAAAAACATTTTGTTTATGTAATTTATTTTGGCATTCCAATAACCTGAATAGTAGTAAGGTATCGTATTACTTTAATTAAGTTAACATATTAAATACTTTTATTTTTTGTAAGTTTGTTTGCGGATGACACCCACCAGTCCCACTACGTAGGTATTAAAGACAAATGTCCAATTATTCTCGAGCAAAAGACTAAAGAAGCAATAAATAGTCTAAAGGATTGATTCCATGTAAACGGCATTATACTCAACGCTAATAAAAGTATAGTTATGCACTACCACGCCAGGAAAGGGCTCTAATATTGATCATACTATCAGTCATTCAGTTCACATAGATAAACTGTGTAACAAATTAGCCAGTGCAAACTACGCACTATTTAAACTTAAACCTGTAATAGACAAGAAAGCATTAGTCTCAGTTTACTTTGCATGCATTCATTCCCTTATAAATTATGCTGTGACAGTTTGGGGAAATGCTTCAGACATAAATCGAATTCTTAAATGCCAGAAAAGATCAATCAGGGTCATAAACGGACTTCGCAAGCGTGCATCGGCTAGAGAATATTTTGTAATTAATAAAATTATGACGAATATTGTATGACCAAAAAGCAGAAGCTGCGGAGGCGAGCATGTAATGCCTATGTTTCGTTACGCAAGGGTAGAGGGGCTGCTCTTCCCGCAGCGCCGGAGATGTTCAAAAACATTAGTTTATCTATAATCTAAGCTCATTAGGTTTTTTATTGCAAAATTTTCTTTATTTCATATCTCTGAAACTATGCGTCTGCGTAATAAAGCGTAAGAGGTGGTCCCCCCCTACCCCCCTCCCAAACCACCCAATTTGGGTTTCGCGGTTGTACAGTTTTACCTTCTTTAATTAAATGGGATTACATTCACAGGTGATTCATATCTAAACGTCATATAGTAACAGTAATACATATTCGTTTACCGCGTGATACACAGTGGACACGAAATATCGATAGCTTGATGCAGCCCTAGTATAAAACCAAAATTTATTTCTTTACACAAAATATGCGTAAATTCTGCATTATGTGTATTCGGTCTTTGCTTCTTACATAAATAAATGTTTATAGAAGAGAATTATCACAGTTAGTGCTTAAAATTCGGAGCGCATTGGCAAAAATAAATCCTAGATCAGGAGGCGTCGATTTGGCATAATTTACCTGTGAAATGAATATTTTTCGGAGTTATTTCGCTGCGTTGTACAACAATCAATCACTGAACAAGTCACCATGTTTCTGAAGCACTATTTCTCAAAAATATCCACGATATCACGTAAAATCAGAAAAATTCACAGAGCTCAAATTCTCGGTGTGCGGATAAGTGCTGACGAACTGTCAAACAGTTGCCAAAATCAGTTCTGTTACATCGCATCACGCATCTCTTTTTTGTTGCTGCTGGTGACATCTCGCTCGATCAGCCCTTTGTTGCTCTATTCCGTTGGTATATTAACTTTATGATTACAATAGAAAATAGAATATAGATTTACAAATCATAAAGAGAATGCATTAGAAGACATGTCACACTGTTATTCTGTTAAACTGTTACGATTACTTTTCTACGAAATCACTCTCACAAATATTACGACCTACAACGGACATTGGGCTTAAAGTGTCGATCACTGGTGGCTTCCCCGACTAACACGTAACAGTTACAGAATCACACTGTAACGACCCTACTTCCGTCCCTTTTCTACGATATCACTCCCACAAATTGTATATAAAGAAGGCGAGCGGAAAGATGTTACACTTCAAAAAAGTGGTTGGTGCGAAACTATCCGCTGCCATAAGAAACATTTATGAGTGATCTAATCTAATGGCAGATGTATTATTTAGTAACTTTACTAGAATGTCGATAACATATTTTGAACATCTTTTGGAAGTGATTGTCGTCAATAGCCAAACCAATATTTTTCCAGTTATTTTGCCAGTTTCACTTCATACGAGACTTCTTTATTACATTACGGTACCAAGCAACTGGAAATTTATACAGTTCTTTTTCATAAATGTTCATAGTATCATAACAATCCTGTAACTCCAGTATTTTATAATTGCTCCACACTACCGCCGTGTTTATAAAATTGTTGCAAACCCGTCCTCACACGTCAACAGTATTGTTGCTAAGTTGCTGTTTAGCTTTCCGGGCGGATGCTCGTAAACTTGCGGTGATCAACTCAGCAACACTCAGTATTGCAGCAACATGTTGACAGCAACTTGGCAACATGTTTATTCAACAATGTTTATAAACAAAAATGTTTACCATGAATATGTGGCTTTTTTTATATACTTAGCACGGCAAATGACTCCACACCACCTGATGTTAAATGGAAATGGAGTCCAGACGCGAAGACAACTGGTGCAGCGTTTTTTTTTTTTTTGGAGAGAGATTGCTGATTGCCGCTGCGGCATTTTCAGCTTCACCGGGCTTTAACCTGGTGCAGCGTGAAAACAACGCAGCATCAGTCAACTTCACTCTGCCGGCAGAGCCCACAAGGTGCTTTTTCACGCCTCGTTTGATGGACGCCATATCATAGGAAAGAGGGAAAACGTGTGCTGGTACACTATTCCATCTTTTGGAGGTGCGACAAAGAAACGAGTCACCAAATTTCTTTGTGCGCGATGGGATATTTGTGACAGTGAAGCGATGACTCCGGAGAGCTGCACGTGTACTCCTATGGAGGAAGGGAGAAGGTGGGATAAGTTCAAAGAGTTCTTCAGAGCACTCGCCATGATATAAGCGATAGAAGACGCTGAGTGACGCTATATCTCTACGCAATTGCAGGGGTTCGAGAGTATTAGTGATCTCTGCATTGCCGATAATGCGTACAGCGCGACGCTGCAATCTGTCTAAGGCATCGCGAAGATACTTTGCGGAACCGTCCCAGATGTGCGAGCAATACTCTACGCAAGACCGTACCTGTGTCTTGTACAAAAGACACAACTGGTCAGGCGTAAATAATCGCCGCACTTTGTTCAGGACACCGAGTTTTCGTGAGGCTGTTTTGATCACGGCTTCGATGTATTCCTTTTGATTCAGATCGCAGCGAATCGTCATACCGAGCATGTTAATATTGTTCTGCAGACTTAGAGATGTACCCTGAAGAGTTGGAAGAGGAAGGAATGGTGACTTTTTGGCCGTAAACGCACATACCTGTGTTTTCTTGTCAACTCAACCAGATTATTGGAGCCCCAATTAGATATGAGGTCCAAAACCCGATTGAGCTCAATGACAAGATTCACTCGTTTCTCTTCAGTCTCGACTCACCCAGCCGCAGGGTGACCGTTATACCCACCGTGCACTGTACTATCATCTGCATAGCAATGAATATATCCAAGTGGAAGCATATCATTGATATGCAGAAGAAACAGCGTGGGGAACAGAACGGAACCTTGAGGGACACCAAGGTTCACTGACATGAGCCGTGAAGCGCATCCATCAGACAGGACACGGATTCTACGCTCATGCAGGAAGCCAGCGACCCAGTTGCAGAACTGAGCAGCCAGACCGTATGCCGGAAGCTTGGAGAGAAGAGCTTTGTGCCAGACCCGATCCTTGTGCCTTGACTATGTCGAGGCTAACAGCCACCGACTCACCACGCTTGTCAATAGCCTCACCCCAGAGATGTGCAATGTACGCTAGAAGATCACCCGTTGACCGCTTCGGCCCAAACCCGTATTGGCGATCGTGAATTATGAAGTGTTCTTCTAGGTAGTGGACAAGTTGTTTATTTAAAATGCGCTCCATGACTTTGCACAAAACTGTAGTTACGGCTATGGGGCGGTAATTCAAAGGATCTGACCGATCTCCTTTTTTGGGGACCGGTTGCACATTGGCCTCTCTCCAAGATTTCGGCACACAACCTGAAGAGAGCGAGAGACGGTATAGGCGCGTTAACACGGGGGACAACTCCGCTGCACACATTTTTAGGACTATTGCTGGGATGCCATTAGGGCCAATCGGATCCGCACGGACATCACACTGCCTGATTTTAAAATCGGGCATTGTGTGGCCACAGTGAGAAATTGTAGGTGGCTGTGCATTACAGTCATCGATTCGGGAGTTAGCCGCAAAGAGTTTGGCCAGGAGATCGACCTTCTCTTGCGGCTTGTGAGCTAAAGTTCCGTCAGGACATCTCAGTGGTGGCAGCGAGGGTTGGCAGAAGTTTGATTGCACGGCTCTGGCCAGACGCCAGTAGCTACGGCTGCCCGTAGGATGCGTCAGCAGTTCTTGGCCGACCCGTGCAACGCGCTGGGCATCCGCTCTGATGTAGGCTTTATTGTTATCAATGATTTAATAGCGTTCATAAAACTTACTACGATTAATTACTAAAGGTTATTTTAAGCTGATACAAACAACAAACGTAAGACAACGTAAATAGCTGAAATACTTTAAATACTCGCAATCCCTATGCGTTCCTCCCTCGTCCAAGTATTTTGAATGAAGTGAATCAGTGATATCGTATGGCGTGTGATGTCATTAGCAACGCGTGATCTCTATCTACCTGTTGGAATTAGTTGGCGTTGGTCCAGGGCGGAGTGTACGGGTTCTGTAAACATCATGAAGCGAGCCACCGTAGCTGTTCGTGCCGCCGCGTCTATTGCTAACACCTGCGCGCCGACCCGACACTGATTCATCACAGACCGAATTACCTACGTGTTGGCTCTGCTTTGTTTATTCTTTCCTAACATACGAGGCTCCGCAAAATTTCAAAATATCTACACATTTCCGTCGAGACACGAACGTGTGTTGTGCAACACAATATAGGTAAGTATATCTTACGTCATTTAGTGCAAGAAATTACATTATGCGCCTCAGGTTTAAGTTCAATAAATATATATACTTAGTTATTTAATTAAAATTGTACAGTACTTTTCACTGCAAAGCTTAAAACAGATGTCGACCAATCATCATCGTAATTTTAATTACTATACTCCAAGATTCCCCGGGCCTATTTTATTTTTCATTAGCTAATTGACACGGAATGATTATCTAATGTCGTAACTTGGGCGTCGGATAAATCTGAGGTTTAGTGAGGGTAGTGGGGACGACGCGTTTGATCTCGGGAGTCGAGTCGCGCTCGCCTGGAAGTAAATTTAATTCATTGAGCTTGTGTAATTGTGCTATAATGTTGAGGTTGTGTGCAGTCGCGGGCGCTGCACGTGCGCAAAACAGAGCAACTTGACCGCAGAAGAATTAAGTCACCCGTGTGGCTGAGCTGGAAGATGCGGCGAGGAAACGTCTCGCATTCAATTAGACGCTCAGTAATCCGGCAACGGCGAGCTTCGATACCAATTACGAGGTTATTAGTGAGACGGAACGTGCGCCCCAACTCTGTTCGACCCGATCATTTACCTGATTGCTAATACATTTCACTTTGTTTCTCGGTTTAGTAATGCAACCGACTAAAACTTCATCGGTACATTATACATTATATTTAAATCTATTTATACAATAAATTAAACAAGAAAAATAAAATTGCTATATTAAATTATATGTTCTTTTTTTTTAATTTTTAAGTTGTTAACTTTGTTTTTACACAGATTCAGTGAACTTAAATAATAGAAAATTAGCGTATTACTTATTTAATTTTTCATTAAAGAATAGAAAGAAAGATAGCTGAATTTATAATACAGTATTAATCAAATTATTAACAACAATAATAAATTTTTACTTTTTTTTAATTTTTTAGTGCTAATTGCTGCACTGAAGCTAAATTAAATATTTATAAAATTTATAAAATACAGTGAAAAAATTTAACGACCACCCGACCGAACCTGGGTCTTCCGCAATCCGGGCGGCTGCACTGACCGCTATGCTACCGGGAAGACTGACGTAAGCGCTGAATTTTGTCACTGCTATTTTAATGTTTTTGAGTGCTTTTTAGCGGCACGAGCGCCATCTATCTGTATAGCATCTATCCGCTATCCGGTAGCATAGCGGTCAGTGCAGCCGCCCGGATTGCGGAAGACCCAGGTTCGATTCCTGGCTGGGTCGGGTAGGCGTTTAATTTTTTTACTGTATTTTATAAATTTTATAAATATTTAATTTAGCTTCAGTGCAGCAATTAGCACTTAAAATAATAAAAAAAAAAGTAAAAATTTACTATAGCGTTGTGTTATCAAATTTGTGGTATTTCATCTGCAAAGATGAATCTGCATGGCCATCGGTTGCAACGACCGTTGGATAGATGGCGCTCGTGCCGGTAAAAAGCACTCAAAAACATTAAAATAGCAGTGACAAAATTCAGCGCTTACGTCAGCCTTCCCGGTAGCATAGCGGTCAGTGCAGCCGCCCGGATTGCGGAAGACCCGGGTTCGATTCCTGGCTGGGTCGGGTGGGGTGGGTGTTTAATTTTTTCACTGTATTTTATAAATTTTATAAATATTTAATAATAAATTGTTAATAAGTAAAACTTATAAATTAGACATGTTAATGTATTGTAGAATTACCACAGCAAACTAGTACCTACCTATATTTACTCCCGGAGTTGTGTTTTTTAAGGTAGGTTAGGTATTTCAGAGAGAAATATTTAGAAAAAGGTTGTAAGTGGAATTGAATAAACTTAAATTTTATTTTTCAAAAATAAAAGATTTCAAACAAAACCGTGAGATGCTAAATGCTTTTTTTTGTCTAGAACGATATTACATATCATAAAAGTAATACCAGGACAGGCAATGCAGGCAGTACAATCCATCAACGGTTACAGGGGCGTATAGATGCCGAGTCACGGAGCGGGTGAATAGAGGTCGGACACGGCTGTGGGCGGCGCGGCAACTTGAGATAATGTCGCCTCGTCGGTCGCCCTCACCAGATAGTGTATTTATTATTTACGTAGAAAGTGACGAGCGGACGAGCGAGCGCCACGATGCTCCCGCGAGGATCACAACACTCCACCAGACGTCGACAAACAAATTACGCGACAAAGCAATCAATTATAAGAACAGAATGTAGTCGTACCTCTTCAATCGAACGCTATGTCAACAAGAAGCTTTTAGTGACAATGCCCGAGGTGCTACGTGCTTCTTGTAAATCCAATACATCATTTTCTGTCTTACGAAGTGTTGGTTGTTTGTCAAATAGCGTTGGAGTTCAGCAAATTTGGAGAAGAACATTTTAGATGATAAAGAATTAGATTGTCTATCGGGTACAAAAGGTAATTTGGGGAGAATCGGAATCGACGGGGTTGGGAGCCGCAACGAGATTACGGGGATATCCAAGGCTGTCGCGTGCTTAGTCGCCGCTCGTGGTTGGCGTATCTTGCTCTAACGAGTTTATCTGCCCCGCGGGCTACTGTGTGACCCCGCCGATGCTCATCTCTTTCTCTATTAGCTGCCAAATGTAATCAATTTGTTATCCGAAAAAGACAACCTCATTTTTAAATTTCCACAAAAAATTTAAACATTGAACCGGAAAACTAATGACTCGATGTCACAGTTGGGGGAGCAGTCGCCTTGATTGTGAAAGATCGTGGATTCAAACCCAATCTGAAGCAGTCCCTTTAGTGTTATGTAAGTTTTATTCTACTAGCTTTTATGAAGCTAATAAAATAACAAACATTATTTTCTGTAAATGTATAATGTAATACTGATAAAAGTTATATATTAATTAATAATTACGTGACGAAATGTTTGCGTTTAATATTTTAACTACCTTAAGCATTTCAGCAAAGCTAGGATTACGAAATATGGGTTATGCCCAAATTAGTTGTTTGCAGATGAGGCTAATAAAAAACTAGATTTTGTCAACTTTGTTTTACATTGTCAAAATAAATAAAAATAAATTTCGAAACACACAACAAAATACCTATAGTTTATGTATATCCAGGGTTCGAAATTATCAAAATAATAACAACCGTGTGAGTCTTATTAGTTATTGAATTTCATGACAAATTAAGAAATGCATAATAATTAGGGCTATAATAACTAAAAACTATATTTTGTTTTGAGTATTATTTTTATTTATTTTGACGAGAAAGATCGCATTGATTACCTTTTTAGTAGGTTTCTGGTAGCTGCAAATTTGAAACAAACATTCACTACATCTAATTAAATTGTTGATTGAATACCAACGAGCACGAAAGTGAGTTTTCAGATTTTCAGCCGAAGGTGGCAAAGGGCGAGGGCGGGTCTGGCTGGGCGGAGCGAAGCCACGCCCACCAAACCCACGCCCTGCTATAATTTCGACTTAGTTTTTGTGTTAACATCGCTATCAATTATTAACAGTTTCATTGTAATAAAATTTTATTTCTTCGACCATCGTTTTTGCTTAGTCTCTTGCCAATTGTTGAAATAAACGTTACGTGCGAGGTGTTCTTAAAATATATTTTTTTATTTCATCTATTAAGTAAAATGGTGTTACATGTAAGAATATTCTAACTTATGAAACCATAATCTCATCAAAGAAAAATGAGCACTTTTTTTACTTTTCATAAAAAAATTATACCAGTATCATATTGGTTTTATTAAAATTAACAATAAATTTCAGAGTCATTTTTAAAGCAAATCTACTAACCTTTGGAAACAGCGTAGGTATATGCGATCCATTTACGTTTATTAAACCTAATTAGAAAGAGAAGATGACACCTATACTATTTAAAATAAAATAAAATTAATATCATTGGTAACAATAAGTTACAACTGTGTATGGATTGATCTAAAGCTACCTTCAATAAGAAGTCTACATGTTTAGGGGGAATAATATGAACGTGTATTTATTGGTCTCATATGTGATAGCAAAGGGCGGGCGCGGCCGGACGATGCTTTTATCAAAATTAGCAGCCGCGCCCGCGCCTCGCCGCGCCTGTCGCACCCCTCTCGTAAAAACACCACATCACATCACCGACGACGCTTTCGATACCACACCTAGCTGTCGCACCCTAATGGCCGCAACCTTCCCCTTAAGTTCACTTTACCACAACTCAACATCGCACAAACATGCAACAGACTCGAAAATAAATATTAAACTATCCGTTGATTCACGAGAATAATAGAACAACATGTCCTTTTAAATCCTAAATGGCAATTTAGGGGATGAGCGGCGTAAAAGGAAAGATTTTAGGCGAAGACAAAGCAAGCTTCTTTGAATAGTAAAAAGGCAATATATCATCACGAGACTAAAGGGATCACTTGTTCAACTCGGTTGTGCATGTACACATATAACATTGAGAGACCAACATTCTGTCTGTATTTGACATTGTCTTGCTTATTTATTAGCTTTACTAGGCCCCGTAAAGTCGATTTATTGATTTCTATAAACGAGGTTGTTGTTTTATAATTGTAAATTGTAGATTTAACAAAAGGCAAACATTGTATTTAATCTCTATTATCCATCACTGACTACTGATGATGTAGATATGGACTTGCACTGAAGGTATTTTGCAATAGTCTTCATCCCAGTTTCAGATTTGGAGCAAATCGACCATTTAGCCAGATGATCGGAATGGTAATGGTATTAAATCGATGGGCGTAATGTGATTATGTCACAACTTGTTGGTCAAGCTACCGAAGCAAGGCAACCGACAACACGCAGTGATTCCACACCGCCCTTTGTATTCTGTATGCGCGCTTCTACACCTCAATCGCTAATGCTAGTATCTGGGATTTATTAAGCGAAGGAAGTGTACACCTCATCGCGTCATATATTATTTATTTCAGTTAATTTTGTTTGTTACATAGGTAATTATATGCTTTGTATGACTTCTAAATTAAAAAATAATAATTAAATCCTAAGATTAAAGTGCATAACATTGTTACTATTGCGGCATATTAAGATAAAACGGTGTTGCACGCCAGGTAGACTTAGAACAAACCTTACTTCCAACCTACCTTTGGGTTGAGAGACCGTTGCTTAACCACTAGACCACATAGGCGATTATTATAAACGTTCCTTAACTTGAAAATAAATATATAAACGATACTTTCACCAACTTTATTCTTTTTTGTATACATGAAAAAACAAGATGTGAAAGTGGTACTAATGTGAATATATTACAGAGAAATGTGAACGAAGAAGTAATAACACGCACGCAAGAAACGGCGGCGGTTTATGCCTGCAGAGAAATAATTCTTCCAGAGCCAATAAATTCACCTTCATTCACTTTAATTTCAGGCAATTTCAAAAAATGAAAGGTGATGTTAGAAATAATTTCGTGTAGGTTCTTGGAGGTTGGAACTCGGATATGTTTTCTGGTGCTTTTGTTAAATGAAGTAAAAAAATAATGGACGAGAATTCTAGTGTGTCAGTATGTACTATCCCTACATGATGTCGTAGACAGAGGCGCAAGACGCGTGGTTAACGTAACGAGGTCGCGTAATGAAGTGGCACGTTAGGACCTGGGTCGCACCTCCGCTCCAATTTCTCGCTAACTGGACCCCTAACGAAATGGCCCTCGAGCGTTTACTCCTAGCTGTAAATATGTAAGAAATGGTTGGCCGGACTGCAAAATAATTGAAATTTGACAAAGGACAAACGAAAAGTATTAAATCAAATTCTTTAGCATCCGGCGCTGAGATTGTAACTAAAGTATACAATTTGCCCGTGTCATTAAAATCTAAAGTCCATTTTCTGAAAATAAACGAAAGGAGAAGAAGCAAAGTCAATGTAATTATGTTGCTTGGCGTGGTACAGGGATAGCGAAATAGCTTTCTTAATTCTTATGATCATATTTTGTGAACTTGGTAGGTACGGTTATTTGGTAGGTAATAATAACTGTTAAAAAACATCTATTTTGATTTTTTTTATAAACGCTTTATTTTATGTTGTAGTTACATACGTACATGCCATATAATCTTAATAGTATTTTGCTATTATATTAGTGGACAAGTTGTGCCTATGCAAAACCTACACACTCTTGAGATTTATTATAAAACTGTTATAGCTAGCATGAAGTGCGTCGACCTATAACGGTACCTATCATGATTTCAATTCTTTGAATCCATTTTCGTTGTGGCTACACGATATGCGGAATCCGCTAAGGTTTATAAAGATTTAGTTTGTTTAGCGTTGAATCATACAATATTGGATTTAGACCAACACAATTATTGAATATTTACAAAAAGAACCGTTTTTTAACATTTTAACAAAATACTATTGGGAATATAAATTTATTATGGTAATATTAAATTCTCGACAATAATTTGTATGAAACATACAATCGAAAATATTTTTTTTACTCTCCATCTAATAGTAACGCAAGTTTAATAATTTTCTTTCACACTACGGTGATAATATTGGTTTATAATTATTATTATTTTACACTAGTCTGTAAATGATTCACTGCATTTATAATTAATTGCTCTGTTACAAATTCAATTCAGGGTGAAAGCGCCTCTATTAGCCTCAGGTAACAAAACATACAAATAAAACGCATAAAATAAATTTGTTTTGCAAATGGAGGGGAGTAGGTTTTGTGCCGCTACAGAGTGTGAAGACAGCAAGATGGTCGAGGTGAACGTACGCACTAAGTGTGCCACGCGCCGGAGAAATACTTCACAGTGGATACCGTTAGTGGAACGCGGTCAAGCCGGCAACAGCGGTACCGGTGACCGTGCTGCTTTTTAACTTTTCTTTCATGGTCTTCACATTAACGGATAAAATAAGATATTCACGTTTTTACGGACAATTTTATTGATTCACAAGTGTGGATAAGAATGGAGATTTTATATTTATATAATTTGGAAATATACCACAAAAACTACAACCTACTCTGCAATAAATGGTTCCATTCCATTGTATAAATAATTTTTAACAATATGTAAGTATGTTTGCACTACAAAGCTAAGTTATTTCATAAAGAAATGCTGCCCTACGAAGGTAATGCAAGGGGTGGCGAGGTGCAGGCGGCGGCGGCGGCGGCAACGACTCGTCTGAGCGTGGTAATCGGAGCGTTTCTAATACCCACGCTTTGACTCGGTTTCACCGCACGCTTCTTGCCTCCGTTCTTATTTATTCGTTTTGCGAAATCGTTTGAAATATGATAGCGTTTACTCGAGTATCGGGCGATTCTAAGTTCTCACGAAACTTCACACGAACTTCTTGCAGCTGGTTCTGTAAGCTATTGAATTCCTGCGATTACGCCTCTAACGGGTTCGAGATCAGTATCAACTTACACAGGAAAGTGTCTATGATAGTTCACACTACCAATACCAGTTCTTAACACAATAAAAAATAATTTCCCTGGCTTTTTACATTTTGATGATGTGCCCCTGTTGGGTTGGGCACACATACACTTTTTAATATTTCAAAATTTGATAAATATAATAATAATAAGCAATTATATTGGTAATAGTAAAAAAGGATACGGCGCTTAGTGCACCATTCGCAAAGTGATATTGAAATTTCGCATGTCATATTGTCAAATTTCCTTAGTCTGAAACATCGTAGGACGTCACATTGGCAAAATGCCCTTTTCAAAAAAAAAAAAAAATTACAATCAAACCAGCTGGCTCGGTGCAACTTATTCGATTAAAATATAAAATAATGTTTTTATTGCAGCTGCAACGATTTTGATTTTTAATAGTATCAATATTATTTCAGATTACATTTATAATATATTTATTTTTCAATAAATGAAAATGTATTATTTATTATGTGATTAAATACTGAAATGATTACATAATTATTATTTGTAATTCATAAATCATACCACTGCAAGAAGCTACTGGCTTAACAAACTATTACTGTCATTAAAGAATGCTAACTTCGCAAAATGCCAACCGGTCGCAAATAGCCAACTTCTCATAATGCCAAATTCTTGAAATGCCAACTTCGCGAAACGCCAACTAAATGGCAATGGACGTATAAATATACAGTTTGTATGATTTTATGATCAACGTATTTCAGATTAATTATTTAAAAAAACAGGGAACAAAAGAAGACTTAGCGATGTTAATTTTTATAAGAAATATGAAAGATATTTAATCCAATTGGAAAATAATACGTTGGACCTACCACAATTTTTTAGAAAAATTATTTACCTAAGGCTGTCATTGTATAAAAAATAATCATTTGTTTATTTTTGTGTTGACATTTATTATTTGAGTTAATTTATTTTTGCCATATACTATATTATGTTTTAAAGTGTACGGTAACCGTACCTAGTTTTGTTTACCTGATTTTGACAAAGATTGTAACAATTATATTCGTTTAGATGTCATTCAATCAAGATTTGAGATTGATGCTATACGACCCTAGTGTATTAATTTTAAGTGTAGTATTGATTATGTAGTAACAAATAAAGATATTGCGATATTGTATATAGACTTTTTAATTATTTTTATTATTTGTGGTAGCATTCACTGCTCCTGCATTTCATTATAATTTTAAGTTGACATTTCGCGAAGTTGGCGTTTCGCAAAGTTGACACTTCGCGTAGTTGGCATTTCAAAAATTTGGCATTATGAGAAGTTGGCTATTTGCGAGCGGTTGGCATTTTGCAAAGTTGGCATTCTTAGCGTAAACGAAATTCTATGAAATACTTTCTTTAAATTATGTTTCGTAAATTATTGTATTTTAGTATTATTTAATTTTGTTCGATGACATTAATTTTTTTATTACTTATATTTATTTTTTATTTTACTAAATGATTTATCAATCATCAAGAAAATTTCATCAACAAGAATATCTTCTTGGTGATGAAATTTCTTGTTTTAATTTTATCTGACATTTTAAATATTTTGTTCGCATTGACATGTTATTATTTGTAATCTCATTAGATATTATTTTCCTTTTGCCTTTATTATAACTTTTAATGCCGTATGACTTGCTTGTGTTTTGGGTAAGTATAATTCTGTAACTTTCATGACAATTAAATAAATACTTAAATAAATTGTGAAAAATGGATTTTGCAAACGTGTTTTGTCATGATGTCTTTTTTTATGTGGAAATGTGTGCCGAATCCGTAATGATTGTTAATGACGCCAAGTATTTGTGAAAAAAGTGTAAAAAATAATAATATTAACAATTTGTAAAATATTTTTGTTTTGTTTATATAATTTTAACGCAAATTTTGTTGCGAAACAAATTACAAAAACACAAATGTTGAAAAAATTTTGGTTAGAACCACGATAGCTCAATTGGAAGAGCACCTGACCCGGTATGTTAGAAGGGTGCAGGTTCAAATCCCGCTCGTGGAAATTTTTTCAACATTTGTGTTTTTGTAATTAACAATTTGATTTAGAAAAATGATATCATCTAACTTTATTTTCGCGATTTGAGTTGTCCTACAGTAAAACTTGCTTTCGCGATGTGATGCCGTTTTTCACACAACCTGCATGAAAGGTATGAAAACTTTTGGGTAACATTTTTAAATAAGTAAATATAGTTTACGCAACGTCGAACGTACAACTGCATTATGATAATGTCAGACTCTCGGGGACAAATGAATATTTTTCAGGATAATTACGGTGGTTGTGGCAGGTAAGGCGCGAAGCACAGAGCGCGGCGCGGCGCGGCGCGGCGGGCGCAACAATTTGCATCACAAATGCGGGTGGCGATGGCAGGCAGCCACGCCGCTCGTCCTTCGCACGGCGCGGCGTGGCGCTCGCCCATCACCCCACACAATGTCACAATCAACACCGAGTGGATGCTTTTTGGTCACCATGTGATTGCCGATTGTGACGCACCATATAATCACCATAGAAGTCATTTTAATGCTATAATAACCCCTCAACTATTCACGGTTTTTGCAACTTGTTGGCTATCTTATACAGTGATTTTAAAATCTTAGGTATCCTATATTTTTACGTAGGACAAACAACCATCCTCTAACTACAAAACAGTGTTTAAAGTTAAACAATGGCTAAATACGAGTTTAAAATATTGTGTGTCTAAAATAATTAGATAAAAAGTGTCAGCATCTGTTTAAAGCCGTGTCTAACTTTAGCTTTAACTTTATTATGAAATATCATAATTTTTCCATTACCTATATAGAATTTGATTACTAAGATACATACATATAGGTACCATTCAAGAATTTTCGGTGTCAAAGATAAGTAACCAGTGACTTTGAATAAGGGAAAAAGGATCACTCGTTCGTAATTGATATCATAGCTTGAGAGTTGGCCACCGTTTCGAAAATCAACCACTGGTATTACTTTTTATTTAACGACTTGATGGCATTTGCGCTGTAAGAATCTAGGTAGCGTTTCCATTCAACAATTTGTTCAATCACTACACCACACAGAAACCGTGCTATTGATTATTTCTTAATAAAATTTAAATATTAAAATGTTTTTGTTTTGTTTATATAATTTTAACGCAAATTTTGTTGCGAAACAAATTACAAAAACACAAATGCTAAAAAAAATTCCACGAGCAGGATTTGAACCTGCACCCTTGTGACATACCGGGTCAGGTGCTCTTCCAATTGAGCTATCGTGCTTCAAATTCTGCTCGTGGAAATTTTTTCAGCATTTGTGTTCTTGTAATTAAATAATAAAATAAATCTTCTTAATAACATAATTTATATTTGCTTTACTTTCGATATAAATCGATGACATAATCTATGAACGTATATAAGTATTAAAATCGTTCGCAACGCGGCATTTTTGGGCCGACACTTTGAAAAAATACATCAACTTTCATCGAAAGTTGTAGGAGTATGACAAGACCAACGAATCTGAAATTTTGATATAGATAACTTCTTTGTCTTTAAAAACCTTGCTCAAAAACACGATTGTAAAATCTTGACTCGATCGTAATTCTTTACGAAGACACATCTAAAAAATCATGAATGCTAAAATTACTTAATCTATATGTTTTGAAATCACCCAAATATATTGGTAACATCAATATTCGTAATTTAGTTGCTGCATATTTTGATAACTAAAACCAGCAATTTTATAAAAAATTTTTTTTAGATTCTGCTTAATTTGCGGTCTCAATTTTCGCAGGCACCACGTATAACTAAATTACAAATATATTGATGTTACCAATACCTACATTTGGGTGATTTCAAAACATATAGATTAAGTCATTTCATTGTAATTTTAGCATTAATGATTTTTTAGAGGTGTTTTCGTAAAGAATTATGATCGAGTCAAAATTGCACAATCGTGTTTTTGAGCAAGGTTTTTTAAAGACAAAGGCATGAAGTTATCTATATAAAAATTGTCTTTTTTCAGTGTTTAAATTTTACTTAAGTATATTTAAGCGTTAATAAAACGCTAAAATATATAAAAAAAAAAAAACACTTAGTTTAATATTTTTAATAATTTACACGTACACGCTCAAAAAGGCGCCCCGCTGCACGCTCCGCCGTTTGATTTTTGCAGCCTAAAAGTTCTTGTTCTAAAATAGTACTTTTTTAGATCGAGAAGGGTCTGTAAATAAAAGCGAGAAGTCGAGATGCGGTGAATTAATAACGAACTCCTCCCGCGACGCGTGATGACGGCCAACACGAGTAGCGCATTAGACGCCATAGAAAAATTTACAAAAAAGTCTCTAATTATCCTCTGATATTTTCATCTGCAGAAAAAATGCCTTAGGTAAAATACAAGAACACCGAATACAGCTTAAAAGTTGAGTGAACAAATTTAACTTTCATGTTTAAACGTAAATAATTCAAAAGGAATATATTTATAACTAGCTGACCGGCGGACTTCCTACCGCTTTGACAGTTTCCATGACAACAAAACAAAAAAATCATTCGTCCGGTTAAGAACATCCGTATCCCATGATGGACCCCTACAGCAGCGCCACCTACCGGGTCCAATTGTAAATCTAAACCATTCTCGAATCCACTTGAACACACACAGAAAATTTCATCCAAATCTGTCCAGCCGTTTAGGAGTTCAGTGACTATAAAGATAATTAAAAGGACTACATATATAAAACTTTTTTAAATTTGATAATTATGCTGGTTTAAATTAAACCATTAACTTATTTCTCATGAAACAAAATACGGCAAGTCACGATTTAGAAGATGCAACCAGAAAAGGGTGCAAATGAGGGTCGACCGCTGAGTTTACAAATAGACTTCATTTGTTAAATTCCAAGATGGAGGTTGAAATATCACGACTATCTGCGCTAAACGATGCAATCACAAACGGATTTAAGAGGATCTACCTTTTCTGCCGTATTTTTTTATCTTTGCTTTTTAAGAAAGAACACACTAATAAACAACGAAAACTAGATTTTCTTATTTTTCTTAGTCCAAGCCTGAAATGATGATAAATAAACGATGTAGATTGCTTTAATTGAATTATGAAATAGTCTCTGAAATGACATGTAGAAAACGGTGGAATATCATAAAAGATTTAACAAGGGCTTAAATTCTGGTAATACATTGTAATATAGCTGAATATTAGCTAAGAAGGAAGGGTAAGACTGGTCCAATATCGAAATAAATCTCCAGTGGAAATGACTCTGTACGAAATTAACCGGGGTCGGTATACGGTGTAAAGCGTAGTTTCAACGAACGGGCGGTAAAGCGGCTCTTAATTAAATCAAGTGAGTGACACGTCTCGTCGTCGGTTAGCTCAATCACACGACCCCAATAAAGCCTATATGTACCAAAAGAAACTCAACTCATCCAGTGAATATAGGCATGAGATAATTTTAGTAAAGATTAGGTTTAATCGTCACTATAGTCATCTTGTCATACAAATATTATACATATCTTTATAATAATCTAAGATTTTTTAATCAAATTCATTAGGACAATACTTGATGCACGGTGATTCACAACCAATATATTTTTCAAGGTCAATAATCTTACGATGTGCACTCTGTATTAAATCAAGTTGTATACAAACAGGAATCCTAACTCGCGCCTAAATAAGCAGCGTGCAAGACGCATAACCCCGAACCAAGCAGTCTGTTCGGTGCGTCTGAACACAGCTTTTAGGTTGGACGACGCACATGATGTTAGGGGCACGTAATTAGTTTTATTTATGCAAGCTCACGACACTCGGCTATGTAATATTTTGCATTTTAGCATCGTTGTTTACTACGACGTCAAATTAATCTTAACGGCTCATACAACTATTACCAATAAATATTACAGTATGGACGGCCTCGCTGAAATTTGATGTTAATTAAAGTCGTAAAACGTTCGGGATAACAATAAGATCGAAGTAGGCGCAACGAGCGCGGGCCGGAACAACTTGTGCAGTGGCTGCGCAGCGGTCGCACTCATTATTTTCATAACGAGCTCGCGACGACTACCGTCCGCTTTCGGTTCCCGACTCCCAGTCACGGCAATTAATTAACTAACTAAACGGTATCATGTTTTACATTTTGATGTTGACGCAGCTCTCGAGCTATAATGTCGCAGCCCATCGGAATGACAGCGGCTACCGTGCTCATATTAATTAATAATTACATGACCCACCTTAATAAAAAATTTAAACAGTTCATTATTGAGCTCGTTGCAGTTGGTAGAGACCTTTGCATATAAATTAGTTATTACTTTAGAAATAGGCATAACTTTTAAAAAGAATTAATTGTTGATGTAAGCAAATGCAATGCGTATTTTGTTTCAAAGCTTCAGAATTACTTAATATTTAACTAGGTGAAGCCGAGGGGTTATTTCAGAAAAAAATTACAATGTGTTATTTTCTTTTTCCTACTTATGAAAAAGAGCATAGCTGAGAGGTCGACTTAAGCAGTCAATAAAATTTTATTGAATTCGAAATTTCAATGCCAGCGTGGCTAAGCAACTTGATTAAGAAGTAAACACAAGATCTTCATTTCGTAGATTCATAACTATTTTCTTAAGCTTGAGTAACGTGACCAGTAATTAGACATTGAATAAACCTTTATTTCACCCTCGATTCCGCCGGCCTGCCACAAGAGCCAGTCGCCTTAAGAACTTGACTTGACTGGGATAAAAGAGCATGTTAAAAATTTCGGCACTCCAAATATCCACTTTTCGTACTTTTTGGTTTGAAGAAAACCTGGCCTGAAACAGATCGTCTTAAATATATGTATTGTGATGTCGTTATATAAAAAAACACCAGCAGTGGGCTACGCAGAACTTTCTACTGTTATTTTCCTTAAATAATTGAATTTAGTCGATATTGACGAAAAAGAAAATATATATAGAAAGATATAGGAAAATGAAATAGGAATGTATTTCAACAGAAAAACAGACTAAAAAGTCACATATTTACTATTGAAGTCAGATGAAAGTTTAATAGCGTCTTGATCATTCTGTTTGTTTAATCGCGATGGGATGGGAATGCACTGTATGTAAGGTTAAAACTTATCATAATAATGAACTTATCGACGACCGTCTGTGAGCCGCTATGTCGAAACAGCTGGCAGTAGTTGTTACTTAAATTAGTTAACAATGACACATTTCGCTGGCAAACAAACCAAGAGGACTCTTAAATAGAGCGTAAGCTATTCTTGTACTGTTACCGTCACACCGGTGAGCGTGCGGGCTGTTGATTCACGCGCACCTCAAGGTGATGTCGACAAGAATGAGCGCAACACACGGGATAACGCCAGAACATGATTCGCTCGTTCTAAATTAACACAAAATAGGTTTTAGATATAGTAGTTTCTAAAAATTATGTTGGCTACCTGCACCGCATCATCCTGTTAGGCAACAATATAGCTTTTTTAAATGTTTTTTAAAAAAAATTAAAAAGTATTTATGACATTGGTCCATTAGCTAAATCTCATATTGAGAAGAAACAGACTTAAAACATAGTAAAGGCTTCTCCGCCTTTCTTTCCTTTGTTACATGAAAACATTGGCAAGAACTGCATGTCACATGACAACATTTACTACTACTCATCACGAATCCGTAATGAAAACCAACCAGGAATATCTATTAATAGTTTACTTACGAAATTAATTAGGGTTTGTGTATATAATATATTGCATTTCAATAACTTGTTTCGATCACCAGTCATATTATCAAGGTAGCAAGAAAAAACTGGTTCCGGTCATGGCCTGCGCGTCACACGGTCCTTTTTTACTGTTAAGATTATGAATACACACACGCATGCCATCACCTTTTTATGTGTGGCTCAGCAAGAGGCTCCGTTCTTCTCACATAACCATTGTACTTGAGAATTGTGAGCCATGGTTATAGCTATTCGCGTTGGTCCAATGCGGTTTGGTGGACTAAGTGGGAGTTAATGGCTCCGCACAACAGCAGCCGGTCCGACGACTATACTTTCCCGAAGAAAGTCGAGATAATACATTAGGTTATATATCCTTGCATTACAAAAGGTACTTAAATGTCATGCTGAACCAACTAGCTCTTCGTTATATTAATTAAGAAACACTTTGATAAATCTTTATGACGCTGAGCTGACTATTAATTAACACAAAATTATTATACTACAAATGATTTGCTGCAAAATACTACAAAATACTACAAGCACAAGTAAATAGTTTGTGTTGTGGAGTTTCTTATATGGAAGGACATTTAGGAATGTGATGTTATAATGGCGCCTTACCAGAGTGCATAGTGTTATTTGGTTTGCCATTCGATTACGTTAACCATAACGAAAAAATCTCGTTTTCGTTAATGTAATCGAATGGCCAATAAAACTAACACAAGCACCCTGATCATTTTATTCCAACGAAACATTCGCAGAGAGCGTGTTACGTTTTACGTTACAGCACACTATGGGCTGGAATTCAGCTTTCATAGACATCGAATCCTAACTTTTGAAAGATCCACTTTTGATACATGCATTTGCTTCGGCAGACCGTGCTAAAAATATCAACATTATAAAAGAGCATTGAAAACGAGACTAATAAAATTTAAAAAAAATATTAATGGAGCTGGTTATCTGTTTTAAAAAGTGATGAATATTTTAATAAAAAAATATATGTATACTCAAATCTTTGTCTAAATGTAATCTTCAAATATATACTTCACATATAAGAACTACCTCTATTCACATTCACTGTAGTTTGACTTTGTTTTTCTTAAAAAAATATTGACTTTTACTACTGTAGTGGTACTGTATGACATTGTGGAAATTGAAACTTTTACTTGATGTAAATTTGTTAACTTAGTTTTTTACATGTTGTGGTGTCTATAATTTTTGTGTTTATTTGTAATGGAAAGTGTCCTGCTATGATAGGGCATTTTCCAATATTTTTGACGCTGTAAGAGAGAAAAGAGCTAGACATTTGCTGAGTTTCTTGCCGGTTCTTCTCAGTACAAGATCTCCCGCCCAGAGTAGACTTAAAAAACCGATGGCATAGTGACAATTACAAGAGCTACTTGTAGCCTAAACTGAATAAATGATTTTGAATTTTACCTAAACTACAAACCTAACCACTATTTTTGATAATAGCTGCTTAAAATGCTAATTAATTGTGGGCTCGAATACGGCTTTCATAGACATTATTGCGTACTTTTGATGCTTGGAATTCTAATGTAATTTCTATTTTAAGTCAAGACAGGTCTCTGATATGTCGTGTAGGTAGTACTTTATATTTGAAAGTTAATTGTAATCAAACATTTGAATTAATTTTTAAATGTTTACGTTGCTACTTTATTATATCTTTTACGCATGTGGATGGTCTATTTTCTATATGGAATAGTTTTAAAAGGTTTCGTTTGGTAATCAGTAGTTCGAAGAAAATAAAATTATTGTATTGTAAGTGAAATTGAGCTGGTATATTTTACTCTAGACACAAAGTACCTAGGTAGACTAAACTATTAGATGTCATAACAATGATACTTCATCGCCGACGTGCTGATGCGAGTTTAACACAAAAACAAATTTAAAGAACACGTCACACTTTTATATTTTAGAAAATAAACCGTTTTGTTACTATATTTCACCATAAACATGTGTCAAAAATTACGTTTTTTTTAAATTTTACTTTAAGTTGAAGTAGTATCAAAAGTGGACATTTTAAAAGTTAGAATCGGATGTCTATGAAAGCTGGATTCCAGCCCACAGTGCGGCGCGGCGGCGATTTCGGCGGCAAATACAAATATACGGTGTACAAATACAAGGGGAGCTCAGGCGAACAGTTCGGATTGCCGTACTGAGTTCACGAATGCTCAATTGATAATATGTTACATTACGTTCAAATAATGAAGTCATTAAACACCTAATCTTTCCGCGGAATGATCCGAATAGTAAGGTACAGGCAAATCACTTATAAAACGTTGTTTTAAGGTGAGACTGACCTTATAATTTTCTGACACGTATAAATCCAATCCCTTTTTTTGAAGAGATATTGCCGATTGCTTCAGGCTCCATTTTTAGCGTCACCGGACTTTTTTTGGGGCGGCAAAAGACTTAAAGGGTTACTTGAAACATCTTCCGAGGTTTCCTAGAGGGCATCACGCACTGGTGGGTGTCCCCGTTCCCTCCTAAATTCTCCGAGGTGTTCGGATCGGATCGGGATCTAAATTTAATTTCTCAAAATCTCGTTATTATTACGGATGGACCATAATAGCAGGTTGACATGCCAATACAAATTGGGTGCAAAATTAGAACTGATAAAATTGATACAATTTACTTTGGTGAAATCTGTTTGCAGTTAGTAACCAGGTAACTGTGATTGTGCGCACTGTTTATTGTGTTGTTTTATGTAGCAAAATAGCGCGGCCACGGACGCGGGCGGAGGTTTGCGCACGAGTCATGCAAGCGCGCATCGACTTCCCTCGCGAGTTGCGTAATGACAGTCGCCTGCTAGGACATTGATCTCGCGCTTGAACTTGACAAGGTACTTATTGCAATTCAAGTTACACTTATCTGTATGGTAAGACAAAGTACAGTCAATGACATATGATCACTATGATTATTTACATATAATTTTACGCAAATATTGTTGCGAACTTTGCCTTTGTCTATTCTCAAATATGACCATTAATTTGAATACCTGAACTTAAGATCTTAACAAAAAAGCACGATGTCAACAAAATATATTATCTACTTAATGAGTGCTAGCGCGTTTACAATCGTTTTTATTATTTTATCATAACTGTTAATAAAGATAAATAGTTTACTTGAAAAATAACAAAATTAAAATTCTCCATTCACTATAACTATTAACTTTTACAAACATTTATAGATCAAAAGAAAGAAATGTCTCGGATGGGTATTTTTGTTATCGAATGTTACATACAAGTATTTTTTTTTAACAGTATTAAGCCATGTAGCTTTGTCAAAAAATAAATATGCAACTCTATAAATTAAAAATAAAGCTTAGAAAAAAATATTCATTAGACACGAGTGAAATACACGTGAAAATAATTTTAGAACACATCAGTATACCAAACGCCATCCGGAAATTGTAGGAAATTGCAAGAGAAAATGAGTCCCGACGGTTTGAGAGATCCAACGGACGGCGAGCCTTCCGAAAGCCGTTTGGGCTACCGTAACATATAGATATTATACAACTGAAGGCAAAGCGTAAATAAAAACGTCACACACTTGGAACATTCCGAGACAGACTTAAGCGAATGAGAATAGCAATGAATTGATACTTATTCAAACCGAAAGATGTCAAGTGCATCATTGACAACAAATTCAGAAACGTTTCTTTTTTCTTCCTAGGTACCTACATAATATAACAACTAACAAAAATAAAGATAATCATCATTATGCCTTATGATGACCAAAGTTTAATAAATGCGCAAACGATAACATAATTACGATGTGAACAGCAAAAATAAAGAGATCGACATCAATCACATAAACAGAGCCCCCGTTTCCTGGCGCGGCCGCGGGCTGGTCTAGCGAAACATTTCTTTGAATAATGAATGTACGGGCAGGTACGTATCGTGCCCCGTAACTGGACGTGATATACGCCGTCGTCGGCCGCATGCATAATTTCACTTATTTTATGTGGTTAATTGTCGAAAATGACCGCCAGTGAAATATATTACAACGTTCCGACGCCGACACCAGGGTGGCGGCTAATGTATTCCGCGGCTCGTACGCTCCGCCCTCACCTTACCTTCGTCTTTGTGCTGTGTTGGTGCCGTATATTATACATTCGATACGACACATGTTAATGTAAATCACCTAGTGTTGGTGTCAAAAGTCTTAGATTTGACAAAGTTTCATAATTGAATTTCCAAAGACATACAATCTGACCTGCAAAGATTTAGTTACTTGCAGTGAAGAAATTCTTGTGGAAAGCGCAACAGCAGGCAGAGTAACTGCGGTGCGCGCACAATCGAGGTAACTCGCGTCTACAATACCGCTGCATTACAATTTTTCAAAGCAGACATAGGCGACAGAGCATAACAAAAGAGCTAGGAAGTCGCAAATAAACGAGCGCTGCGGCAAGCGAGTCGGGCGCACGCACGCGGTCCCCCTCCTGGAGACCTAAATATCTAAGCACTAATACTCGTACTAGACCTATTTTACAACGCCAGACTATTTTAAAATACCGCTAAACCATTCGTCAGTCTTTTAAATATGTACACAGAAATACACAGAAATATGTACAGAATTTGTTGTTAGTCAAAAAGAGGATAGAAAAGCCGCAGAAAGGATTTAATTTATGTAATGTAACTTTTATTCTGTAAATGTGAAGTTTGTAGAACTTTGTAAAGAATATCCCTACATTTAGCGCTTTCCTGAGTGTACGATGAATGCAGGTAGATCGGGCGGCGAGATACGGTGGTAACGGGCGGCGGCGGCGGGCGGGCGTTTTCGGGCGGGCCGAGCCACGCATAAGGCAGACAACTTGTAATAGCGGATATATCTACCGTGACCCATCGCTTCGGATAGCTAGTCTACTAAAAACACCAACCTAGGTCCTATATGAACTGAAGTCATCTGCAAATTGACATGCTGCGGCCACTGCGATGTCCTAAAGTAAATTTAAGAAATCCTACTAAATCAACCTTATAATTTTATTTAAACATGGCCCGACAATGTGTGTAGATTTCAGTGCTTAAGAGGTCTCGATCACTCAGATTTTGATAGCAACAATGTTAGAAATATTTTGAAAATAAATAGTGACAACTGGCACAATAGTGGAAAATTTAATTTTAGCCAAATATACTAAGTTTCACGATTCACGAAATAAAGACATACATAGGAATTCGATGTTCAATAACTAAATTCATACTGCGGAGAAAAAGTTTTAATTAAAAAATGTTTTAAAGGTTTTTTTTAAATAGTTCTAGTCGAAAAATCAGTGTCACCTGCAAGTTATTCAGTTATTCCAATACGAGATTTAGAAAAAACTTCTTAAACCGGATTTAACCTTGGAATGCATATGGCAGAAGTAAGCGGTATTAAAAAGAATATCAACATAAGGCGACGATAAATGTAAATGGATTCTTAATTTAATGACTTTAAAACATAAAAAAATTAAAGCGCATTTAGACAATACTTACCATAAAGTTAAAAGATATTAGATGTGTTCGTCCATTTTATAGTCACAGCAATTCTCAACAAAGTGCGATTATCAGAAACTGAAATGGAATTGAATTGAATTGAAATACAATAATTACGATTTAGTAAAATTTTATAAGTTTGCCAGATATGATGAAAAAGAAAGAGTTTGTCGTTTGTAAAGTGCTCTTGGTCTATCTACGTAATATCTGTACTGTCAATGTTACAAATACCAAGGATTGATCATAAACATTTATACATTTGTGGGTTTTAATAGTTTAGTTACTTTTTTTTTATAACAATGTGCAAAGGTTAATTAATTCCCAGTGGACATTGCCCGTCGAGATGTAAGTTGCATCATAGTTATAAAGTTCTTTTCAATTTAAATACATTTAGGTATAAATTGTGTTAAAGGTACTTTACAATAATTATTATGTAACATTGATGTACCTATCTGTATTTGTAAATAAAAGGTTGATTCTTAATTGAATATTTTTACCACTGAAACGACACTTTGGCATACCATACAGTTTGTCACGCGGCGCGCGTGTCGAGTATTATTTCGTGCAATTTGCCCCGATCCTCTCACAAAAAACATCTGTTAAACTTAAGGATACTTTCATTCTACTGTAGTGGGCTGAACCTAGGGTATTATCTAACACCTACTTTATGACCTTAGAGTTGGTGGGGGGGTGTCATTATAAACTTTAAAAGTCGTGTGTAGCGGGGGTGAACCCCTAGGTTTATATAAAAAACAGTTACAAAAAAGTAAAATAAAATAGCTATATTTCTACTACAATCGATTTTATAGCGATAAGTGCCATAACATGGGCATTTTTATATTACTATGTTATTTGGAAAATTATGGCAAAAAAACGTATCTATATTGTGAACTCTTTGCAACCACAGTCATATCGTAAAGCATTAGGTTTATATGGCATGTATGGCAGATAACTGCAGTTAAGTGTATTGTGCTGAATATGAGTAAATAAAGAAATCTAATTTTCGACTAATTAGTTACTTACGATGTTCATATTTATTTAAAGAAGTTGTAGTATTTTATAACTGATCTGTGATATATATTGAATTAGGTTTATTTGGAGCTTGGTTTAGCAATATTAGCCTCTGTTCATAACAGCATGCAAAATGTTCGCGTATTTACATATTTTTGCTTACGCAAAAATTTTTATTCGACATAATACAATAGTGAACATAAAACATTTCTTACAATTTGTAATTTGAGATCTTTCCCGGCAGCAGCGGCGGCTGTGACCGATGTAGTCACTGGCGATAACCACTGGTGTAAGTTTATGTACCGCTTGGGTAAAAGTTTTAGTGAAACATCCGCTTGTGCATAAGCACGTTCGAGGCAAGCGGCGGCCGCGCCATCGAGCGCGAGCGCCGGCTCGAGCAGTGCTCCGCCTCCTTCTAACACCACCATTGGTTTAGCAGTGCCGTCACCACAAAAGCACAACAATCACAAAGAGGAATCACGAGTACGTCAGCGCGAGGCAGGCTACATGTCTAGGCGCAAAGCGCGTCACATCCGAGCGGCCGATATCGCGGGACTGGCGCGGAGCACCTGCCGGCGGCGGGCGCGCGCCCTTGCCGCCCGCGCCCCGCTCGCACCGCCCACCAACTCATCAACAATCACCGTTGCTGCAGCGGTCGCCCTGCATCCACAAAGCTGTGCAGACTACTTTCGCCCCACTTTCCGAACTAACGACAAACACTGATAACCGGTCTCCTTAACACCATAACAAATTTTATCTTTTCATAAGGTTACATGTTTACGGTTATGACAGAAAATACTTAATGACCCAAAGGTCGCTTCGCGCGGTATCAAAAAAATCAATGACATTCTCTATCAAAAATTGAAAAATTAATGATCATATTATGCTCTAAATTAAGTACACAATAAATTCTAAAAAGTGCAATTCATCATTCTTTACACTTTCAGTTAGTTAAATGTTGATAGAAACTAGTAGGCAGAAACCAACCGTTTAGTTGAATAAAATTTGTTTTTTATTGAAAAGAATGGGAAGATCGGTCTAATAAAATAACATTTAAAAGATAAATTACCATTTTACAATTTAATTATGTTCTACTGAATTATGGAAATCAAAAAGTAAGAACACTTGCCGACACGATAGTAAAATAGAAGACGAAATAAAAACATGAACTTTGAAACGACTATGACTTTGAAAATGTCATAGTCGACTTCCTCATGCTGCCTCACTTGGATCGATCACGATCATCGATCGAGAGTTATTAAAATATAAGTATCTAGTCATCATGGAACACATTGTCACCGATACATCCTTTGTAAATCACGACCCCGTAAAACTAGAGCGTTTTAATATCTTGGAAGATGGATCGCCTGCATGATCCATGTGTCACAATAAATTCTAAAAAGTGCAATTCATCATTCTTTACACTTTCAGTTAGTTAAATGTTGATAGAAACTAGTAGGCAGAAACCAACCGTTTAGTTGAATAAAATTTGTTTTTTATTGAAAAGAATGGGAAGATCGGTCTAATAAAATAATATTTAAAAGATAAATTACCATTTTACAATTTAATTATGTTCTACTGAATTATGGAAATCAAAAAGTAAGAACACTTGCCGACACGATAGTAAAATAGAAGACGAAATAAAAACATGAACTTTGAAACGACTATGACTTTGAAAATGTCATAGTCGACTTCCTCATGCTGCCTCACTTGGATCGATCACGATCATCGATCGAGAGTTATTAAAATATAAGTATCTAGTCATCATGGAACACATTGTCACCGATACATCCTTTGTAAATCACGACCCCGTAAAACTAGAGCGTTTTAATATCTTGGAAGATGGATCGCCTGCATGATCCATGTGTATTAACATCAGTCGATTAACACAAAAAACTACAGTTAAAAAAATAAAAAAAATCAGTACGTACTTTATCGTTTAACACAAAAAACTACAGTTATAAAATAAAAAAATCAGTACGTACTTTATTAAGTTTGGCGTTTAAGCAATGAGTACGTATCTGGTAAGAGATGCCATACATAAGGCGGCATTCTCCATTCCAAAACAATAAGTATAGTATAAATATATTGTACAAAAGTAATAAAATTCCTATCCGTTTTTACAATAAAAGAACAGAATGTTTTGTTTGCCACTCTGTTTCAATAAAACTTTATGACTTATGTATGACTTTAAATTGTAATTTCTGTAGAATTGACACTAGATGTGTAAACAATTTTATTTAAATTAACAGCCTTTCTCACAAGCGTTACGTAATTTAAAGAACCTATTTCTCATAAATTAAACGCTTGAATCCATATTTAGGTAAACGAGTTTAGTAGCGCGGCTGTTAATAACGTAAAACAATAGAGCGTCGTCAGTGAATAATTGTTTGGAGAAATTTGTCCAAGTTCCAGAATGGCACGAGGCGTCGATTCTAGCCACGTGAGCAATTATAGAACTCCACCCTTAAGGTTATTCAAACTCTCCGCCATAACAACAATACCAACTGACAAACACTTGGAAAATTTATATTTCATTTATCTATGCATTACACAATGACATTAAGATTTTACTTAGAAAAATGCTTATGAACATTAGCATTTTTAAAAGTAAAATCCATCCATCTTTTTATCGGCTTTTTATTTTTTACTCTTCTAAGAAATATATTTATGGATATTAAGATTCATAATAATGGTTACTAGAAGTATTTTTTAAATTTTATATCAAATCCTGTACCACCCTATTTTAGAATTTACGGTTGTTTTAACAACATTTGTCCGATTCCCAAAAGCGACAAAAAAAACTATTCCAATAAAAATAACTACAAACAAAGAAATGAGTTACAGAAATGCGTGATTCAACTTGAATCCAATTTATAAGAACGTCCCCTAGAGAGATATGCCAAGTGATGGTAAAACAAAAAAGAAAGATTTTATCTTGTTTGTTAACATATTTAGGCATCGGAAAAAGGAATGTATAAAATTATTGACCGCTGAATGTAAGTTAAACTTTCGGCCGCAATAGCATAAGTGCATCGCCACCAACGCCGCGCCGCCAGCCAACGTATGCCGTGCTATGTGGAGAGCATTCAAATTCATTGTAAAAACTTGCAAAAAGAATTCGGGGGAATAGTGGTATCTGTATTTTATGTTTTGTACATCGTAAGTGTTGTCGACCATTGTCATTCCTGGCGTACTACGTACAGGGCACGGTGTCGCTTGTCGATTATAGCTGACTGTGGCGGTAATAAAAAGGTTCAGACAAAATAGTTACTCCCCATTAGTCTCAGCTTAAGGGTGTCTTCAGGTAAAGTTGCAAAAAATACATACATTTGACATATGACATTTGAACTCTCAAATCTAAAACATACGGTTGATTATTGACAATGTTCTGATATTTTAGTAGGTTTAAACGCTCTGTTTAATTTGACGCTAATGGCTCAAGACAAATTGTAGAAAGTATGTTATACTATCTTTTTATCACATTTAAAAGCTATTTGTTTAAAATAACTCCACGTGAAAGAAATTAACCGATTTAATTGCTAAATATTAATATTACATTCACCTCCATAATCTATGAAAGTTTATATACTTTATATAAAATACTATTATATTATATACTATTACTATTATTATTATTATTATTATTATTATACTCTTTATTTATTTCCTTTCTTAAAACTAGATTTTTACAATATTTTAACATAAAAACAATAAAACATTATAAAAACCTAATTCTAGACCACCAGCAGCGGGGCAGGGCCCAAGCTACCGGTGGTCAGGGCTGCAGAGTAAGGAACCTCCTGACAATACGTGCCGTGTCAAGGAGTACTGCTTTCTGAATCTGACCCTTGATCCAACCATCAAGCGAGAGCCTCTGAAGATGTTGGTCGAGGCTCTTCGCTATCAGACCGTTCGCTGAAACGACTATAGGGACAATAATGGTTGAATCAAGAATCCCACATGGCGGTCACCTCGTGAGCTAAGTCAAGGTACTTACTGAGCTTGTCCTTCTCGGCTTTCACGAGGTTCTCATCATGAGGTATGGTGATATCAACCAGTATTGCCCGGCGCTGGGATCGGTCAACCACCACGATATCAGGCTTATTGGCGACACCAGTCCTGTCCGTAATGATAGAGCGATCCCAGTAGAGCGTTGCATGACCATTTTCGAGTACTGGCGCAGGTGCATATTTATAGTACGGCACCTCCGATTCAACAAGGCCATATCCAAGAGCAAGTTGCTGGTGAATTATTCTGGCTACTTGGTTGTGTCTGTGCAAATACTGTCCGTTAGCAAGATGAGAACAACCAGAAATAATATGTCGGAGTGATTCTCCTGGACGGCGGCATGCCTGACAGATGTCGAATAAAAAAATAAAAAATATATAAAATTTACCTATACATCCTTTACAAGACAAAATGATTATATAAATGTGGTAATGGCACAGTGCAAGAGGAAATGTAAAGGAACATTGCGGAAGATTTGAAAGGAAGATGACGTTTAAAGTGTAAGACGGGAAATCATTTATGGAATATAAAATTGTGTTTCACTGACTTTTGATCTTTTGATCCTACTTTTGACTTTTAGGGGCTCGTCCGGGATCAGGATCAAAAGTATCAGTAAATGCGAAATTCTTAATAAGATTAACAAAATTAGGAAAACGTAATGGCGGAGTAGCGGCGTCTCCGTGAAGCATTTTGATTTTTTTTACAACACGAAGAAGAAAGACTTAAATAATCAAAAGACTAACGATTCGATGAACAATTTCGGCGGGCTGGTTAGAACCACGATAGCTCAATTGGGAGAGCGCCTGACCCGGTATGTCAAAAGGATGCAGGTTCAAATCCTGCTCGTGGAAACTTTTTCAACATTTGTGTTTTTTATTTTCCCAACAAAATTTGCGTTAAAAATTATATAAACAAAACAAAGACAAAAAGAGGGAAAATGCCTGACTATGTAGCGATAAAGTATATTGTGGATGGGATTCGCGATATTGAGACGAACAAAATTATGCTGTACGGCGTTACGTCATACACAGAACTGAAGGAGAAGCTACGTATTTATGAAGTGATTAAAGGTAAAATGTTAGTACAACATTGTCAAAGTGCAGTTCCAATTACCAGACCTAAACAAGAGAAAAATCGTTGTTTCAGCTACGGTGAGATGAATCATACTTTTTTATTCTGCCCGCATAAAGACAAGGGAATGAAATGTTTTAAATGTAACAGATTTGGCCATATTGCTACATCATGTCATAATCGTCGAGGCGAAGATGACAATGACAACGACGGTGCCCGAGCAAAGACGAAGCGGCGGTCGGAGAGACAGTCGACAAACTACGACAAGACTCGTTACTATACACAAGAGAGTGAACGACAGGCCTACCAACCTGGCAGAAACGACGTAAAGCGCACGATGTTTGGAACGATGGAGGACGTCAACGACAAAGAAACTAACTCCACACGGAATTTGTATACTGCAGGTTTGACTGTCATGGTAGATTACAAAACAAACTGTCAATGTCAAACAACAACGGCAACAACGAAGAGAATATTAATTGATGAAGAGCACATTGTAAACAAAAGCAAAAATGATGGGTGCAAACCTGTGAAGACGCTTACCTTATGTGGTCTTAGTGTTGAAGCGTTAGTAGATTCTGGCAGCGATGTAAACATTATTTTATCTGAGTGTTACGAAGTCATAGGACGGCCAAAAGCTGAATGCGACAATTTGGATTAATCCACTATGATCACCTAGGTGATAATCACCTGGGTGATTTAATTCTACATTTTTGTCTTCTAAAATCACCTGCCATCATATCACCTGGGTGTTCAAATTCCACATAAGTAAAAATTTTTTTTTAGTTTCCCCTAATCACCTGCGTTAACTTTTATAAAAACGATATGCACATGGTGTACTTTTATTTTTATTGGTCTTTTTTTACTCTCTCGTATTAAACCAAGTGCCAATCTAGTACGTATTGTCTTTATTATAATTTCTTATCATAGATTTTGTATAGGGATATAATATAATCAATGCGGAAAACGCCACTTGTCAAGGTCATTTTATATCTCGCTTGAACCACTGGACCGATTTGGATGAAAGTTGGAATACAGATACACAGAATACAGAAGAAAGGTGGTCAAATACACAACAAACAATGATTGATGATCAAGTGATTTATAATTATTTATTGGGTACAGTTTAATAATTATTGATTTATAACTTTTCTAAACAAACATGTAAATACAATTTAACGGATTTTGTCCAAAAAATGACCTATTGAAAGTTGACAATACGTACTAGATTGGCACTTGGTCTAATACGAGAGAGTAAAAAAAAGACCAATAAAAATAAGAGTACACCATATGCATATCGTTTTTATAAAAGTTAACGCAGGTGATTAGGGGAAACTAAAAAAAAATTTTTACTTATGTGGAATTTGAACACCCAGGTGATATGAAGGCAGGTGATTTTAGAAGACAAAAATGTAGAATTAAATCACCCAGGTGATAATCACCTAGGTGATCATAGTGGATTAATCCGACAATTTGATCTTATCTGGTATTCGACGATTGTCAGTAAAGTCTAGGAAAGTGTAACTTGAAATTCGTTGTTGATGGACAAAGTTACAATGGTGTATTTCATGTTGTTTACAATGGTGTATTTCATGTTGTTTACAATGATGGTTATGTTTGATGGCACGGTGAACTTTAGGTCGAAAGATGATGAATGGTTAAGGTCTGTGTTTTTAAGGAGAATGTGTATCCTGTTGTAGATACCATGTCAGATCCTGTTTTAAGAGAACGAGAGTATCAGCTGATTGATGACTATGAAAAACCAGTACAGAAAAAAAAAGCTTTAATGCATTAAAAGATCATATTAAAAGATGACGTCCCAGTAACTCATCGTTTTCGAAAATTGTCATTGAAGGAACAAGAAGTGGAAAAAACTTGTAAGTTAAGATTAAAAGATGATTTAGAAATAATATCATTATTACAGAAGGATGAAGCTGAGCAGTATAATGAAAACAGAGAGAATTTAAGAATAAAAGCTAAGGAAAGAATAATAAAATTTCAACAAGAAAATAGAATAGGTTTTATAAGAAGAGAAACGAAAGTTACAAGTATAAAACCAGGGCCCAAACTACAACCTAAGTCTTTGGGACCTAACCGGGTCAATAAGGTCAAATAGAATAATCGCTATGGTGATGTGGATTCTCATACTGAAGGTCCAGGGAGGACTTCAACCTCAGCAGACCAAATGAAGAAATGGATAGATGTTCCAGGCGATTGATTTGAATTATGTAGGTAAGATGAATGAATAAAGTGATGAGAAAAATTAAAGATTGTCTGTTTGTTTTATGTTTAATTTTATTTTGTATTTTAAAAATATTTTTTTGAGCTTTTCTGAAAATCTGTACCTATGTTAAATAGTTACACATTTAGATAGAATAAACGATGGATGCCTGAGGCCAGGCATAAGAGCAGGATGGCCGAATGTGGGAATGGCACAGTGCAAGAAATGTAAAGGAACACAGCGTGAGACGTATTAATGTGTGAGCAAGAGATAGATGCCCGTTTACACCAAACTTGGGTTAGGCTTGTCCTAGTTAAGATACACCTAAGCTTAGAAGCAGCCTAACAAAAAAATTGGTTGGCACTAACAGTTGTGTCTCAGCTGTGACGAAACTAAGGAATTGCCTAGTAAAGTGAATGATGAAAGAATGACGAATGATAATGTTAATTGGAATGATAGATTGTTTATGGTCTATTATTTTAAAAAACAAAATCTGTTTGAAATTAACGTCTTGTCTTGACAATCTAATTTGTGGACTTTGTTATCGTGCCTTTCGTGGTATTTTCGTGTGGTTTTTATTAAAATGGAAAGCCCAAAACGTAAACGAACTCCGAATTTCACGGCGGAGAAAAAAAACATCAAAAAGTGCCTGATTGATTGATTTAATTGTGACAGACAGAAAATGACATAAAATACTCTTTTATTTTGTCGTTTGCCAACCGAAGTTGGACAGGCTAAGGAAATCTCCATGCTGTAACACAAAAAAACACTACTTAAGCCTATATCGCCTTACTCGTTGGGCGCTTCCTATTCGGGCTCATAAAGTTATGAATCTCCTAAGTGGAGTTAGGAATTGCCTAAGGTTAGTGCAAGCAGGCAATAACTATTAGGCAAGAACTTAGGCGATTCATAAGTTTAGTGCAAACGGGTGAGAGAGCTAGATGATGAGAGAGGTGATTACGGAAGATTTGAAAGGAAGACGTTTAAAGTGTAAGACGGGGTGTAGAACATAAAATAAATAGTTTTTTTACTGACTTTTGATCTTTTGATCCTACATAAATTTAATTTTTCGTCGACTTCTTATCATAAACGGATTTCCTGCTATTAATAATTTTAAATAAAGATTCCATGACTTTAATTTGTTATTTATTCCCTTTGTAACGTTCATTATTTCTACCATGTATCATGTAAATATTTTATTTTTATTAAAGGCAAGAACAACGCATACATACAGTAAACAGTATTTTAGTTGAAATGGTGTACCGCAGAAATTAATTTACCATAAACACTGGTATTAATAGACGCGAGACAATAAGCTACCCCCCTGAACTCTAGTCAGTGGCCTAATGTAACGCGGCACGCGACCACGGCGTCGCACTCCGACCTCGAAACGAGGCATTTGCATACAACGCATATAAATACAATGATGCTTCATATTATTTACTAATCAATAACGGCATTCAGGACTTTTAGAGTCCTCAATAAAGTAAATAATTTAATAAATAATGATGTATTTATTATTTTAACCTAAGTAAAGGCCAGGGGTCAAGTTGAACTCACGACAACATCAGGATTTATAATATCTAATGTCATGTTTGGGTGTGCTGTGCATGCATGCAATGCATATAGAAGAATATTTTATACTAAATATTTCATACCCGTGTGTGACAAATGAAGCTAAACTAAAGGTTTATTTACAAAAAGCTGTTGATGTTTAAATATCTGGAATATTTTGGAAAAAGGAGATGTTTAATTTTTGGCCTAGTACACACACCTACTAAAAATAGTATAAAATATATGTAGGTATTTAGTTGAATTAAGTAATATTTCAATATGCTATATCATTTATGCGTCAGAATAAAAAAAAAGAAAGATATTTTTCAATGACCTGGAAACTCGAGATGTCTTCCTGAGATCAAAATCAAGTGCCTAAAGCCGTAAAAACGTAAATAAAACTATAACTGTCACCGTGATTAAAAATAAATAGACCAGCGTTGTTTTTTTTTTCATTCCGTTTTGTACGTGGATTCTTTTTTAATTTATTGAACCACAAAAGTAATTGTGTTTTTGTGGTGTTTTTCTATTCTGATTTAGACCGATTATCTGCTAAGGATCGATATAATTAACTAACTAGAATGGCGCAACGACCCAAAGTGAGTCTTGGCCTCCGATAATAAGAGTCGCCATCTGAGTCTGTCCGCGCAAGTCTTTACAGATAAAAAGATAAAAAACGAAAACGATAACGATATAAATCATCTGGTTCTCATGTAAAAATGAAAGTTCCACAAGGGTCGATTCTAGGTCCTTTTCTATTCTTGACTTGAAAAACATACTTTTTGTTTTGACAGCTACTTGACATTGACGGAATAGCGCCTGCCATTCACGAAAGTTGCTTTAATTTGTTATTTCAAAAAAACAAGCTTTTATTTAAATGCTCTAAATAAAAAATAAAAAAACTTTTACTATAAACTTATAACGCCATTATTACCTACACAATTTATATGAAGCTTGTCGCGAGATTTAAGTACCAAATCGTATTTACTTAGATTAAAAATTTTAATAGTTAAAGTCAATCGTATCAACTTATTTAATTTACTTGTTTATCTACACAAGTATATCTGATTCCTTTCATTTGATACCCATATTGTAGGCAAACATTAAAAACTTAGCCCGCGATATTGGATTTAGAGTGACGTCACTTTATATTTCGAATTATTCTCAGCAAGCCCTTTCATTTGATATCCATATTGTAGGAATGCATTAAAAATAATTAGTCCGCTATCTTGGATTTAGAATGACGTCACACAATTAACCATGCATTGTCATCCGAACTGAACATGTAAACAAAATTTCAGCTCAATCTGTTGAAGATATCTGCTTCAAAATTGAAGATTAAACACGAACAAATTACATACATACATTGCAAGCTAAATAAAAGTTTGTAAAAAATCATCGAATAAGCTTATCTCATGCATTAGCCATCTTTCGGTATTATGTACAAGGTGTTGGCAATTTCTCCATACAAAATTAAACATCTCCTTAGAATTAATGAATAATTTATTTATCCTACTAATATTATAAACGCGAAAGTTTGTAAGTATGGATAGATGTTTGTTACTTTTTCACGTAAAAACTACTGAATGGATTTTAATGAAACTTTCCTCATGTACAGACCATAACCCAGACCAGTATATAGGATACTTTTTTATTTTTTGCTTTAGTCTTCGCGAACGAAGTCACGGGCAACAACTAGTAAAAAATATTAAGACTGTATATTGTGTAATTGTGAAGGTACCAATGAAGGCAAAGTTAAAAGTCATTTGGTTGTTTGAATAATTCCTTCCAACTTAAACAACGGAATCGGTACATCAATTATTTTGCAACTCTAAAGATTTTAGGAAGGCAGTCCGTCTCGGCAGCACGCCTGTCAGTCTTCTGAACATAATTAACTTTTCTTTTCAATGGCAATGTCAAGCAAAGCATTTTTAATGGACTTTGTAATTATTTTGGCAATATCTAAACAATCCCGTGGAATAATACATTACAGTTTTGTTATACCAATTTAAAATAGATTTCATTATTGTTTTCTTAAGTTTACGCGAACACTACACATTGAAATGAAACAGCTTTTACGGATCTACTCGCGTTTTATTATTATTATGATTTCATTATTTTGTAATAGAACGACTCTTTGCAACAGTAGAACTGTTGCAAAGAGTACTGTACTGTAGAGAAGAGTACTGCATCTACGTACTTTAAGGTATGTGTCTTCTGACGCTGAAGATATAAACAGGTTTGCAAAACCTAGAACAATAATAAAGCAGGCAGGAAGTACTATTATGCAATTAATTTAAGGATTATGCAGGTGCGGTGGACAGTCGCAATGCTACGACGTCCGCGTGGAGATTGACACTCGGCCGGTGTGCCGGCCGCCTCAATTATTCACATGACACACCCCCGACCGGCCGGCGTATCATCCGCTTGCTGCCAAATTAAAAGTAAATAACGAAATGAAAACAAGCGCGCCCGCGCCGCTTGGGACTCGCAAACCTTTTATCGTTGTCGAGTAAACAACTACCACCAGCTAAACACACTTTATCATTCTATCGGCTGTCTACGTATTTGCAAATGAATGCAGATAAAAAGCGCTGAAGCCTGAAATCGAACTGTACTTTATAACAATCCGTTGAAACAACATAACAGTCTATATTGAACAATCGGTTTTACTAATCGGTAAGTATTCAATTAATCATGAGATAGTTTTATAAAAAAAATACTTAGGAATGTCACTATTATTACAACAATGCTATATTTGTACCGATCCTGAAAAATTGCGTCCCATCTGAGGAAAATAGTTTTTTTTTTTTCATTTACTGTTTTTCAGATAAGAATATTTACTTATGTAATAATGAAAGAAGGCTGCTGCATAAGGCATAACAATTTGAGATTGGTAAGATTTTGTAGTTAGTGTACAATAAAGGACGCAAAATCAAGCTGGACCAAAAGCTGAACTCTGTGGAGAGCAATTTCGAAGAACAATACACTGGGATGAATACGGGCGCCGAAGTAAAAAGTCTATTTACATCCTATGCATATTTGCTACAGCAATATAAAAACCGCAGAGACACAGTTGCTGCATGTAAGCATGCAGCAAGTAATTAGTGAGCATAGACAGTAGCGCAAAGAGAACCAAGTATTTTTGATAACTTGAGAGTTTTTATAGAGGTAGCGTGGGGCACTGGGAGTTCATTAGTGGCAACGTAACATTGCTGCGTCGGGCAAGACAGGTGAGACAGTAACGAGCGGCCGCCGAGTCATCGTAGGGTGCGAGAGTAGCCCTTTGCGGCGAATATTGTCACAAAGTAAAGTATGTCACAGTGGATCATTATCTCAGCACATACGTTTATGTGACAGTGACAACAAGGGGCAACAGACAAAGACACTTACTTCTGTTTCTGTGTAAACAATTTTCTAAATCCTTATTTGACTAAATCAAATCAATATATTATAATAAACATACATTCACTAAGTTAAGTATCTACATAATATTTTATGTAAAACTTATGTAATTATGTTCTTTAATTATTTTAATTGGTGTGTTCCTAATAATTAAGGTAATATAAATAAATAATATATTAAGTTTGATGAACCTATGACTTCGACATCTACATCAAAGCAAGAGAAGTGAAATTGTATGAAGTTTAAAAAACTTGAGATAAGAAATAATGATAGTCAGTAATTGAAGAATACAGGCGGCATGTAGGAAGTGATGGTTCTCAAGTAGCCAGCAAGACAGCACGACAATGAGTTGAACGGCCGCGCAGGCACCAGAGCGTGGCTCACATGCCACCTCCGACGTATTACATCACTTATTCACACGCTTAGCAATCTTCATTTATTTAGCATTTTATTTAAGTGTTTTTCAAAAAGTAAATCATGCAACAAGTTTACTAGTTGAAGTCAAACATCAAACAGTTTTAAAATATGGATAATTAAAAATATTTATATTCTTTACTGTTAACGGTTACTGATAATGTTTTTGTCTAATTTTGGAGCCCTGGTTGGTGCTTTTTCATGTTAAGATGTAACCAAGGGTTATGTTTTCGGGTTTGCTTTGTTTACTTATGTTATTTATATATAAAATGTACAAAAAAGAACTTTGTGCTGGTATGTTCTTATCTGGCTGGCGGCCTCATTTATAAAGAAATTAAGATCAAGACCACTCAAATATAAGGACAATCTAGATTTGAAACAAAATAAAGCAGTCATTTTATGTAGTGATTAATAACTAAAATTAACATAATGATTCATTGAATGTCATGCTAATGAACCAAGATTACTAACAATAAGACCATGGTATATAACATCTCTGAAGGAGAGCGATTTAACAGATTTGTGTGACAAAGCATTTTACGCATAACAAAACCGGCGATTTGAAAGAACAATTACGCGAGTCAAAGCAGGTATCTCGGAAAGGCGCGGTGAAATATAACAAATCGCTAGCGCAACAAAAGAGGCTTTCTCGTGGCCATTACTACGGAGTGCACAGAAAACGAGGCGCGAAAAGCGATTAGCGTATGCGGTACGTACGCCCGCTGCGAGAAGCCAACATGGACAGTGCTCTCCTGAGGTTGGCCTAATTTACGATTGCTGCAAAGAATATCTTCGACATGCCTTGTTTGCGAGTCACTAGTGACCGCAACCTCCCCCATCTACGTACTATCCGTATGCGGGCGGTCGTGTTCTTGATTTTATAAGGTTAACAAAATGTAGAATTTGTGTAGAACGATTGAATAAATAAAAATTCTTACGATAGCTACGTTTGTAGGGTAGGCGACAGGTATACGTGAAAGAACCGTAATAAGGGCCACCATAAAACGTTACATTAGGTAACAGCGGCTTCTGGGGCGGCTATAAATATCTCCGTTCGGAAGTACGGGCAGTGTCCCGCGGGAGGACGACACTCGTTCGAAGACTGAACGTGTCGCACGAATAAAAACCATCTCTCTCGCATCCCGCGCTCACCAAGAGGGCTCTACTACACCTCTAATCAATATCACTTAACCATAATGGTGACTTCTCTCATACACGACTGTAACTCCAACTTTATGAGACGTGTCTTACAGTTACGACTACTTCGTAATTATCAAATATCAGCATCATGCAAGCGGTTCTAACAAATCCGTATGACACTAAAACTAAAAATAAACAAACTGTTCTTAATCGAAATAGTCTTATTTTAAAACTTTATTTTTGTTTCTTTTAAAAATACATGTTTCTAAATAAGCACTATACCACAAGTTTACAACCAACTCGATACGATGAAGATTGAAGACTTGTTTTGTTACTTTCGCGAGAGAAACGAAGTTTCACTAGATGACTGCAAAGTGGAAACGCATCCAATGCACTGGCTAGGATGTGGCTTGACAATAATTATTTATATCTGGAATGAAGTGACGACAACCGATTGATTTGATGAAACAACGAATGGAATGCAAGTCCATGGTTTTTAAAAAAAATATCGTATTTAGCATAATTTTCACGCTTATGACAATATTAATAAATTATTTTATTTATATCTTAGCCACCTTACACCTTAAGAGCATTTATTATAAAAAGGGTTTCATTTTTAAGGTTTTAATTGTTCTTTCCTGTTTATAAAGAACGCTAATAAAAATGTACTCATACTGTATACAAAAATTAGTACTTTGTACAAAACTGTCACCAATAGGATAGAGCAATATATCTTGTGATCGTATTTAAAAGGAAAATATTTTCATTTGACGAGCCCGACATGCGTATTAATAATGCGCAACGCGAGACTGGTTTCAGAGTTACTACGGACGCGGTCTCCTGCGGCTGAATAAGTCAAAATCATCAAATCACCTTATTGAAGAAAGCAAACAGAGGGAGACCCTCAAATTGCTTGCGTTATTAGGGCGGACCTCAAAAGTTTAGGGCAGTTTAGTTTACAAAGGTAAGCTTTTGAGGTTTACGAGGTGAGTTTATTTACTCAGTGTTCATAATGAATGGGCGACTCGACAAGGAAATAATTGTGTTATTAATAAACTTTTTTTACCACTCATTTATACCAACTAAAATCAACAAAACAAGTATCAGTTTATGGTTTATGGTATCCATAATTTCGGCAGTCGATCTAAGATACAACCGTCCATATTTTTCAAACCTTTAGCAATCTCTACATTCTAATATATTAGAGTGATATAATTTTCGCTCATTATTTAATTTCTATTTTGTTTTAGGGTTGTGGTAAAATTTAGCTGTTCAGTAAACACTAACAGCGACAAACTTATATGTATACTACGCACAAAATATACCTACTACTACTCGGCACATAATAGTTCATCTTGCATGCGTTTGTTTTAAACAAGAAGAGTGTCATATATTCCGTTTAATTGTGGCAACGCTTATTTATGCTAAGATTAAAAATACAAGACATCCTATAGACTAGTGAATACAAGCCAATAAGCTTAGTCCGCATGTTCAGGATTCCCAGGAGATGAACACACGCCAGCTACCCGTCCGTCAAATGTCTATCAATTACAGCCAAAACTAAAACATAATACCAATAATACAAGATTATTAATTTGTGGTAAATTTCATTATTTTCAGGTAAACATTAAAAACAAATCTTTCAAAACGTTTTAGTTGAATTACAAAGGGTAAAAGTTTTCTGTTTCTACAACGTCGGACTTAACTGTTCTGAATACCAATCTGCCAACTAAGTAAGTGAATTTTAAATAAAAGAGCGCGAAGTCGAGAATCGTGGCCGCGCCACGCCGGCCGCTTCTAAGTTTTGTCATTGTTTCTATATTGCGCAAGGCAATTAGCGCAACTCGGACGCGAGCGGCGCTCCGCCAACCCCTCTCGCCAATCAAATTACGGAACACCGCTACTCGCCCTCCAAAACCATTAAAACAAACCATTTCAATTCGTGTTGCAACATCGACACTTCAACTAATGATCAAAAGAAACCAATTCGACAATTTCAATTTACAGGCAAACGGAATGTTTTAAACAACACTAAAATAATGATCGAGTTTTTTACTCTTTCATTTGAATATGAAGTAGCGACTATCGTGCGAAATTTGATTAATCTTAATTTTTTTATAATAATATTAGGAGTCGTCTGAACTGGAAAAGCTCTTGTTATAGACGCTTTTCTGACGAACGGACGTATCTGATAATGTTGGCGTAACTTTCCATTTGTCAAATCAGTGTTTCTTCATCTCCAATGGATCACTGTTAACAAAGAAATTTAAACGGGGATGAACGCAAACTAATTAGTAAAAGGTTTCATACCTTCTTTATACCCGACGTTTCGACCGAGTTCAACGACCGTGGTCACGGGCTGACTGCTATCGCGATGTTGAGCCTTCGTTTGCGCGGCAGAGTCTTCATCCACGGCATCCACCGTCACCTTATTTTCCTAACTACCGCCACACACAACACTAAAAGTGTCCCTATTACGTATACAAGCCTTATTCTGGTTGTTTACGGACTGCGAAGAAAAACGAGGTTGTTTTTTTGCAAACACTGGATTCCACGCTGGAGATAGTTTGTGGCCGTCTTCCCGATTGAAATTATAAGGGTGCTTTTTTATTTCAATTGTTTCACACACAACTCTTGAATAAAAGTAGCGATCTGTGGAGAGGACTTGCGTATGGTAAAATTCAATCCAGTGATTTGTACTTCGTTCAAGTAGATGTTCTGCAATCGCTGATTTATTAGACTGCCTGTTCTTTACAGCTGCGATATGTTCTTTGACCCGCTCATGTATAGTCCGCTTTGTTTGGCCTATGTAGGATAGTTCCTCCACAGCTGCAGTCTATCTTGTATACGCCTGGTGTTTGAAGTGGCAAGCCATCCTTCGGAGTGCCCACGATGTTGTTCACCTTTATGCCAGGAGTAAATATCGTCGGTATGAGTGATTCACAGAATATGCGGCCAATCGTGTCTGTCACTCCTTTGACATAAGGCATGTAGGCTGGTTGCCTGCTTATTACGGGATGCTTGCAACTTTTTGTGAACTGTTTCGGTTTTCCATTTACTCGATATCCGTTTTTCTTGAGTACCTCCTGAACATCATCCAGCTTACGCTCCAAATGTTCAGGGTCACAGAGGTTAAAAGCTCTATTCTTTAGTGACGTCATCACGGATTGCAACTGTCGAGAGTGCTGATGTGAGGTAGCGTGTAAGTATCTATCCGTGTGCGTGGGCTCTCTGTAGACACAGTAGGACAAGGACCCGTTGGACCACACGGTCATCTTAACATCCAAAAAAGACAACGACCTGTTCGCCTCTATCTCGTATGTGAACCTCATATTCGGGAGAAAGGAGTTGAGATGTTGAACCAATTAATTGATCTACTTCTTGTTTACTACCTTTGACGATACTGAAAATATCAACTATATGATCTTTTTTCCAAAGTCGAATCGATCGAGACTCTCCCTTGCCTTCTCTTCAAAGTGTTCCATCCAGATATTGGCAAGTACTGGGCCGACTGGGCTTCCCATTGCCTACAGTATTACAATATTACCTACCCTACCTACAATATTACCTACAGATTGACATCATCAATCTGTAGGTATTATTGACCTTGGAAAAGAAAGTAGTTGCTGGCTGAACACTGTTCAAGCAGATCAATATAATTGCGTGGCATTTCGTTGTCCATTAGTTTTTCCCTGACCACGTCCAAACACTCCTTGATCGGAACATTGGTAAACAGCAACTATACATCAAAACTCACCATAATGTCATCTGGTTCTAATATTAGGTTTTTTATAATTTGGACGAAATGGCGTGAGTCCTTTACGAAAGGCGGCGTTTTGCCCACAAGTGGCTGTAATACTGACGCAACGTGTTTTGTAAGGTCGTAAGTTGGAGAACCAATTTGACCGATTGGACGCAAAGGCACGTCGGATTTATGTATTTTGGGCAGGCCATACAGTTTCGACGGCTGATGTGACTTCGGCCTGTATAGTGACGCGTACTCGACTTCGGTAAAAAGGTTTTCCGATTCTCTTGAATTAGAGCTCGTATTTTACGCGTTACTCGGGCCGTTTAGTTCACCGGTTTATATACACCTTTTCATCGCACAACAAAACCCGTATTTTCTGGTGGTAATCAGTCGTGTTCATTACTACAGTAGCGTTTCCCTTATCGGCGTTCAGCACTAACACGTCTTCATTTTCACGAATGCTTTTTAGTGCTTGACGCTCTTCTATAGTAATGTTACAAGCCGGAAGCTTCGATTTTCGTAAAACAACCGCGACGTCCTGTCTCAAGGGATCAGCATCGCTCTGCGATATTTTGTTAAGCATTATCGTTTCTTCAACGCTGCTGATCACCACTTCATAAAGTATTCGTTTTGGCGTAGTAGCGAAATTTAAACCTTTAGCCAAGATCGAAACTGTAATGTCATCTAAACTGATCACTGTTAATGCGCACCTTAAGGGTATTTACAAATTAAAAAAAAAAAACAATCAAATTAAGGAGCGTATGTATAAAGCTCAGGATTTTAAATTTTAAACCAGTTTATCGATTCATCCCCAGTGACGTATATAACTGACTGATGTGATAACTAATTGTTGAGAGATTTTTTTAAGATAGGTACATATGGAAGTTATTGTTACAGTATTTATTTCATGTGATTATTCAATTATTATTAGTGATTTAATTATTTTAACTGTGAAATAAAGCTGTCTTTGTTTTGTTTGTTAAATTAAATACCGACGTATCTGTTAGCTGATACCATAGTCAGAGTAAAATATATCTCGGAGTGGTGTATCTGTATCATAGCGATTTTAAACATTACTATGTAAATAAATATTATTATTAATTTTTTAAATATGTATTTCATATAGGTAATTAAACTTCTGCGTCAGAAAAGCGACGTTATGACTAAACATTTTATTAAGGGATGTTTTGTATAGTGAAACATAGTTAAATCATAAGAGAAGTAATTCTTTTTTTTTACATCAGTGTAACATATTTAAATATCTCCAAAATTGATCTTTTCTACTATACACCATCGATCAGGGTGCCTAGTGCAAGTTTCATTCGCCATTCGATCACGTTAACGAAAATGTATGGTAAAATTTTAACTCTTCACTTATGTCCAGGAGGTTTCGGAGGAGGAGATGTTTCGTCTCCAGGAGGCGCTGCTTCAATAATTTTCGTTTTCGTAAACGTATACGAATGAATACGGATAGTAAACAAAACTCACACTAGGCACCCAAGACTATATTCTCCCAAAATTTTAGCCAAATTGACCGAGAGGCTTTTCCCGTAAATTTTGGGCATGGTCCTTTGTTTATTTTGTAAAAAAAGTTGAAATTGAAAGCTAGATTACTGAACCCTGGAACACGAGCCGCCAAGTCAGTCGCGTCAGAGTATTAGAGGTTTAAGTTTTTAGAGATACTTCTTTTGTGGTGTTGTATTGAGGATATCATCAGGTGTAAGCTGTGTAATTAGTAATTACAACAGCGTACCTGCTGGAGCCGGCGATGTCACCGCTGCACACGGCGCTGCTGGCGGTAATTACCGCGGCGGGTCGATGGGGCGCGGCCCATCTCCTGTCAAAAGCATCGCGTGCCGAGCCGCGGCCGTATTAAACGCTAGCGAAGAACCCGTGCCCCATCAGATAACATGCAATCAATTTCGCGATCTACATGTCTCTACGTCGGCACCACCCCTGGACTGACGTCACGCTTCACGATAGCGCTCAAAGTGCCAGTTTAATACTGGTACCACTTGGCCTTAGCACCGTCCTTGCATTTTCGGCCTGCGTTTTTTTAGTTTTAGTTAGTTTCAGCGACATGACGATCATAGAAACAATTTACATAGTCAAACTCTAAAACAATTTTGCAAATAAACGTTTGAGTGTAACTATGATCTATTCTATTTCGGATATTATACATGCAGTAGTTTTCTTTCAAGAAGCATTGTGTTGGCGCAAGAACAAAACGCCTCGCTTAATCAAGGCATTCTCCGACGATATAGTGCGAGGCAAAGTCACGCGATCGTTTTATCGCACACCTTTCTGTGTTTTATAGAGAGATAAAGTTTGTTTTAAAAAGTTAGCATGTCTGTACTATATCGACGTCCTTATCGTGACAAGTGGTGTAAACTCGTCGCCCCATCGACATCCTAATACAAACTTTTCACCTTATCTGTCTATAAAAGTTAATTCAATATCAAAAATTCTTATTTAAGATAGCTGTACTTACGTCACCAATATTCTAAACTAAAACATCTTTATAAACGTGAAGAGGATAATGTGAAATGCCAGTGCTAAAATACAACGAAACAAGAAAATCCTTGGAAGTCAATTTGGTATTATGAGGTAATGGAGAGTAACGGGCATGATTTAGGTGGATGCGCGGCCGGGCGCGTTCGCTCGCGGGCAGCACAATTATCGGCCCGCGGGCGCTCTCAATTACAAAGAGGAGCACCCGCGGGACTGCACCTCTGAACCTAGCGGCCTAACCGCAAATCTCCAAGTGTTACGTCCGACCAGCTGCAAACAGGCCAAAGGAAAGATTTATTTGTTTCGGAACGGTAATATTTTTGTATTATACACGTCGCCTGGCGTCTCCGTTGTAACTAGAAACTTTAACATGGAAAATTAAGTAATTCTCATATAGGCCATCATGAAGGTCTAATGTGGGTTAGTAAGTGGTTACGACTGCCAGTTTAAGACAACAGCTGTAGCTATAACAGCTTAAAGTATCTTTCAATGCACTGAGGAACTTGAGATAATTAAATTTGACACACAGGGACGGAATTAGGTTGATTTTAACTTTATTTACAATATGTATCTTTTATTAAAATGTTCGTTTACAACGGGTAAGAGCATAAAAAAGATAAACAAATTATCCGATAAACGAACTGCAGTTTGAGGACGCGATCGGGTCGAGTGTCGCGTTTTAATTTGCGCGGCGACACACGAGTGGAGTCCGTGCAATGGTTTGTGGGGAGCGACGTGTCGAGTGCCCTGCTAATTGCAATGTCACACTATCCTACACATCATCTGCACCACTTACTGATCATCAAACGCAATATTTTCATTTCCCGGGAAAACCTTTTAAAATACACATTTAGTCAACTAAATTATTAGTGATCCCGACCAACGCAAAATGTATCATTATCTGTGTTATACTGTACGAATTTCTCCCAGCGGACTAACCTGATAAGCTCGAACCAACGGTAGGTAATCATATCGCTGTGAACATTAATTATATGATTTGACATCGAAAGCAGTAATAACAACAATCTTAGCTAATTATAAATAAACGTGTGTTCGTAGGAAACAAGACGTTGTGTCCCGACAAACAGCAAAATGAGCGTTTGTAAGTGTTGAGAGGTAGTCTGAAGTAATTTCTTAAGAAACAAATGAAACGGCTCCCCTCGCGTTGGAGCCCGCTTTGCAAACCGCGCAGCCCATGTAATCGGATAATAAAAAGGGCAAACGCGGTAAATATAAGATGAGGAAGACAGTTTTACGAGCGGTACCTAATTAAGTGGTGAACCAAACAAAACGAAGAAAACGTTTACTGCGTAAGTAGGTGTGTTGAAATAGATGCGAACATTAAAACAATAAAATTTTACAAGGTGCCAAAACGATTCTTCATACATTAATAGGATAACTAAGGGTTTCACACTAATATTTTGCGGCACAACCCAGGTGGTGTAGGTATAACTGTAGTAAATAACATCATAAGTTTAATGTCTTCATCATGATCGTCCACTGCTGGACATAGGCCTCTCCAAGTGCACGCCACTGAGCACGATCCGCGGCTACTCTTATCCAGCTCTTGCCAGCCACCTTGCGAAGATCGTCGCTCCACCTAGTCTGAGGGCGTCCTACACTACGTACGTTTGCCGATACGCGGCCTCCACTCGAGAACTCGTTTACCCCAACGGTTGTCGGTTCTGCGGCTAATATGACCTGCCCACTGCCACTTCAGCTCGCTGATCCTATAATAATAGTTTAATGTCTTAGCCCTTGTAAATATTGTCAGATTAATAACATTCGAAACTATTACTAGCTAATTCTGAACGAAAATAATCAGCTACCTAATCAGTGCGAGCGTATGGGCGGGCAGCACGATGCGCGTTTGTAGATTATTTTGGGAGCGCAGGTAGGGCGGGCGCGTAGGAATTCGACCTCACCTGAGCGCGCTGATTCACTCGCGCTAAATCAGTTCGCTCTACATATTTATTAACATCACAACCCGAGATTCCACATTCAGAAAATCCAATGCTGTTGAAATGTTAACGTAAGTTATTATATTACGTAGTAATTATTCGCCGACGCGACACCGAGACAATAAAAAAGAGAGATGTTATCAGATTAGGTCAAAAATTGAATGATTAAAGATTTATTGTGGACCCGTAACAATTTGAGGGTGGTAAACGTTTAATTTGGCTGGGCCGTGGACACGGGTCTGAAGCCTGAGGCGATTCATTAGCTCGACCGCGTCAGAGCAAACAAATTAACGCGACAGGCGTGTTTTACTCGGTGATAAAAGGGCGCGAGGGCAACGGGCAGATCGCCAGTTGCGTGCGGCTGCGCGATAAATCTGCGACCGAACTATCGGCCCGTTCTTTTCACCGGAAATAATTTATATCTACTATTACTATCAATTCGATAAAGGTTTAAGTATATACCGCGACCTTTAAATGGGTCACTTTATAAGTTTTTACCAGCTCTCTTGTCCTTGCTTTTAGGGATTGTGATCATCAGCATCATCAGCATCTCAAGTAATACTGTCAGCGTTTAATTTAGTTAGTTCCATAATTCTACTTACTATTGTTTTGTGTTGTTTTGATTTAATTGTTACAGTATTGTAAGCTCAACATAATGCTGAAGCGCAAGTTGAAGCTATTGTAGAAATTAAGTAATGCACCTGCCCAGTTAACAGGTTTAAGTACAGCGCTAGATGTCGGTGACCGATGCCATACGCGCAGCGGGCGCGGGCGCGCCACGCGTCACGCACGCCGCGGAGTCGCCGCCCGCCGCGCCCCGGCCCCGCTGAGCGTAAATGGCTTCAGTTAATTAAGTTTAATCAGAGCCGTGATACTACGCCGACCATCTGCCAGTTTACTAACGCCCACCATATACAATTACATATTGCCTTACGCACACTTTTGTATTATCAATATTATTATAACAAAAGTAACATAGGTTTTATGTTTAGCAAATTGTTAAAAATCAACGGTGGCACTTAGAGCCTTTTAACTTTTGAGAGCATTGGTATTTCATCTAGATTTAGGCAGTATCAATAACACCATATCCCTAAAGTCCTACTTTTTCCAATTATAGCATAGTCTTGTAAAGTGGTAAGTCTGAAGTCTTCGCTAGTCTCCTTTAGCAGTATTCCACCGAGTAAGAGAAAAGAGTTAGTTCACAATTGTTTATTTTTGAATAACATCGGTTGATAGTTTTGGTTCTAGAATATTCGTACAAAAAGCAGAGATTTATTGTAGATTTTATGACAGTAATACGGTATTAGTTGAAAGGTAAGCGCGAATAGCGGCACAGATAGTCAAGTGTGGCGTGCCGGGTGACTATTAACGCAGCGTGACGAATCGTCCGGCGTGGTGCGGCGGCAGCCGGGGCGGGCGGCGGGCGCAGCGGAGCGTGCCCGCGCGCCCGCCTCTCACGCGATCTTATCGCGCCTTCCGCGAACATCGCACTGCCCGCCCGTGTCTATTCCGTGACTGCCTTCGCCCTATCTATACTCTTTACCGCGGTCGTAAATGAAATTTCGACTATCACCAAATTTAAATTTTCCAGGTCGAAGCAAAAAGCGACGACAGCTGTTGTTGGTTACCAACGCGCGTAATGAGCGGCGAATCCTTTGACCGGCTGCAGTGGGGCCGACGCAAGCGGTCGCTAATTAGGCGACGCAAATCTGAAGCCACCACCGAATTAGTGCGATTGTGCTCGTGGCTGAACTGACTACTATCCTTTACAAAAGCTAGTGAAAGTCATAATACAAATTAAATGTTCTAATGAGAAAAGAACATTCACATGAATTTTTAATAAACTTACTTACTTATTTGTTTGGATTAGGCTATATTATAATCCTTTACTACCAAGGCCTACCCAATTTAATATGTATGTTATTTTAGGATGACGCTTTTCCCTGCTATGGAGAACTGGAAAGTGTAGAGACAGTTACTAATGTAACACAATTGGATAAAGCAAAGTACGAGTGTACTTTTACCTATACCTATTCATACGAAGTCAAATTACTTTATGCAAAAGAAGCCGCAGTCAAAGCCAAAGTATGCCTATGACATAAACCTTTAACGTAGGTTCAATAAGCACGGCGAAAATACCGAGTTAACAATAGCGCCATAACGTAATGTAAAGCACCATCGTCACGGATCGAAGAGGCTCGCCCCATGCAAATATCAACATGAACTTTAAATGCCACGTTCGGTAGATTACGGCTTGTTTCCAATTGCATGTTCTAATATTTTTGCACAGATTTGTATTACTTATACAATTTAAACTGATCATTCAGTGTTTTACCATAGATGTTTATACATCTATGGTACAGAGGTAGATGCGATTTCATAAAAAGTTACCTTATTGTATTAATATGTACATTTAACTTTAATAGATTGGAATATGGGCTATACACTTATAACGAGCGACCAAATGTAATGCCTTTTTAAAAAGGGAAATAATTAATTTCTATTACAAAATAAATATTTTGCATTATTTGGTCAACAGAATTATACAATCGGTCAGCATAAGAAATCCTTACTGTTGGTTAGGTTAAGTTAATTTTTTTCCCGAGCGAAGCGCAGCATAGCGAGGGCCAGTCACGGAAGGGTGCGGCATAAGACTGCTGTTCAGAATGATATTAAGTTACAGACTGATTTAGAAATATTTGCTGACCATACGAGGGGAGGTCAATAAGTTCGCGGAATGGAGGGGTTGGTGGGGATAAATTTACTCGTCCAGGTAGGCACCAGTTAAGCACCTCATTAAGAGTATATATACCAAGTTTGAACCTAATCGGGTCATTAACTTTTGAGTTATCGACCTGCAAACAACTAAATCGGGAAGAAGTCAGCCAGTATGGAGAAAATTGAACACCGTGCCGTTATTAAGTTCCTTACCAAGCAAGGAAAATCCGCTCAGACGATTTTTCAAGAGCTGTTAGCGGTTTACGCCGACTCTGCCCCTGGTAAAACCATGGTTTACAAGTGGCATGGTCTTTTCAAACAAGGAAGGGAGTCCATTGAAGACGACCCCCGCTCCGGACGGCCAATTGAGGCCACCACACCGGAAATCGTCGAAAAAGTAGAAAAACTTGTATTGGAAGATGCCCGACTGAAGAAGAAGCAAAAAAGGAAGAAGAAAGGAAAAGCAAGAAGGAAAAAAGAAGAGGAAAACTGTCAAAAGGTGTGCTCCTTTTGCACGACAATGCACCCGTCCACACGTGCCATGTTGCGACGGCTGCTATTCACCGATGCGGCTTTGAACAATTAAACCACCCACCATACAGTCCAGACTTGGCCCCCAGTGACTATTATTTATTTCCAAAAATGAAGAAAGAGCTGCGTGGAAAGAAATTTGACGACGATGAAGAAGTCAAGTCGGCAATTTCGGCCTATTTTGACACCAAAGACAAATCATTTTTTTTCGATGGTATAAACAAGCTATTTGAGAGATCCGAAAAATGTATTAGGGTTAAAGGAGAATATATTGAAAAGGAAAAATAATTTGGTGTTTAATTTCAACCTCCTTCTCTCTCATTCCGCGAACTTATTGACCTCCCCTCGTATAATGCTGCCCAACTAGCATTTTTTTGCTAAAAAATACGAATACTTTTCTAACCGTTTAAATAACACTCTTTTAAAAATATTACAAAAATGCATTTATATTTTTTAAACTTGTCGATGATTAATAAAAGTACGTACTTATTATTCAACTAGCGTCCTGAAGTGTTTATGAACAATATTTATCAATTTGTAAAATACATCATAACAATACAACACTGTCGCATGAATAAATTTTTTCACAAACATTTAACGCGGTAAAATAAGATTTTTAAAAAATCATGTCCTTCGCGAAGCAGTGTTTTTAACATCATGAATAACAATGAGCAGCACCCTAATCGTTCTACCCTCATATCCAAGTTAATCCGACACGTGAAATGAAACGTGTAATGTTTCTATTCTACGTGCTCTATTGTAAATTTCCGTCCCCAATTGTATTGACAATCAACAGTTTGGGCACCTTATCCAACGGCTATTTAGAAAAAGGGTAACTTTCATGGTAAAGTAATTTAGTTACGGTGTTTATTGCTTTACACAACAATAGCATTACAAATTCCATTACAAACGTCTCATACAAACTAAAATATTACACATTACAGGTTATATGTTTGTAAGTTTGAAAAACGAATAGATTTAACCATAACTGAAGTCTCAGCCAAAAACAAGAGCCCTCATTAATCTGGGGTTTCAGATTAAGCCAGGATATGCCGATGGTGACAGAGGAAATCCTCGTTTCGACCTCGGGTCGGAGACGACAAATCCTTTTGTGGATTCTACTACACATAGGAAAGCTATATAACAAAGGCTACGGTGCGACTCGGGCGATTGTTTGCATTGCAATTGTAGATTGATCAAGTTAAAGGAACCAATTTACTATACAACTTCAAACGAAAATAATATCTTGTCTGTATATTCATGAAAATAAGAAATTAGTACTAAAACACAGTGACACAATCATCAGATATTTTAATCACGTTGCCAACTACAACGTTACCTAGTAGCATTGTAATGGGTCCAAGTTGTTATTGTGTATGCGGCGACATAACAGCGAATGCGAGCTAGGCGACCGAGCAAACATACGGTCTATTGTGCGTGAAGCGGCCTGTGACGTTGCTAATATTTGCCCGGGTCCGCTACCACAGCCAGCCTCTCTATGAATCTTAGCATTATATATACATTCTACCCAAATAATTGCAAGCCGTGTGTTATGTTACCACAGAACAATACTTAACAAATAGCATAGACCGTAGGCATATAAATAAAGTCTTTAAAGTTGTCTATATAAACATATAACACTGTCAAAGGCAACTAAGAATATAAATTTTATATAAAAAAAGGTTAATGTTTCTTTTGTTTTCATTGTTTTAATCATAGAATGCCGTGAGCATACACATTAACAAACGATAACAGAAGTTTTGACAAAAAAACAAAACGCAAACTGTCATATAAACACAAATAATAAATTTTACAGCGATATCATGTCTAAGTTTTAGCCACCTCATATAAAAACGCAATACCTATGTTCGCAGTTTTAGTACTATTGTAAGACTCAGCACTGACAGGTAGAAAGTTACATAAAAGGCATTGACAATAGACAAACACACATTACCATTCGTTTCCCACCAAGGACAAAAACAAAGACATACATGAGACGACACGCACATAAAACGTGCGAATTATCATTAAAAATAGCGATTGTCTAATGCCAGAACTTCTTTCACCCTTTTCTATTCATTAACTTGAATATCATCCATCAGTCATGCGATTACGCTAAAATAGAAATAAGATGGGAAAATAAAAGTAGATACAATTTTAGAATATGTTGTAAGTAGGTATACTTCTATAATTGTAATAAATAGAGTTTTAGCGAGTAAATCAGTTAGTTACTTTTGAGTCAGTTAGAAAAATTTGTAAGAAATATAAGGTACTGTAGTGGAAAAGGGATGAGCTCTATTGTGTAGTGCAGTGCATACACCAAATAAAATAAAATAAAATAAACGGCTCCTGAAACTATACAGTAAAATTAACAGCGCGGCCAAGCATTTTACTTAATTTGCGGAGATAGATAGTAAAACAAAGAAGACAAGACGAACGATTAATCTAAGTTTAGAGAGTAAACAAGAAGGTGAAGTGATCAGCGCGTTGTTGAAGTTTAATAAGCGTTAGTTGGCGAAGGCGCACCGCGGCCAATAAGGCGGCTGTTATCTCCGGTGCACCGGGGCGCCGGGCGCGGCAGCGCGGCGGGCGGGGGGTTAACAAATTACACTACACATCTCAAGCGAACCCGCGCAGACATCACGCCGCTGTCTACTCAAAACAGATTGATTATTAAGAGACTACTAATCGAGTCATTTTCCTATAAAAGAAAGAACATAATAAAGATAATCTGTCAATAACAATGTTTATTCAGTTAACACTATAGTGACACATCGAATTTCAGAGGACGGAGGATAGTGTAAAGTAACCAAAATTTATGAATAAAACTTATATAATGAATAAAGCTATTTTCATAATGTTTTTACTGAATACGTACCTAATGTGTTGTACTTTTTATTAATACGAAGTTATTACTTGAGTTGATAGTTCTTCTTCAACCTAGACAAAAACCGCTAGGTTAAAGAAAACAAAACAATAAAAACAGATTTGCATAAAAATTAGTTCACACTAAATACTTTTAATTCAGAAAAAAAAAATCATTATAAAAAAACTAGTAAGATTTCAAAAAAAATTCTACTTCTGGAATGTCAAGTCTAAAAACTGTTGAAAGGTTAAATATAACCTATTTATATAAGTCCTGACTGACAGAATGACTGATTCATCAACGCCCAGCTCAAATTCATGGACCTTAAAAATTTTTGCAGGCTCTTTCATGATGTAGGCGAGAGATGAGAACGGGATTTTCTGAAATTCCCTCTGGATCTAAGGAGGCTCTTTCATGATGTAGGCGAGAGATGAGAACGGGATTTTCTGAAATTCCCTCTGGATCTAAGGGTGTTCACGGGGACGATGGCGCAGGTGGTCGCTAGTTACGTAAGTAGACCCACCCGCAGCTAAAGGATTATCTTTCGTTTTTTGGACACGCTGTATATATATATACACACACCCGTTCACGGCATTCTTGTCTTGTGCACTCACATTAATGATAGACAAATCATCATAATATTCATACTTTATATTGGTCTCTAGTAAACACGAACACTACATATTGAAATGAAACTTTATATGGATCTACTCGCTTCTATTATCCAGACATTTCCAACACTTTCTGGGTTTTGTAGTTTATTTTAAATGTAATAAATTAGTAAGAAAAACATTTACGCCTTATAATGGCAATTTAACTCCGTATAAACGAGTGGAGAGGATCTTAAAAGAGCAATATAGCGCGCATGCAGTTGGGGCAGGCCGTCAAAGCGAGAATAATCTCATAACCGCGTCCCGGACGACACGGGCAGCTTAAGCCGAGCGCCCTCAGGCTTACGCAGATCTTTCTTTGAGCAAATGTTAGTGGCCGACAAAAGCATATTTCTTTACCAACTTTCCAGCTAGTATAATTAGTCGCAGTTCAGTCGTTAGTGTTCATGCGCGTCGAAATTATAGCTGCTATGAATTTCCGCGATTCGGGGTTATAGGACAATTAGTGGCGCGAAGTTTCGCAAGTCGTCAGTGGCCGCGGTAGTATCCGAGCGGGTCTTACTTAGCTTCAATTTCTCCGCGATCACTGACGCGTGGCGGTGCAATCAGGCGCGGCCGAGCGATTCCGATCCGATTTATACCAGCTGTCTATTAGTTTGTTGCAATATTTGCCCTGTGCTCCTTCCGCAAAAAAGGGAAAGCGCTTTGAAAATTAATGCAGTTGTTTTCACAGATATTAAAGTTCAAATTATAATTGGATATTTAGAAATTGGTAGCCACACTTTCTGGCATTCCGTGCACCACAATCACGATATCCCATGATAGCCTGATTTTTGAATAAGTGTACATTGTGGATGTAGCCATTAGACATTAGATTTGTGCAAATTTTGTCAACATTATAGCTTGCTCTGCAAGCCAAAGTAAGTCTTATTTAAACTCTACCTTTTTCCCCTCTCCCCCAATTCCGAAATAATTAAACCTAAAATTTTTTTAGGCGCGTTGTAATACGCATGTCCACTTGACATTTGTCCAGTCGGTCGGTCCGCTTAATAATTTCCTTGAACGTTAATTTTTTAAACTAAAATTCATTGAACTCCCATATTTGAGATAATTTTCTTGAAGTCAGCGAATTACAAAACACCGTAACAACGGTATTTTTAATATTATTTGAACACAACATTTACGATTGGCAATGTTGTGTTTAATAACCGTATCGCTTTGTAGTTACTAAAAATCCTCTATAGATAAGCACATTATTTTTGAAAATCAGGGAAGTTATTGTTTTTACAAAGTTTACAGGAAATCTATAACGGCACCTACAAATAATTACTAGCCATACAACATTAGTATGTATTTTCGTACATCATAAACAAATCAGTTTTTTATTAAATCTTTGCATCTGTAGCCGGACAAAATCAGTCCACGGGGTGAATGCGAGAAATCTTGGTTCTCAACTAAGACTACTGACGTGAACCCACATCTAACTCAAGCATATAAGGTTTTTTGGAGGGGTTAAAAGGACTATTGCTAATGTGTTATTAACAACAAACCTCTTTAAAAATAATTGTTTTTAGGTATAAATCTACAATAATATAATTATATATCCTGTCTGCGAAAACCACTGTAGCGGGTTTGAATCCCGCAACGACAAAGTAATTTTTTGATGAAAAAAGGTTTTTGTGCCAGTCTGTTATGGTTCATAAATTTAAACGAGTATAGCATACATTTATATATAAAGTCTGCTTTGTTGAAACAAGGTGAATAGTAAGTTATGGAAAAATATTTTTGTTTAGAAACATGAAAAGGCCATTCCCAGTTCTATTTACAATACACGTTAATATTTCATCTCAGACTTAAACAAAACTAGTTAACAAATTTTCGGTACAACATAAGACGTACCAACCGGACCAAAGTCATGAAACATCGTGCGGTGTGAGAGCCCGGCGAGCGCCACGCTGATTACGGCTTCATATTTAATGAGCCACCTAGGTGAGGCCGTAACAACCTACACAAACTAATTTCAATATATACTTGCTACATTAGTTAAACACAATAATGTATATGTGAGCGAGTTCAATATAAAAGCATTAAAAGAAAATTTTCCACAAGATCTAATTACAATGAAACGTGTTTGTTAACGTATTCTTTGCGGCTTCCGTTGCAAGTATAGAACAAGTTGCATCTAGAAAAATCGGGGAATCAGCGAGTGAAAGTGTTCTCATATGTGTTGTGTTAGAGGGGCGGCGAAGTCGGGTGCGAGGCGGCGGGCGGCAGAAGACGGCCCGCGCACAGTTTAATTTCCCACGAGGTCGATCTCGGCGCCGCGGAGCGCAACCCGCGGGAGTTAATTGCCAGTAATGAATAGTCAAGTGAACGTCCGTTAATTATGTATATTACAAGTGGAATTTTGGAGATAACATCAAACATAAGTGCAGAAAAACTCTTCAAAAATGTCTTAGTAACGGGTTGCCTCACAAAAAAAGACAACTCAGGAAGGTCTTAACGTTACACATGTCAGCATTATATACATAAATGTATGATTAGCGTGTCTAAGGAAATACAATGGCATATTGCCACGCCGTAAAAGAGTAGGTAACCTAGATTGCAGTTTTCACACGGATTGCAGACAGCGAACAATGCAGGTAACAACGGATTGTCGTTGCCGAGTTTATCGACCCCGCAATCTGGCAAGCTATATTGAATGTTATACAGGAAGACTTTTCGTTCCAATTAGAATCTAGACAATAATCTTCCCTCCTTTGAAAATGTAAAATATAGACTTAAAAGAAAGGAGAATGCCCAAAAATAATATGATGATAATTGGCGATATTATTTTTTAATAATATATTATTATGCCTTAACAAAATAAAGGTCATTAAAATTATATTATTTTTAAACTCTTAACGACATTATTCAAATAGATTTTGGTACCCACACATTAAAGTCAGTTCTACTAAGTCGATACATTGATTTATCTGTTTCATCAGTCAACCAACGTCCATCTTGTCTGTTTAAAATGTTGCCAGGTATAAGGAGGATTGAGTTTTATCGATATTGTATTATAATCGATATTTTTTTGGAATAACTACTAAATGCTACGAGGGTGAATCAAAAAGTCCTTAGAAGAGCATATATATAAAACCTTTTTGGGAGAAGTTAAATATTCGAATTAAAGAGTGTTAATGACACAATATTTATGCAAACAGTCACTTCTTTTTGTCAGTTCGATCGCACGTAATAAATTGTTTTGTGTAACGAGAAGCTATAAAAACTCAAAATTATGGATAAAAGTGAGTTACGTGCGGTGATAAAATATCTCAGGTTGAAAAAAATTATTACGAAGGATTTTTTTTCGGACATTCAGCAGACATTACGGGATGATGCTGTACCCTCTATGGTTGCGTACTGGGGGGTTGAATTTAAAAGAGGTAGATCAAGCTGTAAAGATGACCCGCGTAAAAGAATAACTATGAAACATATAGCTGAGATCCTAAAGATATCATGTTAACGTCGTGGAAAACTGTCATAGGCGTGTTGTTCCTTCATGATAATAACGCTCCTGCTACTCGATCGGAAGTTGCGCTCAACGCAATACGCTGTGCTGGCTTAAGGCTGGCTTCAGTGATTTTCACTTATTCCCAAAATTAAGAGAGGAAATACGTGGAACTAAATTTCACGATAATGACGTGGTTATGGCTGCCGTAGGAGTTTTTCGAGTCAAAAAAATATTTTTTTTTCTCAAGGAACAAGGAAGCTAGAAACGCGTTATTTTAAATGCATTGCAAATGGAGGGAGATTACGTAGAAAAATTACTTATTGTTTAAATTTTTGCATTTTTTAAATGTAGATTCCAAGAACTTTTTGATTCGCCCTCGTATGTATTGATTCCCAAAACGATTATTTCCGTTAAAAACAATAAAGTGGATTTTTAGTAGCCTTGTTTAACCCATTGACCACCAATTATTATAAGCGTTCTTATCGTTGACGCCCGCTTACTTTACGTGAGATGAGGAAAAGAGAAGAGAGACTTTTGTATTTTAATTAGAAAAATATACGATGCTTAAGAAACATGACACTTTTATTCCGATCCCCGTATTAATTGTTACCTGACATATTAAATCAGTCATCGAACATAACAGTAATTTATTGTGTGATCATTATTGGGATTTCATAAGGTCAATATTCGTACATCGGGTATCGATTAGGACTTCTGTTTGATAGCAGGTTTTAGAACCGGTGACTAATTCTTACGCTATGGTATTAATTACGAGTGCTCCTTCTCAATCTTATTCAAAGTCACTGGTAATGGTAAGTAATTTTTGACACCGAAAGTTCTCGAACGACATGCATCTTAATAATCAAATTGTAAATAAGACAAAACTTATTATATTTATAGTATTTTCCAAGTCGAGCGTTAATAGTTCGTTGTTCATTTGTTTAGCTTTATTTCTAGACCATGTATTTAAAGAGGAAACAATAAATATTTTTTTCCGTATTATTGGTTTTATTCAGATTTATTAGACGCGCATGACATGACGCATCGATGCGCGTGTGTGTGTGTGACTTCGTAAGTAATCAATCAATCAATTAAAATCACTAGGGCATAAAAATATTTATAGTGATATGTTACACTCATCTAACAATCAATCGATCTGGCAATCTCCTTTAAAAAAATCATACTTTTATAAAGATGATTGTTGATTTACTGATGTTAAGTAGTCTCTAAATTTTTGGACGATTTAAAAGTAATTTTCAGTTAACCTCCTAACTATTCCAGGTTACTACTTTTTTTTTTATTTCACCGTAAACAAAAAAAGTATAGTTTTTTTTAGTTTGTTCGGCGGGCTAAAGCTGATGTCGCTCTAAGGTATTTTCACCTCAATAAAAACTAATAACCGCCAATATTTTTTTTTTATGACTACTACTATGAGTACTATGAGTAGTACGGGGGCGGTCAGGAGGTTAACTTTTATTAAAGAAATTATGACTTTTGAGACTTGCTAGTTACAAAAATAGCTCTGGAGTGCGCACTTACTAAACAGCACACATGACTCCTTAATGTGTGTATATAGGTACACTAGCTCTTGTAGCCAGTTTTGACAATTATAAAATAATAGCCCCAGCTTAATTGTCACAACAAAATAAACTAAAGAATCTTAATACTTGTCAGAACATCAAACAGTTTTAGACATCGAAAATTGGTTTTCATAACGTGGTTACAAATGGTTGTAATGTATTTCTACAGTACACTATAAGAAAAATCTATCAATAGTTACGGTTGAAACTTATTGAACAAAGCAGAAACATTGAACCGTTAAGAAGGTTACCAAAGCAGGTCTTAGAGGCGTCGTGACAACACGGCACTTCGATAAGACGATATTGACACAACGCGGTGTCGGCGGATGGCGTCGCACGATCGACATCGATTCTATCGAACTTGGGCGCCGTTACAATCGGTAATGGTGTGCGCAGTTACGGTGTAGCTTTATTGCTTCCTAGACTCGCGCCGTGGGAACAGCGCCCGGAGATAGTCGCTCGTTAGTGGGGCACGCGTTATACACACTATCGATAACGGAATAATCGTTTGCGAAAAAGAGCTTCCCGAATTTTCGGCAACAATATCACATTTCGATTCCAATAGTTATGGCAATTTCAGATTATTCTTTTTATCAATATTGGAATTACAATAGTGAAAGATGCACGTTGAAGTTGTTAATATAAATAATAGACAACTGTCAGACATTTGGCGCTGCGACTAACGGCAAACTTCTTAGATGGTGAGAGCACTGACCCGGTGACTAGGTAGAAAGGTGCGCGCGTTGTTTTCGTACGTCAATTCTACAGATGGGCAATAAGTGCAAAACCACTTATGGGGGTAAATCTAGAGTTAATTTAGTAATGTAATGTCTCATGAAAAAATTCTGGTCAAACATGTTACATTTCGTAGAAACCTATTTAAAAAAATATCTATCTATCTAAATTTAACTGTATGATTAGATGTCGATGGGTATGGCTAAACTTAACGTTTTAACTTACAACGTTAGTTATTCACTTTTGTAAATCCATATCAATTCATCATCATCATCATAATAATCATCATCATCATCATCATCATCATCATCATCATCATCATCTCATTATATGTCCCCACTGCTGGGCCATGAGCCTTCCCTATGGATGGACAGGGAGTACGGGAGCTGGATGGACACGGAGGAGCTCGAGATGATAAATGTTTGACCACCCATCCAATGATCGGCCTTTGCGAAAGTTGCTTAACCTCGGCACTCGCAGACCGGGCGCGTTAACCACTGCGCCATCGAGCTCCTCAATTATCAGTCTTAGTGAGTAGTTTGAATCATAGTAGAAAAATAATAGGATTTGTCAAAATTTTTAGTTATATTACATTAGATATAGATGCCAGATGAATAATGTACTTGATCTTAATGGTTGTCCTTTTTTTTTTTTGGAGAGAGATTGCTGATTGCCGCTGCGGCATTTTCAGCTTCACCGGGCTTTTTTGGGGGCGGCGAGGAACGTAAAGGGTCCCTCAAGCCGTGTGAAACGAATCACCTTCAGAGGTTATCTAGAGGGAACGGCATCGCGCACAAATGCGCGTCCCCGTGCCCTACTAGATTCTCCGAAGGGTTCGGATCGGATCGGGGAGCGGAGCAAACCGAGGGCGCCTCTAAAGGCACGGACCTCGGCTCGGGTTGACCGGGCCTTGGAGGAGGAGAGAACCGCCCAGGTACATGTCTGTACCTGGTGTAGAGCGAGTGTGAACCGGTTCTTCGTACCCTTGTTCTACGAGTACGGTGTCTTGGGCCTAAACTGGTGTGCATGTTTAGTGTATTCTGTAAATGTGTGCTGTCATTTAGAGGATCGGGCGGGTGGTTGTCCATGGGCCGCAACTCGTAACGCAAAAGCATTCCTAGCGGTACCTGCTCTAGTACATAGAACATTATTAGAACTCGATTCTCTCACAGCGGCTTATTTTCAAGCTTTTGTGCCTTGCCAAAGTTTTAATTACCTCTGTGGTTGAACGGTTAACCGCACTGCATGAGTACATTCTTTAAGGTAACAATTCCTAAAGTGGATCCCGCGGCTCCCAAGGCTTTTGTGGGAAATTCAGAAGAATTTAATAAAATATAATATGTTTTATATTTTTTTTAAATATAGTTTTTTTTTAAATATACAGAACCGCTGCTTTAAGGTATCGGGATATTTTTTATGATTGAATTTGAATCAATCTAAAATAAAGGGGATAAATAAAAAAAATTGCTCATGCGTCTTGACAATAACGAATCTGCAAGGCATCGGATGTTGATGACGTAGTTGTAGACATTGAATAGGGCTCCTTTGGCTTACAAAAGTAGTGTTTCGGCTAGTTGGATTGAGCCACGATAGCATAGTTGGTTATTGCACCTGATCCGGCATGTCATGGGGTGCGGATTCGAATCCCGCTCGTGGATTTTTTTTAACCTTTTTTAGGGTTCCGTACCCAAAGGGTAAAACGGGAACCTTATTACTAAGACTACGCTGTCCGTCCGTCCGTCTGTCTGTCCGTCTGTCACTAGCCTGTATCTCATGAACCGTGATAGTTAAGACAGTTGAAATTTTTACAGATGATCTATTTCTGTTGCAGCTATAACAACAAATACTACAAAACAGAATAAAATACATATTTAAGGGGGGCTCCCATACAACAGTCATGATTATTTTGCCGTTTTAATAGACAATAAATAGTACGGAACCCTTCGTGCGCGAGTCCGACTCTCACTTGGCCGGTTTTTCAAATGCGCTATTTTCCCGGGTTTGTTATCAACCTACACGTATTTGGAAACCATGTGGATAAACCTATACCCATTCATTGATGAAGCGATGACTTGATTTCAATGATGGAGCTTTTTGCCAGCTATATGGGTCAGCTTTTACAATTTATTATTATATATCGTATATATACGTGCAACATACCATACCAAGCGCGAACTTACGCTATTAAGACTGGCCAAACTATGACATACTGACGTTCTATAATATATATTTTTTTTTCATATTGGCTCGTCATAGTGACCACATCCTGCCTGATGGTAAGCAGCCGATGCAGTCCAAAATAATGAGAGCTCTCCTCACCGTAGAACAAGTACGGTAACAAGCGCACCCATTCACGACGGCCTGCATAAATGCAGTTTCACGCCCCGTTTAAAAGATCTGGGACTGTAAGAGCTGGGAAACACATGCGCCGGCAAAGAATTCCAGAGCCGAATGGTCTTACAGAGGAACGACTATATTATAAATTCAGTCAAGAAAGTATTGGGAATGGATGATTTGTTTATGGTTCCAAAGTTAAATTTTTGTTTTTTTGTTGTTGTTACATTGGCACAACTGTTTTCCATTTTGGCGCGGAGTTTAAGTTGCATCTGTTATTTATATTAAATACAGTGCTGTTTTTAGTTATATCATATCTAGTGTGTATTGCGAATTTCATAATGGACAAAAATATCGAAAAAGAGTTATTTTGTATCGCCAATGGAATTTCGTGTTCGGAGTCACTGAAAATGTTACAGAAGGCTTACGGTGAATCGACTTTATCAAAAACACGTGCTTATGAGTGGTACAAAGCGTTCAAAAGCGGTCGAGATGTGATGGAAGATTTGCCTCGCTCTGATAGGCCATCAACGTCTGCAACTGAAGTTAACATTGCAAAAGTGAAGAAAATAGTGACTGAAAATCCTCATTCAACTTTGAGAGATATAGCCGCCGAACTTTTTGTGTCTCACGAGTCGATCCGTACCATTTTAAATAATCACTTGGGTATGAAACATGTTTCCGCTCGGATAGTCCCAAAAGACCTGAATTTTCTCCAAAAACTCAATCGCATGAGAGTCGCTGAGGACATGCTAGAACGAGTCAATTCCGACCCAACATTCATGAAACGCATTGTTACTGGTGACGAGACGTGGGTTTACGAGTTTGACATGCAAACTAGTCAACAAGCTTCGGAGTGGCGCCTTCCAACTGAACCGAAACCGAAAAAACTTCGCCAAAGTCGATCAAAAGTCAAAGTCATGTTGACTGTTTTCTTTGACTATCGCGGTGTTGTGCACTCGGAATTCTTGCCGGAAGGTCAAACGGTAAATAAAGAATATTATTTGAGCGTTATGCGGTGTTTAAAAGAGCAAATTCGACGAAAAAGGCCAGATTTGTGGAAAGAAAATTCTTGGATTTTGGACCACGATAATGCGCCTTCGCACAAGGCCATCATTGTGAACGAATTTTTGTCCAAACACTCAACAAATACCATCGAGCAACCACCATATTCACTAGATATGGCTCCAGCCGACTTCTTTCTTTTTCCTAAACTCAAATTACCACTTCGTGGCACCCGCTTTCAATCGGTAAAAGACATAAAAGAGAATTCGCGGCGAGAACTGAACTCAATTCCGGAAACAGCGTTTAAAAAATGTTTAGATGATTGTATTATTCGTTGGCGTAAGTCAATCGTTTCTAAAGGAGCATACTTTGAAGGTGTTAAAATAAATTTGGATGAATAGCAAATATATTGTGTATTATTGATCTTTTCCCGGTACTTTCTTGACAGAGTAGTATAACTAAACTAGCATTTTACTCGCGACTTCGTCCGCATTGATATGGTATTTTAAAAGAATACTTTTTAAAAATAAAGTATAGCCTATGTTAGCCGCAGGGAATGTAATATTCTATCAGTGAAAGAATTTTTGTAATTGTACCTACTGGTCTACTGAACTACTGTTCCAGAGATTACCCTCCTCAAACTAAGTCCCAAACTTTACCTCTTTATTAATAGTATACATTAAATAGCAAATTGGAAAAGGGTGTAAACACAATACATATTTTTAAATATAAGAGTGCATCCGAATAAAATAAAAATTTCATTTTAACATATCACGAATGGAATGAATAAAGTAATATTTATCGTTATCCACAAGGCTTGCAGATTTATTAATCGTATTATTATTATGTATATTATTGTACATTTAAAAATTGAACTCCACCGATATCATTCATCTGCCTACATTATTATACCAGAAAGTCATACCCGAGATTTTTTTTGTGTTTTGAAGACCTCAATTTAAAGCATTTTATGACGAATAATTACATTTTATATACCAACGAGTTTGCCGTAAAGGACCCCGATTACTTCGCTTGTCAAGAAGTTATCACGTCCGTAGCTTATGCACGACGGCATTGTTCTAAATAACTAAAAAAGTATTTCTCATTTCATATGCTCTTTCCAAATTCTTTCTTAGCAGATCTTAAGTCATTTACTCTTCCTTAATGGTGCATAGTCAGTCCACTTGTTGGAGGCCTGCCTACACTGCGTCTTCCGGTGCGCTGTTGTTGTTTGATGTTGTTATAATTTTCAATGATATTATATGAGTAACAAGGTAGATACGTTACTAGCGCCCTGAAAACGTTCCAAACAAAATAATGAAACTGTATCCTTTGGTCTCGATCACTCTCGAAAAATGAGACAGTAAAACAGAAAATAGTCAGTAAAAAAATCCTTTTTTAGATTGTTTCCGTTATAAAAATATCAAATAAAAACACTCGCTGTGTTTTTCGTTCTTATGGCTCTTATTACGCTATTCTGTTTACATCATTTAACAATATATTGAAATAAATATTATTTGAAATTAGAAAGGATGGGTGCCTTTTATGAAAATATATGCGCGCGAATAAAACTTTGTTATGTGTGTAAAGGGCTTTAAACGCATAATATTTTATAAGACAGTTTAGCCCTAAACCGTAACAATCAAGATATGAGCGATTTTATACAGGATATTTTTGTATGATCCGAAACCGAAACTATAAGAAATGGCGAAAAATAAGCATTTATCCAGTCCAAGAATAGAATTAAGTTTTTTAAAAAAACCTTGTCGATTTTTGAGTATCACCGGAGATGTCGAAATAAAAGTAACATGGACTAGGAAATATAATATTTTTTGCCTTATTGACAATTTGTATTTGTATTTAATCATTTAGGAATTTTCAGAGTCAAAAATAAGATACCAGAGTCCTTGAATAAAAGAATAAGGAGCATTTGTAATTTATCAATAACTAGCGGCCCGTCCCGGCTTCGCACGGGTAGACATTTCTTTTTTAAAATGTCACTCAGCGCTAATGTAATGCAGCATAATATTAGTATAATAGATGTGATAAATAATCACCAGTTCAAAAATTGCCTCCCTGTAAGTGTTGCTTTTAAGAACGAAATTCCAAACTAAAGAAAGGGCAATTTTTATTAAGTTTTTATTCAGTACTAGTGGCCCGCTTGCGACTTCATCCATCTAGAAAACACCCGTACCCCATTATGGACCCCTATTGCAGCGCCACCTACCGGGTCCAATTGTAAATCTAAACCGTTCTCGAATCCACTTTAACACACAAAAATTTCATCCAAATCGGTCCAGCCGTTTAGAAGGAGTTAAATTCCAAACACACGCACAGAAGATTTATATACACAGATATTAAGGGCAATGGGAGATTTGTTGCCATTTTCAAAATTCCTGCGCACGAACGGGACTTCTTTTTTATCAATAGAAGCGTGAAAGTGCGCAGGAATTTTGAAAATGGCAACAAATCTCCCATTGCAATTAATATCTTTGCTGCCACTGCGTTCGAAATTCGAACGAAAACCGTGTTAATGACGGTAGTTGTTGACATTGAATTGGCGCCTTTGGCTTTCAAAGTAAAAAAGTAAATAGTGTTGAATAATTTCGGCGGGCTGGTTAGAACCACGATAGCTCAATTGGAAGAGCACCTGACCCGATATGTCAGAAGGGTGCAGGTTCAAATCCTGCTTGTGGAAATTTTTTCAACATTGTGTTTTTGTAATTTGTATCGCAACAAAATTTGCGTTAAAATTATATAAACAAAACAAAAACATTTTATAAATAGCTTGCCTACTTCTTAACTGATCTTTAGTATTTGTAAAAATATTATGATCAGATGTTAATGACGGTAGTTGTTGACATTGAATTGGCGCTTTTGGCTTTCAAAGTAAAAAAGTAAATAGTGTTGAATAATTTCGGCGGGCTAGTTAGAACCACGATAGCTTAATTGGAAGAGCACCTGACCCGGTATGTCAGAAGGGTGCAGGTTCAAATCCTGCTTGTGGAAATTTTTTCAACATTGTGTTTTTGTAACCTTCAAATAATTTTTCATCTTATTTTGTATACATAAAACGTCTATTATCTTATCTTATCTTATCTTATCTTAGTGGGGCCTGCCGAGGTTTCCCTCTCGCAGTAACACCTCGACCCATCGGGATCTTTTGTGCAACCCCATCCTTTCACTCTTCCTCCTCCGCAAAGATAGAGGCCATGAGTTTGGCAACGTCTTTAAGAGCGAAGAGCCTGAAGTCCTCCGGTTTCGGATAGGCCGATCCCAGGAGTCCCATTCTTTTCCTAGCCAGAGAGTCGCAGTCACACAGTAGGTGCTGCATCGACTCCGTTTTCTCTCCACACGCCCTACACAAACTATTTGTTGAAAGGTGCATTCTATGAAGCATTTGTTTTGTGGCATAGTGCCCTGTCAAGGCACCGATGGTTAGTCGGGCCTGCCGTCTACCGCCTCCGCATATGAACTTACTCCGTCCTAAGACGTTTTCGCCAAGGAAGGATTTGGAGTGTTTCATACCCGGCTGCTCCTTCCATTCGATGCCGTGCCTGTTTTCGATGTAATCTTTAAAGGCCTTGTTAATGGTACTTGGTGCAAGTGCCACGAACGGCTCAGGACCAATGAGCTGGGTCTCCGAGCCTTCCCTGGCAAGCGCATCCGCCATCTCGTTACCGTGGATTCCCATATGGCCTGGGACCCAGATCAATCGCACCTTGTTATGTCTACCTAGCTCGTTTAGAGCTTTTGTGGTTTCTAGAACAAGGCCAGAATCGATTCTGGGCGATATGAGTGACTTGAGCGCAGCCTGGCTGTCACTCAGGATGAATATATTTCGCTTTTCCATAGCTAACTCTATATTCTGCTTTGCGCATAGGAGAATTGCGAAAGTTTCTGCTTGGTAAACAGTAGCAAATTTTCCCATGCTTTGACTATGCTTGAAGTCATTATTATAGACGCCTGCCCCTGTGCCCGACTTCATTTTTGATTCGTCAGTATACCAGATTAGGCTGTCTTTCTCCGGAGACGGTGGCCCTCGTTTCCATTCGTCCCTGGTTGGAACATAAACTTTGAATTTCTTTTCGAACATGAATATGGGGGATATTTTATCGCACCCCATTTCCATGACCCTGTCAGGAATATCACTTGGATCCCATTTTGTGTGTCTGGTCAGAGGTTTAGATTCGTCCCATAGTCCGGCCACCTTTAGTCTATGTAACGCTTTCTTTGCCTCTGTCTCTATCACAATGTGCAGGGGTGAAAGGTCTGTGAGGACTTCCAGCGCTGCCGTTGGTGTGGTTCGAAAGGCACCAGTGATTGCCAGACAAGCTGTTCTCTGAAGTTTGCTAAGAGCTTACAGATCTTCAGCCTGGTTCTGGGCCACCAGACGATGCTGCCATATGTGAGGATCGGTCTCACCATCGTCATGTAGATCCACCTAATGATCTTGGGGTTGAGTCCCCACATCTTGCCATATGTAGACCGACACATGCCAAAGACTCTGTAAGCCTTGGCTACGGTTGTGTCCACATGCTGTTTCCAAGTAAGTTCCTTATCCAGCGTTAAACCTAGATATTTCACTTCTTTGGACCAAGAAAGCCGGGTGCCATAGAGTGTTAGGTTACCCAGTCCCGTAGTGTTTCTCATTCTTGTAAAGGGGATGGCTATTGTTTTCCCCGGGTTTACAGAGAGGTGATGGTCATTACACCATTCCTCTAGCAGACCCAGGGCACGTTGCATTAACCCCGATACCGTAGAGGGAAATTTCCCACTGACTGAGATGACCAGATCATCCGCATAACCAACCGTATAGAATGGTCCTTTGTTCAACCTTACTACAATTGAATCAACCACAAGGCTCCACAGAAGTGGCGAGAGAACCCCTCCTTGCGGGCATCCTCTGGTTGTTCGTGCAATAAGATTGTCTCCTAGCAGTTCAGAGTTGATAATTCTACCCTTTAACATGCATTCAATCCAATTACAGATCGGTTGTGGCACACCATGGTTCTTGGCTGCAACCTTGATGGATTCAAAGGTAGTGCGATCAAATGCACCTTCGATATCTACGAATGTGCAGACGCAAATCTCTTTGTTTTCCAGCGCAAATTCCGCTCGACTCACCACATGATGAAGAGCAGTTTCTGTTGACTTCCCTGCCTGATATGCACATTGAAGTCCATGGAGTGGGAATCATTTCAGTGGACCCGCTCTGATATATTTGTCTACCATTTTCTCCAGGGTCTTCAGGAGAAAAGATTGTAGACTTATAGGCCTAAAGGCTTTGGGTTCTTCGTAATCTGGTTTTCCCGTCTTGGGTATGAAGATTACCTTAACACGCCTCCATGTTCTGGGAATGTGTCCAAAAGCTATGCATGCTTTATACAGCCTGCAGAGATGGGGTCCCAGGATGGAGGCGCCCTGCTGTAGTAGAATGGGATAAATGTTGTCAGGTCCTGGCGCTTTGAACGGTTGGAAACTCCCCAAAGCCCATTTAACCTTACATTCATCTACTACCCTTTTCGCTATTATCCAGTCATATTTGGAGGTTCTTCTCTGCTGCTCCTTCCAGCTGACTGGATCATGATCGTCTTGGATGACTTCTGATCCAGGGAAATGAGTGTCGAACATAACCTTCAATGTCTCACTCCCTGTCTCTGTACGTACTCCATCTTCCTTCCTTAACGTGGTTAATGGAATCGCCTTTGTTGTAGAGATAGCCTTGGTTAGTCTCATTGCTTCCGGAACAGATTGAATCTGGTCACAATGTTTCCTCCAGGCAGATCTCTTTGCCTTCTATAAACGTCTATTATAAAAGCTTTTGAATATAATTGGTAATTATGCAACTACGATTCAATAGTTTAGGCGACTGACCTGCACGTCGAAGGGCTGGTGGTGCTGCGCGGAGTCGGGCGCGGGCAGCGCGGCGGCGCCGTTGACGAGCGCGCCGGTCGCGCCGCCCGGCCCGCCGCCCGCGCCGCCCGGGCCTACGCCCGCCGGCCCGCCCACGCCGCCGTACTGCAACAATCGCAACTAACTAAACTAGACCGCGATTTTCATCCACCACGAGGAGAGACAATATTCGTTTTTAGGATGAGAAAGGTAGGGGTGTAGGTGTGGGGTGTAGGCGTGTGCGTGCATGTGTGCTGTCTGTCTGTCTGTGTGTGTGTGTGTGTGTGTGTGTGTGTGTGTGTGTGTGTGTGTGTGTGTGTGTGCGTGTGTGTGCGTGTGTGTGCGTGTGTGTGCGTGTGTGTGCGTGTGCGTGTGTGTGCGTGTGTGTGCGTGTGTGTGCGTGTGTGTGCGTGTGTATGCGTGCGTGTTCGCGCGTTCGCGTGTGCGTGGGGGGGTGTTCGTGCGTGCGCGTGTGCGTGGGGGGGGTGTTCGTGCGTGCGCGTGTGCGTGGGGGGGGGGGGGGGGTGTTCGTGTGTGTGACTCAAACGTGTAATATACATTTTAATAGCTTCGGTCGCTCCGCACCTTAGGCCAGTGTCAGTTTTATTAGAATATTAATTTTGTGTTTGTTAATATATGATTTGAGTATCAGTAAAGACTTTATTCAAGTTCAAGTTTAAGTTTATTTATTTCTTAACAATGCTCATTGTGTCGAAAGTGTTACAATAAAATATTATTAAATATATATATATATTATTATATTTTACATATTATTAAAAATACAAGATAAAATATAAGTGATGGTCCAATAATCAAGATAAATAAATTGAGTCATTTTCTTACTTAAATATAACATCATTTACAAGATGTGGGGTGTGTGTGGGGGCTTTACTGAGACCTCACGCGGCCTTCTCGAGAGAAATTGAAAAGAAAATTTGCACTGTTTTGTTTATTTGTTAACACTCATGCACATTAACGAATAAGAGGTCACTAAACCGTGGTAACCGCTTTTTATAGCCATTTCTTAAAAACCTACTTTGTTTGGCAAAACAGAGTATATCGGCTTTTTCGGTTTTATTCTATGATACAACTTAAATAGTCAAATCATTTATTTTCTTAAACTACTAGAATTTAGTCTTTGTAGTCATTTCAAGGAAAAAATTAAAATGGACGTAGAATTGCATGCAGCAATTGTACTATAAAATAAAATGAAATGATTATTTATTCACGCAAAACAAAGTACATTTTTGCTGGTTTTGAACGTCTGTTTTGCCAAAAGCAGGGCATGTGAATGTCAAATTAAACCCAAAATTCAAATAAAATTGAAACAAAATTAAATTAATACAATAAATTATTATTGTGACAAGCTAATACAATACTAATTGTGACTAGCCAAATTCGATAAAGAATGTTTACCAACAAAGCGTTGCCAAGCAACCAGTGACAACCTTTTTCAGTTGGTAAACAGGAAAGATTTAAAGTAAAAGATTTATTTATATTGAATAAACATTATAAAGAGGAAAGCTTTGTATTTTTGTAAGTTTGCAACGATTAAACTCAAAAACTACTAGACCGATTTAAAAAATTCTTCCACCATTAGAATTCTACATTAGCGCTGTGTAACATAGGCTATATAAAAAAGAAATGTCCACCCGTGCGAAGCCGGGACGGGCTGCTAGTATTAAATATTGTATGAAAATTTTAAAAATAAAAATCATAAGTTATTATATCGCTTAATTTTAACCTATGTGAGTTAATAAATTAGCTACCTTGGAATAATTAAAAAATGCACATGAAGATTAAATAATTTATTTAATACATAAATTAATCAACTGCTGCATAAATTAATTTTCAAAACAATTAATTTAATTAATTAATTTTCTATAACATCAATGGAATTTGTTCATTCATTAATTTTTGTTCTGCATTGTAAATGCACTATTTATGCTGCAGATTTCAGAGGTAGTTAAGATAATCGACCTTATAAGGATATTCTGTCATCTTCATTTGGAATGCTAGTCTATAATAGCGAAATAGTTTAGAATACCACTCTTTTAGTAATGACATTTGGATGGTAGGGTTATCAAGTGAAAATAGTTCACTTTTCTTTTACGGTTTTCGTATTATTACGTTTTTACCTACGATGCGTGACTGATTTAAGTGAGATGAGTAGTGAGAATAATGAGTCTTACAATATCTTTCATGTAAAATGCAGTAATCAAGTAAATAATACAAAAAGTGTAAACACATTTGTGCCCAAATTTGTGATGACCCTAATTTGGTTTGTTTACATTTATGCTTTATCGAATTTTGCTAGAGATAGGATTACCCATGTCTGACTCTAAATTAAGCAGGTCTCTGGTCAGTGAAGTACTTCGAGAACGATTGAACTGATATTGTAACAGTAGAGATGGCTCTTTATGAATGGAAGAGTCACAGGCACAAACCTTTTGTAGGTTTACAATAATTGTTAAAAGTACCTTCTACCACATACAATTAGTGTGTAATCGGAAAAAGTATTTTCGTCGGCCGGCAACCTATGTACAGTACTTCAAGGTAAATAATGGGCATCGACTAACTTCGTGTTCCCGGTAAATAATGGGTATCGACTAACTTCGTGTTCCCGAAGATGGCCGACCGAAACTAAGCAGTATTTGATATAGCGCTGCTCTTACTAAATTGCCCTAACGATTATAACGATATTGTGATATTTATGTGATTTGTAACTGTCATATTACATAACTCGACTTGGGTAAATAAAAATACATTTGAATTTTGAATACATTATTAAGAATAATAAGTAGGTAAAATAGGTAAATCAACTAATACTGAGGATCATTCAGAATCTAGGATCATGGTATTTCTTGATATATCCGAGTAGGAACATTCACTTTCACTTTCCTCACTGGTAGAACCCGCATTTATGAGAAAAGTGTCAGTGATATTTATTTATTTATAATAATAAGCTGGTACACAAAATTAAGGTCTTACATAAGTTGTTAGTAAAATTGTCAAACTGTGGTTTAAACTTTCTGTATTCGTCTTCACATTTTATGGCATGCTAGCACACTTTTTTAACAAATTTTAAGAATTTTAAGAATATATATATATATATATATATATATATATATATATATAAAAATCAATTGCTGTCTGTTTGTCTCGCTAAAACTCGAGAATGGCTGGACCCGATTTGGCTAATTTTGATTTTGAAATATTTGTAGAAGTTCAGGGAAGGTTTAAGGGTTTATTAACCGCCTCTGTGGTCTAGTGGCTAAGACCACAGGTTTAGACCCAGAGGTCCCGGGTTCGATTCCCAGCGGGGAGTACATGTTTGTGTACTCGGTTTGGTTGGTGGTAGAGCTTGTTTGTCCGCCTGGCTAGCTATCACCATCTTATCTAAATATGTCGCCATAACATCAATGCATTGTTGTGTTCCGGCATCTAGAGATAAGATAGCCAGTACCTCACTAGTTGAGGATCCCGGGTGAAGTGCGCTTCCATCATTGGCCTTATGATATTACCCCCCAACTCCTTGTGTATCTCAGTAAAGATGTGGGGCTTTACTGAGTCCTCACGCTGACTTCTTGAAAGAATATGAAAAGTGACGTTGCACTGTTTTGTTTCATTTGCCAACACTCATGCACACTCACGAACACTTAACGGGTAATAATCCACCATTATTTTACATTAATATTCGACTTAACATAAATAAAACAAAACCGCAGACATGACTCTTCACTTTCCCGCCAAGAAGCACAATGTTCCTAGCTGTTTGTATGTTTCATAGCTGTAGTATGAGGTCCGATCTCTTTGGTCTGTTTTGTTGGAATACAAAACAGTTCTGTTTCAGAAATAAAAAAAGTGTAAAAGTGTCAGTTGGTTATCGTAAAAAGAATATAAATAAATAAATTTCAAGACGATTATTAAAATCTAACATCTGTTTGTCAGTGCGCGAGAACCTTATTTACTTTTATTGTTTTAAAATGCCAAGAAGAGGACCTGACTTAGGTCGTCGAATTCAATGAAATGTGCGACGAGCTACCTACCTCACGTGCAACCCGCACTGACGACCTGCGAGAGAGAGATAATGATAGCATTCGTATAGGTATGGCAGAATTGAGTTCCACATTGAATAATAATGAAGTAGAAAGGCTTAGCTCCCCGTGTGGTGCCGAGGATAAAGAATTGCACCACCCCATCTCTTCCCGTGGGTGTCGTAGAAGGCGACTATGGGACCATTTTAGAGGATGGGCAGCAGCGTCTCTCTGTGATTATTCTTACCTTACTGCGATCGCCAACCCGCCTGCCAAGCGTGGCGATTATGGCAAATTCCCCTCAAAATGATTTTATCCTTGAGGGAGGTCTTTATCCAGCAGTGGACGTCTTTTTGGCTGAGATGATGATGATGAGATAGGTTTAGAATGGAACGAGTTCGGGCACACCAAACACCACAACAGCGAGCACGACACAATAAAATAGAGCGATTCCGCAGACGCAGTGTTCCTGTAAACCTGGAACGAGTAGCATTCCACTACGACCCGGAAATAGATGATTACTGTGGAGGATTATTGGAGGATTACTGTGCCGTAACAATTGGGGAAATGACAACCATTTGTCAATATTGTAAAGCGTTAAAATTCAGCGGTGAATCTACTGGTTTATATTTTGCTGGTGGTAAAGTAAATTGCCACAATTGGTCCCACCACCAGATCCATTACGCTCATTAGTTTCTGGGGTGGGAAATTACTCTAAACATTTCTTGGCCAACATCCAAAAATATAACAATAAAATTGCTTTCAAATGTAGATAAAAATTGTTGTTGTTTTTAAGTTGTAGATGTAGGTAGGTGATACGGAGTTCACCGGGTCATCTAGTCTAGTACTATATAAATCCGGTTTGACTAATTTTGGATCGTGGGGTATATTATGATGTTGTAACCAGGCTGTGTTTTCGTCAGTTGTATTCACAATCTTGTTAACAGTATTTGTACAAAAACAAGTAGCGTCAGCGCGACTCGAATTTGGACTCTTTGAAAACACCCGTTGTTTTCAGCTTTTTTTGAACGGGTACGTTCAAAAAGCGTTTATCTCCTGCTTAATAATTTTAGAAAAATCAGTTTCTTTAAATGCTTTTAGAGATAATGTTTTCATGCTATTTTCTATTTTGAGTTGAAGATTTCCTTTTAAAGTTTTAAATATTAAATCAACAAGATGACTTTTAAAATGTCATTAAGTGAGTATCGTTTAATCGAAAAAAAAATCATTTTTATTAATTTGGAAAAAGTAGAAGTCCTAATAATCCCGAGAATTTCGAGACCGGCATATTAACCAGGATCCCAGAATCAAATCCTCTACATACACAGCATTGAAGCGATGTCGACAAACTCACTCGTAAGCTCACTCAAATAATGAATAATAATAAAACAACCCATACATAAGCACTTTTTGAGCAACAGAGTGATTTATGCCTGGAAACTGCAAGAAGAAACTATAACAGCAGAAAATGTTAACCAGTTTAATAATAGACTAGACCTATACTACAAACAAAATTAGATAAGAAACAAATAATTTTGAGTTTACATTAGGTACAGGCAACGATGATTCGTTCCAACTGCCTGCCTGAATTACCTATAATAATAATAAGCCTATGTTACCCGCAAAGAATGTAGCATTCTATCAGTGAAAGAATTTACGTAACTGGACCAGTAGTTCCTAAGAGTAATCTCAGTTACTACGATACATTAGTGACCTATGCTAAGAAACTATTGGTGTACAAAATTATATTAAAACCTGTGTGGACATGGCATCTAACTGTGGGGCACCGACAGCGAGTTGAATATTGCTATCATCCAAAGACTATGGAATATAGTACTTACAACGCACCTTATCCAATGTGCCTTGGTACGTCACAAATAGCGAAATCTATATTTACTATTAATGAAATGAAGAAGTAAAGTATGTGACCTTCTTTGAGGAGGGTAACCTCCTCCTCCTGTTGGATGCCAAACGTTCACACAGGTTTTAATATCATTTTGTACACCAATAGTTTGTTGGCATAGATAACTAGGCTGTCTAAAGAGCCACAGTCCACAGTAGAACTCCATATTTTATATTTAACTCGGCTCGTTTTATTCCAAACTCCAGCAGAAAACACCAAGAAAATTTATAGTATATATATATATATATATACATATACATATATACATATATATACCAGACTAGTTATATATATATATATATATATATATAACTAGTCTGGCCATAAATACTGTTACATAAAAACTTTTTAAACTATCTAAACTTCAATCATAAAAAGAGTTTAAAGCATACATAGCTTATTTTCAGTTACTGGCCGCTTGGACGCCTAATTAGAAACACTTTAGAAAAGCATGCACGGCACAATCCATTTTTGAAATTCAAAAAATAAAACTTCTTTTATTGCAATAATAAAAGTTGTGATGCGTCAACTAGGCAAATAATTGCATTGCATTGGTCGATTTGCATTTGCATATCGACCAAAAATTGACGTACAGGAGAATAGCTGATAATTTAAAATGTTCCGTAAAGAAAGTTTTTAATGCTATTGACCATTATAAAAGACACGGAACTATTGAAAATGTTCTTAAAAAGGGTCGACCGAAGAAAACTTCGACCAGAGAAGATATGCTAATCGTACATATTGCTAAACAAAACCCATTTAAAGGCTCCAACCAGATTAAAAATGAAGTTTTTTTTCGCCTGATGTGATGACCCTAGAAACGTCTCGTCAAGACTGGTACGCTGTAGATTAGTGGAAGCAAAATTGTTTGGGAGGGTTTCTGAAAGGTACCGCTTCTTACCAAGCAACATCGAGAGAAGCGATTATTATTCTCTAAAAAGTATGTCAAATTCCAATTTGGGTTAAAAGTGCTCAATCAATTTAAAAGACTACTTAAAACATACATCAAGAAAATGTGTATATATAGATACATATAATATGTTGTATGTGTGTATATATGTTTATGTTGCCTGTATATATGTGTATATGTATGTATGTATGTATGTATATATATATATATATATAAACAAATAAATAAATAAAAGTATTGTATTAACCTATAATATTCAAATAAAGGCATATAAATAAAACCTACCATTAATTTAAGTAAATAATAATATAAGTAAATCTACATAAATAAATTAACGTTTGATTAAAATACATGTTATATATTTCTATATGTCAGATTACTTAATCTAATCTAAATAAACATCAAATATAACTTAAATAAACCACTACAGATTAAAAACACCAAAAATAAAAGATATACATAACCTAATTCACAAACAATAATAAATTTAAATTGAATCTTACATTTATCTCCTCTTTTTACATCAGTAATTGCTATTTGTTCCAAAGGATACGTATTGAACCTATCACAGCCGTATCTAGTCGTAACACGTTCTTTGTTTTGTTTTTTTTTTTTGTTTTTGTTACTCCTTGTTTGGCGAGTCCGGTGCGGTGGCGGCCGGCCATAGCATTGTGAGAATAATATTCGCCGCTAGGACGGTACACCACGAATGAAGTTTTTTAAAAAACTACCGTGTTTAAGAGTTTCTATTTATGCGCGCTCGATTGTTGATTTATTGTGATTTTAGATTAGTAAGTAAAATTTGTTTCTCAATAAGTGAATACCTATTGTAATTCTAATGAGAAATAATGAAGTTCTTTAACCATATATACTTTGTGATTTACGCTGCAAGCCAGCGGTATTACGTCACTGTAAAGTTACTACCCTCTCATTCAAAAGATTTTTCTTATTCTTTTAAATACCGCTAAGGGAAGATTGTACAAATAAACAACTGATAAATTATCTCTGTAATAGTACATTTTGTATGAATTTTTAGTAAAAAATAAATGAGGAATATCCTTTTGAAATTTAGCTATACGTGTTTGACACGAACTATTTTTAATTGGGGCTCGTATACAAGCTTCGGCCGCAGCTAGGCATTGAAGGACTAACGTATTCACGCCTAGGCTTCTACACTGGGCCACATTTTCAAGTTCACCCATCAAATAAATGAATTTATTTATTATTCCCGTTTTGCCGGCAGCTGCAGTAATGTCTTTCTCTTTTTTCCAACATGCTATTTTTTTATAACGAGCAGGCGTTCACCTGATGGGAAGCAATCGGCCGTGATTGCCCATGAACACCCCCAAAACCAGAGGACTCGCAGATGCGTTGCCGCCCTTAATAATTAATAATCTAAATATGTCTTGTTTGTGTCAAAAAACTAACTAACATATAATTATATTCAATACTTACTTGTTGTGTACTTGCAAAACTGTTGTTATCAAACTGAGGATGCTGCTCCATTTGTAAAACGAGTTCAATGTGTTGATTCATAGAGTCGTTCAATGTCATGCCTGTGAAAAAAGAAAATTATTTATTATTCTCAAATATATGGTTTTTTCGACTTGTTAAACAAATATTTATTTACCCTCTCTTGTAATACTATTATTTTTTTAAACATTATTTAATAATTTTGTTATAAAACTCCATAATTTTGCAGAGTAACTTTCTTTAATTGTCATGGTCATTTGTCTGTAAAAGCGGTGACAGACAGACAGTCATGACGGAATTATTATCAGTTCCTGATTTACAACGCAATTACAATAATATTTAATTGTTTGAGTTTACTTATTCAGTATAATTACTATGTAGAACATACACAACTGACTATCATAAACAATGAATTTCAATTACCGGGATGAATTTGTGGATGCTGTGGATGTGGCAATCCTTGCAGTGGTGCGACGCCTAACATTCCAGGGTGTGGCTGAAATACAGATAAATAATTGTTATAATGGATTGATCGATGTGAAATGGTTGACAATGAATACTTAGATAAAGATAAAACTGTGTCACATTTTATGTAGGGGTCAGAGTTGGCTAGTTAAGACACTATTCCTTTAGAATTTTTGAGATCATTTAAGTCATAGCCTCTATTAAAAAAAAACGGATATTTTAGAAATTTATCTTTGTATTAAAAGGGCACTATGCAGTGGTCAGTATGGGAAAATCGAAAATATATGAGATACAGGATGTGTCTATGCCTGATTTCACCATTGTTGACCCCTAAGTTTTAGGTGACCCCTAAGCCATGTTAGGCGACAGTTGTTGGAGCAAAACCGTCACCTAAAATTTTAATGGCTTAGGTGTCACCTAAAACTATACCTTAGTGGTCAATGTTGAAAATGGACATTAGAAACATAAGGTCTTTTTTTGTAAAAACAATTTTGTCACAGCAAACTTTTATGGTCAAGTGTGAATTGTACATAAAAATCGAGTCATGTTGATCACCATTTTTTTATGCGACTCAAATAGTTTTCATGTAAGGATCATTTCATTTGGATTGAGGTCATTCGGATCTCTCATGTCGGTAATGTGACTGTGAGAGCATACAAAGTGGTGTCTGGCTGGTATGATTTTCAATATTATTTATCTTTTTTGTATTGTTGTTATTGTTTTTTTAATGTTTTGTGTGTTGATTAGTTATGCAAAGCGTCCATCTATGATAAGTAGGACATTTTCCAATATGTGACGTTGTAAAAGAAAATAAGAAAAGAAATGCCCTCGCCGATTTTCCAGCCGGTTCTATCAGTACAATGTCTCCCGCCCAATGAAGACTTAAGGTATAGTGACATTCACAAGAGCCACTTGAAGCTTTTGATCTGAATATATAATTTTGAATTTAGAATGATGTTTGACGTGTGTATCGGTGGTCACTGGTGATACCTGTGGGTGCGAGAGGTGCGGCAGGTGGTGCAGCGGCGGCTGCTGCGGCAGGTGGTGCGGCGGCAGCAGCTGGAAGGCGGCCGCGTCGCCGTTGCGCACCGCCGCGCCGCCGCCCGCTTCCTCCTCCGCGGGCGACGGCTGCCGCGAGCCCGGCGTGCGGCTGGAGACGAAACAACTATTTTATATTAAAAAGGAACCTGAATAAAGTTCACCTGCGGATTTATTCAAATTGATGGTCGGGCACGCTAAGTTATTATGATTTTTATTATTTTTGACTGGACAAACAAATCTTTATTCAAACCAGAGTGCACAATCTTGTACCCCGCTGGGAATCGAACCCGGGTTCGAGCGGAAGTCTTAACAACTACACCACAGAGGTGGTTAATAAGTTAGCTTAAAGCTTCGATTTGTTGAAACAGTTTAGATAACTTTTGACTTATTGTAGTGATGTAGGTTGTAGATAGTTTTGTAATCATTGATAATGACTATGCTATCGTGGCTCGATGGTAGTGCACCTGACCCGGCATGTCATGGAGTGCGGGTTCGAATCCCGCTCGTGGTTTTTTTTTCAAAACTTTGTCTTTTTTCAACAATGTATATACATTGATCATTTAAGGAAGTTTATATGTATTCTCAAAAGCTTATAAGTAATTTAAGATGTATAAGTTATTTTTAACCCTCAAACCATACTAAATAATTTTTAATTATTTAGATACCTTTTGTTGTCATACTAAAATCTGCTGTGCTAAAAGCATACTTTTGAGATATTCTAAGAAAAAGTTCTTAGTAATGTTAAACAGCACAGGAGTAGATCGTCATGTTGTACTAATTAGCCCATAGTAATTGTACATTAACATTGATACTAGTAGAAATGGGTAAAACTTGCAATCTTGACAATCTTTTCGGTTACAACGACAATATGAATCATATTACAAAATATAATAACGAATATAGTCTGATCAATGTCTACAACGGGTGCGCGGGCGCAAGCGGCGCGTGAGCGGGGGGCAGGTGGCATTGACAGAGGCCATGATCTACGAAGCGCGGTTAATGCCCGCGCGACCCGCCAGCTACTCGCACGACTCGAACTCGCGTTCGATGGAGGCGTGCTACTATTACTCCTTGTGACCTTTTCGATTTCTTATGGACCAAGTACTTCTATCATTAAATGTTATAACTTAAATAAGCTTCTACTATGGAGATGGAAAATTAGATGAGCGTTCGTATGTATTGATTTTAAACAATCTATCGATTTTCTGATTTATTTATTTAATCAAAATGTTTCTTTTAAAGTAAAACACCGTCCTTTCTAATTTTTTAGAAACTAAACAATATGATTTTGTAATACATGTTTCATGGTTTCGTTAGGAACGCTTCTATAATAGTCTATTGTTAATTTTAAGTTTTTTATACTTTAATTTACTTATGAATAAAACGCACTTAAAAATTAGAAACTTACTTAAAAGCTTTATCGTCTTCTTGTCCATTATGAAGCCCATTGGGCAAGGGTCCATGCTCATGTAGCTCATGAAGATCTTTCTCGAATGGAGATGCCGATTTGTCTTCGGGACGCTCTTCTAGGACCATTCCGCGGAGTCCAGACACCACTCCGGCCACTTTCTCGCCCCCACCGCCGGAAGCGACTCCTCCAGCTTCTACCAAAAAACTTATATTGAACAAATAGAAGTAACCAGCGGAGTTGATATTTATTGATAAAGGTTCACCGACAAAGCTCATATAAAAACAATGGATGAGGTACTATTGTCTGTCACTTTTAATAATCGATTGCAAATAATTGCAAATTTTTATTGGTATATGTAACCAAGATTAATAAAATGAAAACCTAAACCTAAACATGATTATTAGTAATCAAATATTATATATTTTTTAGCATTCGTTTATTGTTCACTTTCTTTTATTTTTTCCCTTTTCATTAAAACTAGAATTTACAATATTTATTTTCTTTAAGAATTATTACACGTTTTCATATTCAAAATTGCAATAAATAATAAGATAACTTTTGTATAGATAGACAGACTGTGGTCGACAGTTCGACACACTTTACTTTAAAGTTTCCTAAAATGTAGCAAATAAAAAAACTTTTTAAACACACTTTCGACAACTTTACCTGTAGGAGATCCGCCTAACACATATTCGACCATCTTGACTCCAAGGCCAGCAGTATCTCTAGGCGACAAAATGCTGCCTGCATCGCCGCCGGGAAATGCTACGCCACGCCGCGTGCTCATCATGGGTACACCAACATTATGCTCCACAGCTAAAACACATAATCCTAATATAACTCAATATATTGTGTGGTTAGCTTCCGTCACCCTACTTGCCCTCAATGAGCTTATAAAATATGATGTAATAACTAACATTACATCTTTCAATTTATTTAATTAATAATTTTGTACTTTACATTTTAAAAGCTAACTTAATGTAGTTACGTTCTCATTTCAAGTTTTAGTTGGTTATTATTAGGTTCAATAAGATGAAATTTGTTTTATCACATTAATAACTCTGAATGTAATCCTTTATATACTAACAGATGTGAACTTCATTGTGTAAGTAATCAGACAAAAAAGCCATAGTTTATAAAATTTATAAAATGGCTATTCACAAGAAAAAATGTATAAGATGGCTATGCAGATTCGACGTCCTTACTTATAGCGTTGTGTTACCTAATTTGTGGTATTTCATCTGCAAAGATGAATCGGCATAGCCATCGGTTGCAATAACCGTTGGATAAATGGCGCACTGTGCCGCAATTTTTTCCATACCATATAAGATATGTCCTCTAAAAAGTAAGTCACGGGCAGCAAAATACCTAAAAATAGTAAATCTATCACCTTATAAAGCTCAACAAGGGTTGGTATTAGTATTAAGCATCTCGAATTAGAAATTGATAAGGGTTGATTTTTATAAGGGTTGGTTACCCCTTTCAATAGACAACCCCCCCCCCCCCCCCCCATCACCCAGCGTAGATGCGTGGTTTTTTTACACGTGTTTGAAATTACGTGTAACGGAACGTTATATTACTTTTAGGTTGTTTTAACCCTTATCCCCCTCTTATAAATCGAGATGCAAATTTCAAATGCAACCCGGACTTCTTGGCGGTCACATCTGCGGTATTGTTTTATTTTCTAAAATTTGTGTTATATTGAATATTAATGTGAAATAATGGTGGATTATTAACCGTTAAGTATTCGTGAGTTTGCATGAGTGTTAGCAAATGAAACAAAACAGTGCAACGTCACTTTTCAAAATCTCTCAAGAAGTCCGCCCGAGGATTTAGTAAAGCCCCACATCTTTACTGAGATACTCGAGGGGTTGAAGGTATATCATTTCTCACTTCTCATTTCTATTATCATTCATCATCATCATACAGGAAGGAAATATTGTTTATTTATATGTTTAGCTTGTAAGAAAAACTTCGACACTAGCTAAATGTGCTAATCGCACGAAGCCATCAACTAAAAGAAAAAAAAATGCAACCCCATTAATTTTTAGTAAACATTTTCATATTGTTTGGTGATTCAGTTTTAGTGACACTTTTGTTATTTTGAAACCCAATATAATTATTTCATGATTGATATTATTTCCAAGTAAATATTAATTAATATTTAGGTAAGGTGACAGATCTACTATTTTAGGAACAAATATTATTTATTAGGTCACTGAAAATGTATTTATTAGGTAATTGATAAAATCATACCCATTTAAAAAAACCGTTCCGACGCATATTAAACAATTTATTTATTTTGCGTTTTAACTTATTCGCATATTGACGCATCAGTATCTGGACCAAGACGCAAAATAATGCATACATAGAAAGATCCATCAGCATAATTACCAATACGCACTATGTTGCAAATGCGAAACGACATAACTACTTATACAACACACCTACTATGTTGGTAAGCCTTTCCCATGGTAATAATTGGCCACTTAGATTTTCACCAAGGTTTAATACATCAATCTTACAATAAATAGTCCTAATATATAAAATACTAGCTTTTTGTTTGCGGCTTTGCTCACATGATGACTTGTGTTTGTTCGTAATAAAAACCAAACTTATAAAAAGTAAATATCATAAGGGTATAATTAATAAGGGTTAGACAATTAAACATTTCACGTCATTTCAACATTAAGTTTTTCATTTTGTATTATCATCATAAAGCTCATCCATGCGAGCTAGAATTAGTAAAAAGTGTAACATAAAACGCGTAAAAAAGATCACTCTGTATAACTAATTTTGGTCCGTTCTGAAACCTCCTGTACAAATTGTTATCCCCTACTTAGGGGATCGTTTTCCAAAAATCCTGAAACTCGTCGTAATTTCTAACCAGGCCAAATACCGAAATTTAAGGAATGACAGATTTCCATACAAACTTTTCACCACTATTTCACCTCTCTAGGGGTTTCGAAAAATGCTAAAACACGTCATTCTTTATTTTTGTTGAAAAATCTAAAGATCGATTAAAATTGATAGTTATTATTTTAAAAATAACGATTTCTCCAATAAAACCTTTTTCCCTTTTTTACTCATTCAAAGAAAAATAAACAAAACTCCTGAGACAAGTCATTCTTTAAAATTATTTTCAAGAACCCAAATACTTATTTTTTATGTATTTTTTTTTTATTTTACTTAAAACTGGCGGATTTCATACAAACTTTCACCCCTTATTTGACCCCCTTAGGGTGTGATTTCCGTAATATCCTTTCTTAGTGGCTGGTTACGTCACTCAATTAACCTAAGTCTAAATTTTATCTAATTAGCTGCAGCGGTTTAGGCTCGGCGATGATGAGTTAGTCAGTCAGGATAAGTAATTATATGTATTTAGATATTGGTAAATAATTTATTTGTATTACAAAATAAATATTTGGTCAGCAAAATTATCATTTGGTCAGCAATATTATACAATCGGTCAGCACAAGAAATCCTTACTGTTGGTTAGGTTAAGTAAATTTTTTTTTTCCCGAGCGAAGCGCACCGTAGCATGGGCCAGTCACGGAAGGGGGGAACGGCATAAGACTGCTGTACAGAATGATAAGATGCAGACTGATTTAGAAATATTTGCTGACCATAAGTTGCTGCCCAACTAGCATTTTTTTGCTAACAAAAATACGAATACTTTGCTAACCGTTTAAATAACACCCATAGATATTAAGATTTGTATAAGAATGTATGAAAGTAAAATGTTTAATTCGGTTTTTAAATTAAAAAGTATATAATATTATAATCTACTTTTTATTATAGAATTTCTTTCCATAAGCAATTACCTATTTATGATAAAAACAAACTTAAGGCGATAGGAGAAAAACTACTAAACCCTAGGTTGTATATGTAATGGTAATTTTGCGTATTTGTTGTAATGCGTATTGGACATTTCGCGAATATGTTATTTAGTTTATTGAACGTTTCGCAAATGTGTCAAAATGCGTATTATGGATCTGTCATTTAACGTATTGGTCAATATGCGTCAGAAGGAAAAAACGTTTAAATAAATGCGATTTAAAATCCATGTATCTACATCCCTGTTTCATCTATTTTTAAAATTCAAATGTTTTATTAAATACAGTTTCTACATGGGATTCTTACATAATAATGGGTCATCCGAAGATTATTATTAAGCTATTATGTATATAGCATGCAAAAAATTTACCCTACTACTATGAAACTATGAAATAAATAATTTATTATTACATCAATAATCATTAATCAGTATAACAAAATAAACAATTGCAGTCAATAAAAATAAAATGAATAAATAAAATATTATCAAAAGGAGAAGATAAATGCATCCAGATGAATCAAAATTAAAAATCAGTAACAATGTAAATGTCAATGGACAATAATTTACAAATAATTTCAATCCATGCATGATGGATGATAATAATAAACCAGTTCGTTACTTGCCATATCTCAAGAATGTAGTAATAATTTAGCTTATAAAAAGTATTTTTGCTTAGCCATTTTCGAAGTGCTATCCTCTCAAATATTCCTTAATCATAGAAGAACTCATTAAAATCGGCTCATTTGTTTAAAATAATTTAATTGAATTAAATTAAGCATTAAGTCAGTAAGGGCCTGTTTCACAATGTCTGATTAGGAGATACTTGGCAGATAAAGTGACAGTTTTGTATGGACTATCTGTCAAGTAAACGCTAATGGGAACTTACTTGTAGGTCGTGAAACAGGCCCTAAGCATTATTACTTTGAATTAATTCTGTATGGGATACTGAAATGAGCAATGACTCATGTAATTTTGATAATATAAATGACTAAGTACTGCTACTACCTTGGGCAGACCATGTAGGGTCTCGCCACATCTGCTCTGGGTTGAGTTGCAGTGGAGGAAGATGTTGTGGACCTTTGCTGTCGCCACCGGCACCAGGACCTTTATCCCACAGTTTCTTTGCAGCAGGTGCAATCTAGGAAAAATAAAAATAAAATCATGATGGCAATATCTCAGATCATTTCCTAGCATTAACAAAATCACACATTTTCAATATTAATTTCTACTGTATTTATTATCAATTTCATTTAATACAACTAGTACAAGTTCGAAAGTTATAATTGCGGCAATTTAAATTGATTCAATCATTAATTGTAGCAACGGAAAACTGTTGTCGATCACCAAAACTCGCAACTAGAGTCTATTATATATATATAGTCTATTATATATATTTAGTAATTGAGCATACAGCCCGCCTGATGGAAAGCAGCCACCGCAGCCTTCTGGTGCTTGCGGAACCAAATATATCATGTGGATGTTGCTCAATGGAGCTCATCATTCTCATCCTCATCATCTCAATGGAGTACCCTTCAAACTGAAACTCAGCAATGGAAACAATGCTGTATTGAGATAAATATTTATTGGACTGACAGCCATCTAGTCTGATTCTGGACAGAACCCAACTTCACTTGGGAAATCTTTTTTGTAACATTGAACAACTTTGTTTTTTGCATTAACTTCCTTATACAATCAATCAGGCACTCAAATTAAACAGATTGGCAGCAGGTTTTTGAAAGTGTTGTTTACAATAACTTCTTAATAAGGAAATTAAATGGAAATTACCTATATAAAACAAATATAAAATTCTTTTGATGCTATAAATAGGGTAACATTACAAATGGTAAAAGCAATAATATTGGAACTTACAACCTATTAAACTATATATTAAGAAAAGCATGCCATTTTTGTATTGAAAATGTATAAATTGATATAATTAATTATTATTATTATTACTATTAAACATATCGAAGTTAAGATCGTATTTTTCTGCACAAACAAAAACCCACCTTATAACTAAGCTACTCAATTCATTAGTTATTTAACAAACAATTTAACTAGACCAATTTTTGAAAATTGTTGGTATTACAGTATTATAACAAAAATATCACAGTACTACTATGTTCGCGAAGACTACACTATCCCACAGGAACCTGTTACCGGGATAAAAATGTCCTAGTCTGGGTCATGGTCTGTCCATGTGCATTGTCCATTCAGCCATTTTCATGTGATGCGCGGTCAAATAAACAGACAAAAATTCTAAAACTATTGGAACATGTTCCGTTAAGTACCTATTACCAGCCAACTTTTTTCGAATATCTTCTATGTAGATTTTCGACCCTTTTTAGCTTTATTATATGTATAGAATATAGAAAAACAAGACTTAAGTCAATAAGTTGCTTAACTGGCCACAAATCCGTATTTACCCTAACTTAATAATTTTTTAAATGTTTCCCAAAAACATTTATATTTTTAACTATTGGATAGTTCTGAATTTGAATTATGCATTGCTTGAACAATGTGACTAGCATTGTTGCTATGGCTACAGAAAAAGTTATGTTGATGTCTAGTTAAGCAGACTTAAAACAAGTTTTACCACCAACCGAACCTAGTATGTAATATGTCCCTGTTAGGAATTGTACTTGGTTATTTTGAGTCTGAGACCAGCAGTCTAACCACTAGACCACAGGCAGTTAACTATTCTCCTGCCTGCTCCTCTATTCTAACTTGAGACATTGGGTTGTCTTTAGATAATTTTATATGCCTAGATAATGTTACAATTAAAGATCTGTTGTTCAGATATTTATATTTTAATTATACATGTAAGTGTAACATTTAAAAATATATACTAATTACAATAACAAACATTTATAACACAAACACAAAACATTAGCAATGCCTTATAATTACCTCTACATGCCCAATCCTAGTATCTATGTACTTAACCACTTTCTCAATGATTATTTTGTAAATTAGGCAATGTTTGTAAATATTTCAATTGGAATCAATATTTCAAAATAATAGTAGTACCTATCTACCTACCTAACTTCTGATTAGAAATACTACATTGTAAATTCAAGTATTCTAGTAACTAAAACGTAATCTATATATCAATGAGTGATTCTAAAAAAATCTAACTTAAATGACAGCTTTAAAAGTTAGTCCATGACTACCACATCTAATTACAAATAAGTCAAGGACAAAGTAGTAAACTGTTCAGATATTATTGAACTCTGCTGTACTACAAGGGCAAAACAATACCTACATCAACATAAATCTAAGAATTGTTGCGATATAAATCAGTAGTTAAGACTAACACAGCATATTTTAGTATTAATAAAATAAAATTTTAGTATTACTGTATGTGAACATTCGATCAAATAACAAAAATGTTACTATGCAAAATCAACTTACACCTACGACCGGTGAAGATTCCAAACCAGAAATGGCGGACGCCGGTGACAAGTAAACAAAACAAAAACGGACCTGTTGCTTGTAAAAAGGATAATTCCGACATTTCATGACTTAAAACTGTAACAAAGATCGTTTATGCACAATTTAAAACAGTCTAACTCACCATGTCGGGGCCCATATCCTTAACATCAGATTCAAAAAAAAAGTCACTCAAGGGTTTCATGCGTACAGTCCACTTTAAAGCTCAGACATGTACTTGCGAAAGCTTTTTCTCTATAAAAATAACACTTTTCACCGCAACTACTCGAATTTACTGTTATTTCACAGAAAACCAAGAGGTAGGTCTACATTTCTCACACTTAAACGTTTGCAGGCAACGAAATAACATCAGAAAGATCAAAACTCAAATGATACAATGTTGACTTGTTTCGAACAAAGGACATACGCCGAACACACACACAGCGCCTGCGCTAAAACTCCCCGGTAGTAGAGGTACGGGAGCGTCCGTCGCCGCTACGATCGAGTTTCACGATACACAATCATAGATGGCGCGCATAAAGCAAAGAGCATGTAGGTAACGAGCGAAGGATTTTGGCCGCAGCAAAGAAAACTTTCGAAGATTTTGACACTTGATGTATTTTTTTTATTGTTTGTGATGTTTAGTTAGATTTATCAAATTAAGTAGCTATGTACTAGAGTCTATTAAAAGCCCTTGCAAAAAAAGCTTGCTTTTAATTTTTTTTCGCGGCCACTTTTAAGACATAGAATTTTGATTAGGATTATAATTAATTGAACAAAACTTGTTATGGGTACTTTGCCCTAAACTCAGTCTGAACTAAGATAAGAAGCCTAAACCTAAAAAAAATGAATTTTTGCTGGTTACTTATTTTGTATTTGGTAACAATTTTTATATTATATTTTCATGTATGTTTATTGTAACTTAAATAAGTGTATATTACTAACATTATGAATGAGTTTATACAATAAATAATTATTTAAATAAGTATTTAAAATAAAAATGTACACCGACTATTTTGTGATCGTTCATTTGATTTGACGAATGAGCGCGCGGTGGTAGTTGGCCATCGGATGGTACCAACCAATCGGGGAAGCGCGCGTCATTTGATTTGACGAATGAGCGCGCGGTATTGCATTACTCTTAGTGTAAATTAAATAAAATACAATTTTCATTAGAAAGAATTATTCTTTGTTGTGAAAAATCATTTCAAATAATACGTGACCCATTTTTTTCAGAATATAATGTTATAATTGCTTATTACTAAAGTGAGATGAAGATGAAGAGGTGAGATGTCAATTTATATGACCAACAAGTAGTAGTAGTAACAATTTTTACAAGATATAATAAATCCTAATCGAAATTCAGCAACTTATTACTGGCCGCGAGAAAAAAAAATGCAAGCTATCCCCATACATAATGGTCCAATGACCATTATGAAAAGACAATTCTTTTGTAGTATCTTCTGTAGTCTATAGCTATACCGCTTAACTGAGTCCTCGCCTGCGGTAGGTACGCGAGGCGGGAGGTACGTAGGGCCTCTTTGCCACGAACACTAGCGACTTGCGACGCGGCGAGCGGATTTCTAGTTTATTGCGTTCATTGCAACGACAGTCATAATCAACGGTTATAGAAATAACGAAATGAACTAGAAATTGCTCGCCTCATCGCAAGACGTCAGTGGTCTTGGCCGGGCGGTAAAGACACACGTGATAATTTTAACAAGATTTTGCTGAAGATAAGCAATAATAGGTGCTACTTTTAAACCGTCCGAACATTGTTTTACCTACTACTCATTCAGAGCGTCTATATTTTAGCTGTGGAGAAGAATGAGCGGAAGAAACTGCACAGCTTTTATATAAGTAACGACATTTAAAAAAAAATACCTATGTCGTTACCAAATCATGCAATAGACTTCTTGGCGGGAAAGTGAAGTCATGTCTGCGGTATTGTTTTATTTTCAAAAATTTGTGGTATGTCGAATATTAATGTGAAATAATGGTGGATTATTAACCGTCAAGTGTTCGTAAGTGTGCATGAGTGTTGGGAAATGAAACAAAACAGTGCAACTACTACTTTTCAAATTATCTCAAGAAGTCCGCCGAGGAATTAGTAAAGCCCCACATCTTTACTGAGATACTCGAGGGGTTAGGGGTATATCATTTCTCCCTTCTCATTTTTATTATCATTCATCATCATACTGACTGGAAGGAAATATTGTATATTTCTGTATTACTTGTAAGAAAAATTACTTTGACACTGGCTAAATGTGCTAATCGCACGAAGCCACCAACTAAAAGAAAGAAAGAAATTATGCAATATTACAATACATTTATTAAATTACTCGCGCCCTTCGATTCGATCGATTCGATTATTGATCGAGGCTCGCGACGATTATTTTTGTTGCAGTTTTTCTATCACTGCTGACTATGACTGCCGTAGTATAACGCGTAATGAACTAGAAATCTGTTCGCCGCGTCGCAAAACGCTCGTACTGGTGGCAGAGGCAGGCCTCCGTCACTCGCTCGAGCCGCGCGTTTTATACAGGGTGTAATCGTTAAGTGTGACCAGGGGATTATTCTAAAATAACCTTTTAAAAGAAGTTTCCGAAATTTTGACATTAAACACTCCCATACATTTAGTATGAGATTAGTAGAAAGGTTTTAGTTTCCTTATTTTAAAAGTTTATTTTAGCTTAGTACTGATATTAAAGGAAACTGTTTATTAATGTCAAAATTGTTGACACTTCTCGTTTGATTTTTAAAAAGTTATTGATGTCATTTAACTCATTAGGTAACGTATCAGTTTAAAGTTTTTTGATATTGTAATAGTTACGGAATAATCGCCTGGTCACACTTAACGATTACACCCTGTATACCGCCGGCTAGTGCACGTTCGATCGAACCTGCAAGTATCAGAGGGGCGCCGCACGCCGCTCGCCTACGTCACGTCAGTGCACGGCAGTTGCGTTATATGATAAATAAAAACGTCGAAATCACGGAATTCTTAGATAATTTTGATAATGTTTTAATGAATCGGCCGGGAAGTACAATTTACGAAATATTAAAACTGATTGATTTCGCTCCACTTTGCTCTTGTTTTCAATCATTAAGTTTATAACAGAGAATTCCGAGAAGGAAAAAAGCTATTCATCATTATGTACACACATGACACATATTTAAAATAATTAAAAAATAAAATAAGTTTTTAAACAACAATCACTTACATTAAAAACAAATTTAAGTTGTTGTTAAAATTAGATATAATAAGGTGTGTTAACATTGCACCGACAAACGCATTATCATCATTTATTTCACAAATTTATTTCATCATCTTTAGACAACCCTAGCGTGTTCGCTCGATGCTATACGAGCTATACGAAGACCGCGCGGTGGGCAAAGCGTCTTCAACTCTCGTCTTGATACGCGTAGTTAAGATACATACATACATACATATAATCACGCCTCTTTCCCGTAGGGGTAGGCAGAGACCACTTCTTTCCACTTGCTACGATCCTTACATACTTTTTTCGCTTCGTCCACTATACCCTTACAGGGTCATGTTATGGGACTATTTATAATATTGTAAGATCTGTACCATACCAACATGATGCAATAAATAATTATGACTAGGACTAAGGTTTATTTCTACTTGCAGCTAACGCCAGCCATTATTATTACAATTTTGTAGGCTATTATAGCGTAGATATTTTGGCTTTTGTATGGCAATAATGCACTGTTACTACTTTAATCTGTGGCAGAGGTCCTACGTACCTCCCACCCCGCATACCTACCGCAGGCGAGAACTCCGTTAAGCCAGAGTGAACGAAAGTGTGGCAATAATCAATGCCGTGACCTTGAATCGACGTACCGAGCTGTACCTACCGGCTAGGGTTGAGCCATACATACATTTTATTATTATGTGAATTTGGGTGTTTTTTATATCACACTAATATCATAATTGCGAAAGTTTGTGTATGTGTGTATATTTATTGCTTTTGCTTTTTCACGCTGCAACGGATGGATGGATTTGGATGAAATTCGGCATACTGATAGTTTGTAGCCTGGATTAACACATAGGATAGTTTTTATCCCGATATTCCCACGGGAATGAAACTCATACCTTTTCTCTATATTTGGTTCCACAATGTACTTTGATCTTGGATTTCATGTTGGGAGTTTGTTTGTTTTGTTGTTGTCAAAGCTGTCAAAGAAACTGTCAAAGCGGTACGAAGTCCGCCGGGACAGCTAGTTATAAATGAAACACACAATTAAGGTGTACACTATATAATACTTATGTTGAGGACGCAAAGTTAGTGTAAATATATTTGATTATTTCGTTGTAAACTCAATAAACAAACAAAATAAAAATCTAAGTTAATAATTTTTTTTTTATACGTAGCTCGACAAATGACTCCACTCCACCTGATGTTAAGTGGAAATGGAGTCCAGACGCATGGACAACTGGTGCAGCGTGAAAGCAACGCAGCATCAGTCACCCTCACCCTGCCGGCCCACAGGGTGCCTCTTCATGCCTCGTTTAAAGAACCCTATGTCATAGGAAGGAGGGAAAACGTGTGCTGGTAGACTATTCAATCGCGTTGAACACTTATTTGTTTATCGATTTAGTAAGAGATTTTGTAACGATGGTCAAGTCAACCTCTGCTGGCAGCACGTCGCCAGTTGCCATACGTATAAAACGAACCTGAGTAGCGCAGTTTGTATGAATTGTATCGGATCAATATTCGTGAAATAAAGAAGAAATACTTAAATATATCGAAGTTTTCATCAACAACATACAGTCCACCACATTTGGTCCTTCGAGCCTGATTTCAAGAAATATTGAAAAGAAAATTTTCAAGCCCTCGTTGTCTACAGTGCTGAATATTTTGAAGAAAATATTTATCAACGTTTGGAGCTGCTATCAAGACATCTAGCTAAAATTTTCGTGCTATTAACCGATCGCAATGGTTATCACAACGCGTTGAAATTGAGCGACTACGGCGACTCTCACTGGAACCACTTGCTTCACCTGCTTCACTTGCGTCGAGACATGTAGACCAGGGACAAGGCAGGGCAAACCCAGGGGGCAGTGCAATGCCTAAGGCTGGCCCCAGTAAAGAAGAACGACGTTGCGTCCCGTCACCGACACGTTATGTGCGTTCGAATCGATCTACTGCGACTACTGCGAGCGCTACTACGAGAATGCGACAAGCGGAACTAGTCCTCGGCTCGTAGAAAGAGGCAACAACAGGATACCTTTAGATGACGGTTAGGGACTGGAAAACTGTAGCCTTCCGCAAACCTCAGGACTTCTGAAGAACGCTCAACCATCTTCAGCCGCTAGGGTTACGGTTTTCTAGAGGAAATAGCATCATGCACTAAGCGTGTCTCCGTTCCCTATTAGACTTTCCGAAGGGATCGGATCAACCCGAGGGCGGGTGCCTCGTAAGGGTAGGGCCTCGGCTCGGGTTAACCGTGTTATAGCGGCGGGGAGAAGCACTCAGGTACATGTCTGTACCTGATAAAGAGCGCGTGTGAACCGGGTTGTCGTACCCTTATTCTATGAGTACGGTGTCTTGGGCCTAAGCGAGTGTGCATTGTGAATGTGTAGTGGTATTTTGAAAATCTGGCAGGTCTGTTTTTGGTGTGAGTTGGAACATACTTTTTTACATACTTTTGTTTTGTGATATGGTTTTGGTGTTACGTTTTTGGATTGCATTTTTTTGTTCGGCTTCCGTTCCTCCGTCTCTCTGTACGCTAATACGAGCCGAGCGCTTTGCGCTCTCGTAGCAACCAGTGACAAAATTAGGATTTATGCAATTATTTATGATTTTTATTAATTTATGTCCAGCATTGGACTAGTATAGGCTGGTGATAATGGTGCTAATGATGACATTACGACATTTACATAAAGACAATACAGTTAGTAGGTAAGTGTTTTCTTTTACTTCTTTATTTGCATACAAAACTGTCACTCAATGATCTATATATTAATACGTGAAGCAAAAACTTTGCACCCCCTTTTACGAAAATTGCGCATACGGAGGAGTATGGAATTTCAGACACTTATAGTTTATATAGAGAAGGTTATCCGAATGTTATTTTTTTTTATTATGCATAAAAATACATTACATTAATAAAACAAACATTACACACACTACCATGTATTTGACACGCAGGAGCGGCCGAAATCTGTCAATGTCCATCAATGCCAAACCAAACTCACATTTTATCTTTTTTAATTTGTCATTGCTTAGGATACAATCCGTGCAGCCTTAATCTAGCTCTAGGCGACCACTAGTAACTTTAATAAATATAAAAATTAAACTTACAAAATGTTTAGACAAAGAGTACCGAAAAGATATCTTTTCATTATTTATTTTACATTTCTACCTTTTTCGTAATAACATGTTCGATGCGAGCATACGCATGGTTAGTACTGTGTGTTGAGCCACTCGCCGCGAATGGTACATACGTCAGTCGCCACCATAGCGGTTATAAATAATCCACCGTTCAGATTAGGAAGCACAAGCTTTTGCTTTTTATATATTAACTTAAAGAAAATTAAGAAGCCTGGGTTATCCCAGGACCTCAATTTTTGTTGCAATGTTTTGTTTTAGGTAGCCAAGAAAACTTTTTCTTCTTTATAGAAAACGAAAGAGTTCATAGGTCAACACTTTTAAAATAGTCAAATGGGTGTAAGTAATCAGTACTGTAATTTATTTTTTGTTAACAATTCAATATAAATAGAAGTGCATTATAGTATTACACCAGGTACTAATTTATAAGTACCAGATACCAATCTGGTACTTAAATAAATTTGTACGCTACGGTATTTCATTGCTTTTATTTGTATTTTGCATCTCCTCTTTTCTATCTAGGTTTCAAGAAGCGTTAATGAATAATTTTTTAATCCTCGACAGAGCTCAAGTCAGAATAACTATCTAACTAAAAAAAAAAGGTCGTGGAGCAGCTTCTATAAATATTTACTTGATCTTCATGAATATAAACTTATATTATAAACGAAACGTAACGTAACGTAACGTACGTCGAAATATTTTTTAAAATATCTTTTTGGGTAGTATGGACATGGACATGGATACCGGTAACGGCAATGCTACCTATGAAAGAGCGAAATGGTGCCATGTTGACTTGACTTGGGAAAAGGTGCCTATATTATTTATTTTATTATATTATCTCTTTTTTTTACCAGGGCGCGCATCCGGGGCTCTGTAATACAAAAATATATTGCGCTCTAAGGCGCGGGACACAGAAAAGACGTAAGACGCGGGCGGGGCGCCGCGTAGGGTTGCCACCTTTTTTAGAAGATAAATTGTATTCTTTTCAAAAGATTACAAAAAATATATTGGTAAATTCAAGAAAAAAAATAGTATTAATTTATTTTAGTAAGTAATTATTTACTTTTCCATGTGTATTTGTTATTAGTCTTAGCTTTGGTTAACAAAGTCTTATTATTTTAAAAATTATTATAGGAATCTGAGCAATTTAGATCCATATTAAAATAAATTAACAATTCGTTTTTAATTAAATTAATAGTAGCCCTATTTCTTTCTTCTCGTCATTTTATATTAGTTACGAAAAAAAATGTTTCCGTAAAAGCGGAAGTTGCAATTATGGAAAGTAAAAAGGAAATAATTTTAAATGTATTTATTAAATTTGTATTTGAGTTTTTAAAAGCATTTGCCATTTTTCAGCAGTATATTTAGATTTAAACACTTGTTCGTTGCTTATTTTCTTAAATAATTTCATTAACTATAATTATTACTGAATACAGATTGTTGACATTAATATTTTTACATTATAATTTAGTGACTAAATTTAAAGGATCCAATATGCTCTCGATTTGTTTAAATTCAATTTTCGTGCTTAAATTCAGAAATTGGCATTGGTTGAGCCAATTAGTTGGGTTAAAATCAAAAAAAATATGTAAATATATTAAACTTTTTTCAACGGTCGGCGGCATTCATCAACAAATTTGAAGTTGACGTTTTTTGTTGTTTTTTGAATTTATCCCTTTCGAAAAAGGCTAAGGAAACTAAACCCAATACTGCACAGAAGATGACGTTTGTCGTTTACTTGCCGTGACGTGTGAGCAACGAACGACGTGAATGAGTTTCGTTCTGAAAATCCCAATTCTGCGTTGCGGGTACGTTCTAGTCACAGTTAATATTATATAAAAAGCGCAAAAACTTAATTACCGATGAAAAAGTTTTATTCGTACTATATTATTTTTCTATAACGATTATATAAACCGGTATTATATAATCTCTATATAATACCGGTATTAAACTTGGTGCAATACCGAAATATATCGATATTGAAAAAAAAAAACAGACATTTGCGAAACATAATATTCATAGAATATAGACTAAATAGAATATACACATTAAGTTAATTATATAAATAAAAGACATTGCTAAAGAATGGCGCCTCTTTTTTTTTGGCGCGGCCATTAATGAAACTAGTATTTTTAGATCAAAATAATCTAAAGACAAATTCTTATTATGACTTGTATGTTGCTAACCTCAGTCCGGGCCGAGTTATAAGGGGTAGAAGTTTTAAAAAAAGTCATTATTTTATACTAGTTAAAGCATATATAATATTTTTGAGTTAATTTAGCCTTCCTTTTCGAGTTCAGAATAATGTTAATAGTGTTAAATAAAACAAGGGAATCGTTAAAAGAAGAGAAGATAATAAAAAAGTTTTTTATTGAATTAATCCATTTCATCACATATTTTCATCAGCACTAGATTCATCTGCTTCGTTTTCTACGTCATAGCGTATTATAATACTGTCTAATAAAATAGCGGGTGGAGTAAGGTTCTCTTGAAATCTTCCTCACCATAAATACCATATTATCCTATCTTTTTTTTGGAGAGAGATTGCTGATCGCCTCAGACGGCATTTTTAGCGTCACCGGGCTTTTTTGGGGTGGCGAGGAACGTAAAGGGTCCTTCAAGCCGTGTGAAACGAATCACCTTCGGGGGTTTTCTAGAGGGAACGGCATCGCGCACTAGTACGCGGCCCCGTGCCCAACTAGATTCTCCGAAGGGTTCGGATCGGATTGGGGAGCGGAACAACCCGAGGGCGCATCTAAAGGCTCGGACCTCGGCTCGGGTTGACCGGGCCGTGGTGGAGGAGAGAAGCGCCCAGGTAGATGTCTGCACCTAGTGTAGAGCGCGTGTGAACCGGTTCTTCGTACCCGTGTTCTACGAGTACGGTGTCTTGGGCCTAAAATAGTGCGCATGTTTAGTGTATTCTGTAAATGTTTTGTGGCATTTAGAGGATCGGGCCCCGCGTTCGCAACTGTTGTGGGATCGTCGGGGTCATCTAGGACGTGTCCAGCACGTCTAGATTTAAACAGTCTTGTTGGCTTTCAACATTATAGTTGGCGGCCGCCACAACAACGCGGGTTAGGGTGGTGGGGGGTGTTATCAAAGTAACGTATGGAAACGTCCTTGATAACATCTTTGATAGTGGGAAGATCAAGATCACGGTGGAGGTCTACATTGCGATATTACCACGGGCAATCCGTGGCACCACGCCTGAAACGGTTTTGGAGGGTTTGTAAGGGATTCTATCTATCTATGTGAGAGAGTTCGGTTGTGTGAAAACGTCGCGTGCGCATGTGATGTATGTGAACGAAAAGAGTGTGCGGCTATTTAGTAGTAGAAATACAGATTTCGAGTCTCAACATAAATAAAATATATGCAATAGGTAATATTTTTTCATTGTGTCTTGCTACTTAGATATTTCTTTTAGTTTGGTACTTCATTTGGTATTTTGCAAAAGGTTTTGTTCATCATTATTCTGAACCAAAATTATATAATGTTTAATCCGCCATAAAAATAAATATTTTTTTCTAAAAATTCTATCCTTCATAGCTCGATTCTGAGTTCCGGACTGAGGTTATGATATACACATGTCGTAATAAGATTTTAAGAATAAAAATAATAATAAAATAATGTCAAAAGTAAGACAGTGGTGGCGGTCGTGAAGTTTTCCTGACAGCCTATAATTATTTGCTATCGATCGATAACGCCCACTAGTGTTGAAGCTGAACGAGCTTCTTCTTCTGCAGGTTATTTATGCAATAAACTTAGAAGTTCCTTAGGAAATAATACATTGCATTCTTTGTCATTTATGAGGTCACATTATCAGGATCAAAAATTAAACTAATAGGTTTTTGTAATATCTGTTTCTGATTTTAAGAATTTTTAAGCTTTTTTCGTTTTGGCCGATTGTCGATATTATTACGTAATAAGTTTATTTTTTTCAATTACTGCTGTGTTAGTCTTGTATTCTTTTTTAAATTAATCTTTATATTTTATTGATTGTTTCAAATTTTAATCAATAAAAAGTTAATTAATGTTTAAATTTTCATTTCAATTTCCTTCTAATACAACTTGTATGACGAAAAAATATAGTTGCTTAAAAAAATCCCAACTAGTTACGTAAAATTACGTAGTAAAGTAACGGATGATATCGTAGGTACACTCGAGTGTTAAAGAGAACGGCGTTTATAAATTTAAGTTCTGGTACACAGGAACACGCATTGGCTTTAACTATCAGTGTTATCAACATATTATGTTGTTGTGGCATAGGCGTATTGGGCACCTTGGCGTACGTAACCTTACATTACTGAGACAAATTAGCTACTGGGGTAAGTTTTCCTAACATTACAGTAAACTTAGAGCGTACAGCTTGTTTAAAAGAAAAGATATTCTGAATCAACTATAGCCGTAAAATAGTTCGACCGTATCGTCTACTACTTTGTAGTCTGTCTACTATACTTTCAATAACTGCCTTGATTCTGAAAACTTATAACTTATTTAAGAATTTTCGCCTATAACTCAGTTCTAGATCTCGATAAATCTTTCTGGAGCTTCTTTTTTTTAATTTTCCACCATATCTCGATTGGAGACAAATCTTGACAGCTTTTAGGCCATTCCATTGTCGGAAAATCTTTGGTTTTTGCAGTATGCATGGCAAGAGACTCTTTTCCAGAATATCTTCATATTTTGCGACGTTAACATTTCCAAGGACGAACTGCATCCGACCCTGTGCCAGGGCTTGATACCGTCACTAAATTACCAACCATAAGTACCGGTAAATAACGTTATTTCTATAAAGGTAATTTGGTACCGGTAATGCAGGTAACGTTATCTTGGAAAGTATCGCTACTTTTTTCGTTAAATATTGCGCTTTAGCCAATCCGCATAGAGCGGTTAGTTAATCTACCGGTAAAAATGTCACCCAGGTAACGATACTAAGCTTACCTACAGTTACTTTTTTACCGGTATCTTCGTTTGACAGAAGTATCGATACTAATATTTTAACGGTATTTAAATCCCTCCCATGTGCTGATGTGCAACCCCATATCATGACATGACAGACTAGGGAAACTTAAGTATCTTCTCAAGGAAACCAAAACTTTTGGTTCGGGTAAGTAACTGTATTTCCCTCATCTTTAATTGGAACCTGGAATGTGTTTTTCCCTCATCTCCTATTGTAACCTGGAATGTGGAATTATTGCTTCAAATTATTTTTTGTCATTGGTCAGTAGTCTAGTTCTGATGTTCACAAGCAAAATTAAGCCATTTCCTTTTCTGTACCAAAGTCTGCAACAGTTTCAACTTTGCTATGAAAAATCAATAGCCCATTATTTTCATCAATTTCTTGCAAGTGAAACATATCTCGCCATTGCACAGTAATTTCTCCTGCTCAAGCTCGACGGTTATTTTTTATTACTATGAGGACTCAGTTTTCTGCAAAAGTTGTTTGGTTTTTTTTATCAGTTTTTTTTTTGTAATGTTTTAGACCTAGGCAATCAAAGCTCCATTTGGTAAGCCGCTTTGCACATATTATTATTGGATTTTTTTTAATTTGCACATCTTTCGTTACAATTTTACTGGGAATCATATTAAACTAGGACTATGGCGAAACTATCCTCGATCAACCAAAAATACTGCTATTTATAGCGTTAATCATCACAAAATAGACAGATCAATAGATGATTTTTTATGTGCTGAATATGAACTAAACAAACATTTTTTTCCCAAGCTTTTATTTATTTTTTATTTTAAAATCTTTTCATTGCAACATAATAGATTTATTTCAGTGGTGCTAATTCAACTGTGATAACGATAGTACTGAGTAATAAACATTCCATATAGCTCCAAAACCCTGTTTATTTAAAAAGAAATAGTAGCTAGACAAACTATTTAGCATTGGGGCTGGTATTAAACAAATATGCAATGTGAATATATATTGTCCAACATACTATTAAAACAAACATTTATTATATACATTCTTTTAACCAGATGTAAATAATAAATGGGAAAAAATAAACAATAGAATAATATAACAATAAAAAATGTCAAAAACACAAATGTTGAAAAAATTTCCATAAGCAGGATTTGAACCTGCACCCTTCTGAAATACCGGGTCAGGTGCTCTCCCAATTGAGCTATCGTGGTTCTAACCAGCCCGCCGAAATTATTCGACACTATTTCAGTATGTCAGAAGGGTGCAGGTTCAAATCCTGCTTGTGAAATATTTTTTTAAAATTTGTTTTTGTAATTTGTTTTGCAACAAAATTTGAGTTAAATTTATATATAAAACAAAAACATTTTGTCAACAAATGTTTTTACTAAAAAAACTATTTATTTTGTAGTCATTTAATGGATTTCTTTTTGTTTTACTTACATAAAAAGTTTTACACTTATTTATTATCTTGAGGAGCTCGATGGCGCAGTGGTTAACTCGTCCGGTCCGCGAGTGCTGAGGTTAAGCAACTTTCGCAAAAGCCCGGTCTTTAGATGGGTGACCAAAAATTTATTATCTCGAGCTCCTCCGTGCTTCACAAGGCACGTAAAGCCGTTGGTCCCGGCTGCATTAGCAGTCGTGAACAACAATCCGCACAGGGCCCGTGTGGTTGTTTATGGCCCGTTCTCCTTATCCATCCATAGGTAAGGCTCATGCCCTAGCAGTGGGGACATAAAAAGAGCTGATGATGATGATGATGATGATGATGATGATGATGATGATTACCTTATCTATACATTAATGTTCATTGGTGGAAAGGGAAAAAAGCCCCTTAAGAATATGCAAGAAAAATAAATTTTATAAAATTTTAAATATTTTCTACAAATGCCCTTTCGGCGCTGTAGCTTTTCCCTATTCACATAAGAATTAATAATAAGTAAATTGCTTACCAGAATTCATGTAAATTTTGTGAAGAATGTCGTCTCTCTGTCTCTACTCTACATATTTAACTTGATTTTTCAAATTTAAAAATATTTCTAAACCCCGCCCGATCCTCTAAATGACAGCACACATTTACAGAATACACTAGACATGCACACCAGTTTAGGCCCAAGACACCGTACTCGTAGAACAAGGGTACGTAGAACCGGTTAACACTCGCTCTACACCAGGTACAGACATGTACCTGGGCGCTTCTCTCCTCCTCCAGCCGCGGGCGCCCAGGACCGGACGGATTGCACAACTTTTGGATCAAGTGGTTTCGATGTTCACAGAGTTACTGGCAACACAATTCCAAGAAGCCATAGAGCTCGGCTCACTCCCAAGTTTGTTGACTACTGGTGTCACTTTTCTGCTGCATAAATCAGGTGGATATGTGTGCGGTTATGCATGGACAGCATGGGAGAGTAGTAAATTCAACCAATTTACAACTCTCCGACGCGATAGACTTCAGATCTCTCTCTGAAGTTGAAACATATAAATATCTTGGTATGTCTGTCTTTGGGTGTTGATGACGGGGACATAAAACAGTCATTACGGGAGCGATTCTTGTGCCGCCTGAGAAAAGTACTTAACAGTCTTTTATCGGGTGGCAATAGGACGCGTGCCTTTAATGGCTGGGTTATGCCTCTGCTCATATACTCCTTTGGCATACTAAGATGGACTCAGACCGAATTGGACGCCTTGGATAGGAGAGTCCGTCAAATGCTCACGACTTCCAGAATGCTACACTCGCGCTCATCTGTTATGAGGCTGTACATCCCGCGGAGATGTGGGGGTCGCGGCTTTTTAAATGTCTAGGACCTACATAACCGTGAGGTGTGCAGTCTCAGGGATTATTTACTTAACAGTGAGTGCGGGATGCATTTAGATGTAGTGGCAGTTGATAGACACTTTACGCCGTTCTCCTTGGCAACAGAAAACTGGCGCAAACTAGTGGTGCTAAGCACTCTCGATCGCAAGGACATATGGAAGAGCAAGGTGCTACACGGGCGCTATTATCGGGCTCTAACTGGGCCTGATGTAGATTAAGTGCCTCGGTGAACTGGCTACGTTTCGGTGACCTGATATGGCCTTGTTGGAGGTGCCGTACTATAAATATGCACCTGCGCCAATAAGCCAATAAGCCTGATATCGTGGTGTTTGACCGATCCCAGCGCCGGGAAATACTGGTTGATATCACCATACCTCATGATGAGAACCTCAACAAGCTCAGTAAGTACCTTGACTTTGCTCACAAGGTGACCGCCATGTGGGATGTGATTCAACCATTATTGTCCCGATAGTCGTTTCAGCGAACGATCTGATAGCGAAGAACCTCGACCAACATCTTAAGAGGCTCTCGCTTGATGGTTGGATCAAGGGTCAGATGCAGAAAGCAGTACTCCTTGACACGGCACGTATTGTCAGGAGGTTCCTCACTCTTCAGCCCTGACCACCGGTAGCTTGGGCTCTGCCCCGCTGCTGGTGGTACTCTAGAATTAGGTTTTTATAATGTTTTATTGTTTTTATATTAAAATATTGTAAAAATCTAGTTTTAAGAAAGAAAATAAATAAAGAGTATAAAAATAATATATATTATTTAGATTTTTCCCTAAAATCAATGAAAGTATTTATTTGTTAAAATAATTTAACAAATTTTTGTTTTAAATAAGGTTTAATTTTGTATAATTTCATGAACCCAATAAATTAAATAACTGCTCTACATGGATTGGCTAAAGTGCATTAGGTAATAAAAAAGTCATTATATTTTTCTAGATAATGTGACCTGCATTACCGCTTCCAATTAAACTTAGGCCCGATTTTTCAATTCTCAGATAAGTTTTATCCAACGAATAATATCATCGTATCAATCATCGAATAATGGTCATTGTGACATATTTTTTAAGGAGAATCTTTCATAATGTCAAAATTATCCAATGAATAAATTTTAACTGACAATTGAAAAATCAACCCCAAATAGAAATAAAGTTACTTGACATTACTTGTAGTGGAAAACTGCTAACAATATCAAGGCCTGCCCAGTGGTATAAAGTATGTTTGCTATACTGGCAGCCACAGTATGTATGCAATAATTTAGCCCTTAAGTGAAAATATGAACATTCTATCTAACAAGGCTCTAATGGAAAAATTTTGAAACAATAAACAACATGTGGCCAATTTATCTATTTTTTTATTTATTTATTTTGCATTATCATGTCAAATCTACAACTTTGTAACCAAATCTATACTAATATTATAATGAGGAAACCTTTGTAAATTTGTATGTATGTATGTATGTATGTATGTATGTTTGCAACGAATTAACTTAAAAACTACTAGACCGATTTAAAAAATTCTTTCGCCATTAGAATGCTGCATTAGCGATGAGTAACAAAGGCCATATTAAAAAAAAACCACCCATGCGAAGCAGGGACGGACCGCTACTAAACTATAAAATTGTTGTCCTATTACAATCTGCTTCTGTTCACACCATTTTAAAACATCATTAGATTTAAACTCTTGATATGCCGGAATATTGGTCCAAGCACCAAAAAAATGATATTGTCAGTATTTTCAGCTAACAGGTAAACTTGACCTCACTTTTCTTCCTAATATTTTTGATAAAATGAATTCTTATTTCTCTTTAATAGGAAGTTTTTTAAAGCATGGCATTACATAGGTACATATGTTGTATAATATTATTATCATCATCATTGAGAATCAAATATCTTACCTGGTTTCTGATGGCTGGAACAGGGGCAAGACCAAGCTGATTTTGACCTTGCTGCAGGAACTGATTAGTCCCCGGTGCAAGCATGCCAGCCTGACTCAAATACATAAGATGTTCTGCACTCTTCCCAATTCCATTCATAGCTTGCATTGGGGTACCAGGGTGCTGGTGAATATCATATAACCCTTGTTGTCCCAATTGGGCATTTTGCATGCTTTGAAGAGGTTGAAGCATCATTGCATTGTTTTGTAATGTCATATTATTTCCCAAAGTATGATTCTGTAACGGTGCCATTTGAGTGTGAACCATATTAGTAGTCAGGTGAGCAGGATGACTCCCAATGACAGAAGGATTTATGGCTAAAGTCCCAACAGAGGAAGCGATAGCTTGATTAATGTACTGTTGCTGATTTGTTTGAGAATTTTTTAATTGCACAGCCCCCTGGTGTGGCATGTTATTCATGGTTATTTGTGAAGGATTCTTCCATTTATCTTGACTCTGCAAAGATTACAATAAACAAACTTAAAATCAACATTTCACTTACAAACAAAATAATTTCAAGCCATATTATAATAACTTTGTAAGAAAATGTATTCAAAACAAACTGAGTAGATACCTATAATTCAATCTATTCACTGTTAGGTTATGTTATGCACAGTCACTCACTTCTGCAATAGAGTCGTCGCCGACAGCCCAGCGTTGTTTAGGAGTTAATGACGGTAACTCAGCTTCTTGAGACTCTCGTTGGAACACATAATGAACTGCGGCATCGTCCTGAGTACGAGTTTGTGGGACGCGAGCGCTTTGCAAGCTAGCTTCGCCCGCCTCTTCTTCCGCTCCCGTTCCCGGCCACTTCATTGGGCTACCGTGAGGCTCAAGCATTCAGTTTCACTGCACTTATGACACCGTAATGACAAACAAATCCCTCACAACCTTCTTTTGTTAAGTAGATACAAAGCACTACTTCCAAGTTGGAGCTAAGGAGTATAGCGTAATCGATTTACATGATCAAAGAACAATAATTACGGCTATACAGATCAGGGCATTCGAGCCATTTAGCAACTACAGCAATCTTTTTGTCTTTGTAATGACAGTTACAAGTTTTATAGAAACACGATGACAGCCGCTATGGACAACCAAAATATTGCGAGTGCTGAACTGTTCGCTTGACGGATCGAAACACAAAGGTGAGAATAGAAATCGATGATATCAGGAGAAAAAATCCTGGCAAAATTTAAATTCAGAAGTTGTGTACGTTTTGTAAGTATACTAACATCAAGGTTTTAGGTGTTTGTCGGCGTCCAAAACTAAACTGAATAAACACTCAAAATAATACACTATTCACACAATTTCTAAACAAAACGAGCACAAATATAATTACTATATGTACACAGAACTATTTACAATGTACAATTTTTACAAAAAACTTGGTTTATGCCATTGGCTAATGTCGATCCGTTCCGATTTAAAAAATACGACAATCATTCTTCACTGCCCGTCCGCCATAATCGGTCGGTTCGGCAGATGCTAATATGCTATTGCTGAAAGTTGTATGTATGCGCGCGCAACGCGCATATCTTAAAAAAAAAACATTTTTAGAATCGTGGAAGTAATTTATGTGTCAGTTTTGTAATAAATACCTACTTCCACGACTAAACAGAATCCTCCGTGGATTCTGTTATAGAAATTTACACAAAAGCCGCAAACGTTAGGTTTCTAATAACTTATTTTACGAGATAGTACAACTTAGTCTGTGTTCTACGGTACTACTAGATACTTTTGAATTACTTAGTAGAATGTAGGATCTAGTTAGATAAATGTACTACCTAACATTTTCGAATATAATATGTACTTAACCTGTATTTAAGCATTAAAAACACGTAAACTTTCGATAACTAACAATTATTCTAAATTACAAATGTTTCCTCAATGTAGGTACCTAGGTACATCATTTTAAATTTTCGCGCGTTAGCATGTTTGTCAAACATATTTTTGCCTTATTTGCCATTATCACTTATTTATTAAAAATATGGCAAATTCTTATTAATACTATAGTCCATTTCAACTTGGATGATCCCTGTGACAGTTCGATTTCGACAATTGTAGAGATGTTCTACAATAAAATAATTTCGATTGTTTCTGGTAATCGATAATACTATTATATGGAAATGAAATCGATTTTACTTTACTAACAATACTTTAAATATGATTTGTGTTTATGTATTATGTTGAAGGTTTATTGTTCATAAATGCATTAAATGTATGTTTTACACAGTGTTATTCGGTAAAATGAAACAGAATTTGAAAAGAGTAAATTTTTTATTCAGTAAGTATCTGAAAAATCACTGTCAGAATCGCTTGAAGAGTCGCTATCGCCGACATTTATTATAAGTTGGTCTTTCCACCGATCTATTCTGACGTACCTCTCCCAGTCCTCTAATATATACTACTCAAAACAAAATAAGGGCCACGAGGTATTTTTTCATTTTGGTGTAAATTATTAAACATTTACATATTGAAAGTAGTAAAATATTGAGTATACAAACTCTTTGATACCTAAGCTTTTTAATATTGTAGTATTCATCTAATGCTGGCAACAATTTTAAATAAAATTTGATTTAAAATTATTTTTGAAAATTTTGATTCCATTTTCTTTGACGTTTTGCTTTCCTTAGCTTCTTGGTTTATTAGAAATTATCAGAGTTCATTGATATCTCGAGTCAGAAACATCTTTTGCAATATGCCACAAGCACGCAGGCGTCATATGGACTCGCTGACAGCAACCAGAGCCGTTACAATGATTGAAGAAGGTCATTCGCAGCGATCTGTGGGTTTGCAATTGGGATTTTCTCGAAGAGCTATTCAAAATCTATGGAATCGTTTCCAAGAGACCGGCAGTGTTAGAAGAAGACCTGGTTCGGTCAGAGTTCGCATTACAACAGCTCAAGAGGATCGTTACATCCGATTAAGTGCGCGCCGAGATCGCACAACGACGGCCCGCAAGCTGCAAAATCGTTTACGGCTCACAACGGGTACTCGTGTCAGTGACCAAACTATTCGTAATCGATTGCATGAAGACCAGCAGGCATCAAGAAGGCGAGTTGTCCGTATTCCATTAACCAGAAATCATCGTGCAAATCGTTTAAGATTTTCCCGTCAACATTTGGACTGGGACATAAACCAATGGGGCATGGTGCTCTTCACAGACGAATGCAAAGTTAAATTTTTTAACGACGATCGGCGTATTAGAGTATGGAGAAGACGCGGCGAGAGATGTTCAGAAGCCTGCATCCATGAAGTCGATCGTTTTGGTGGTCCAAATGTAAAGATTTGGGGCGGGATAAGCTTACACGGCAAAACTGAGCTCGCTATTTTAAATGAGGGTACTGTTACTGCTCAGCGGTATATTGAGGAAGTCGTCAGACCACATGTGATCCCATTTGCCCAGCGAGCGGGTCCTGGATTCATCTTGATGCAAGACAATGCTTGTGCACACACGGCTCAAGCGACTCGGTTTGTACTGGAAGCGTCTCAAATTCAAGTCTTGCCGTGGCCGGCGAACAGTCCGGACTTAAATCCAATAGAGCACATGTGGGATCAGTTGAAACGAAGAGTTAGAGACGGTGATCAGGAAATCCACAACCAACAGCAACTCATCAACGCTGTTAAAAGGGCTGTTTAAATGTCAGGCATTTGATTGAGAGCATGCACTCCAGGCTTCAGGAGTGCGTAACGAAACGAGGGGGGCATACCCGTTACTAAAAGATGAGCATGGAGTATTTTCTTTTGTTTTCAGTAACTTTACATTGTTTTTATTTTTAACCTTAAATGTGTTTTTTCTTTCAAAAGCAAATAAACTTTTTAATCATTATTATTGGAATAAATTTATTGGTCTACACGGTAAAAACAACATTAGTTTTCGTTATGGAGACAAAAAAATTAATATTGGTTTTATTATTTTCATGGTACAGACAAAATACCTCGTGGCCCTTATTTTGTTTTGAGTAGTATAGTATTTTTTGTCTTTTCGACTACTTTCGCCCAATTTTCACCAGTGACGTGTTGGCTGTATATATATACTGTTTTTGTTTTATAAGTTTAAGATGTTTCATTTTAATATTTTTCGTAATGACGCTGCAATAAAATGAAAAAATGTAGACTAATCTACATGTTCACATAAAAAAAGACTAACAAATTAATTAATACAGCTAGAATGAAAAATATAAAGTTAAATTTAATTGATTAGTTATTGAATGTCAATTGAACTTAAATTGGTTTACTATCCCAACACTAGTATTTCTTTGTTATGAAATGACCTTGTGAAGGGGTACGTTTTTTTATTATATTGTTTTAAAGTTGTGATTAATGTGTGTTATGCGAGAGTTTATTGAGACAAACCTAATCTAAAGTAAAAAATAGAATTATAAAAAACAATTGTAGTATATTTAGTGATGGATTATATAAGAATATGTTATTTTGATGTAGTCAAATAAGTTCATACGATTTTACAAAGTCACGTCTTCGTTATTGATGACATCTGTCACCGGGATCATCCTAGTTGAAATGGACTATAATATTTATTCGAGTATAAATCGAATTTTGGATTTTGGGTTATTGATAGATATTATGGAATTAGCAACATAATTTACATTAGTAATTTACCTTCGTCGTTATCGTTTAAGAATTTCGTTAAAAATGTCGTTAAAGTTTAAAAATCAATTGTAGTTTCAAAACTTAATAGAACGGATGGTAAGTTATTGTAATTAGGTTTCAAATTAAGTAAACTAATTTTATATCAATCATCATCAGCTTAAACTAGTCCACTGCTGGATTCGGAAAAAGGACGCTTAAAATTGTTTTTTGATGGGTAACATCTTTCCGCTCGCTTTCTCTAGATACAATTTGTGGGAGTGATTTCGTGAAATGTGACGGAAGTATGAGTAACCAGTGTGACAGGAAGTCGGGGAAGCGCGCAAGCGCGTAAGGACAACATTTTTTTTGGGCTTAAAATAAATGAAAATTTAACAGAGATCATTTCTGTTGATTAATACTATAAACATTTGATACTTTCATTCTACACTATTTGCAGATTTTAAAAGATGCCCATTTTATTTTGTAAAAAAATGTATTATTTTAAAAAAATGCGTCGAAAGGAACCATGTCCGAGTTCTTTTATGACAGTTGATTGACATAAACTGACAGCTGAGCCAGCTGCTTATGTCATGACGAGACTATTGGAGCATTTTGGAATTTTTATTGTTTATTACTTTTTTGTTGTTTTCCAATTCAGTAATTCTATTTTGATTCATCGCTTCACTGACGTGCATATTATGGTATCTACATTAACAATCAGCAACTCTATGATACATAGGGATACATAGGGGCAGTTTTCTAAAATATGTTAATGTTGGTTGGAATTCTGAGCTTTAAGTGCCTTAAAAGTGCTTGCTTACTCCATAAGCGATCAATCTTGCGCATTTGCACAACAGATATATACATCTTACATGTAGTTTTCCTTTATTTATATGTTAGGAAAAGTATAGTATAATTATGATGATTGTAAGCTAGAGATGTAGATATGTAGACTTGTATTTTTTTTTTAATTTAATGAAAAACGCACTGACCGCTGTCACGTCTATGTCAATAATATTTTTTTTATTATTGCAACATTACTTCTATTGTTGCTAGGAAAATGTATTTTTGTATATGAATTAAATTAAAATGCGCGTCTATTTATTAATATAAATACTTTGATCGTAATCCTAATATTTTTTTCTTTAATTTGATGTATAATTTGCTTATGTTAATTGAGTTTTTATTTTAAGCCCAGCTCCCATAGTAAAAAAATCTTCTCCTTTGCAATGTTTTTGAGGCAAAATTCCTCCCAAGCTTCAGTTTTTTTACCCCGGTCACTATACAACTCTGACTTACAATCCCAAATAGCCGGACGCTCTTCGATATCGGAAATAAAAACATCAACATCAAAATGAGGAATCGGCTCCGTAGACATCGTGTACGAGCATTCAGTACGCTGCTTACAACAAGACTAGACTTGAGATGAAACGGACGGGAGCGGGGAGAAGCCGGCGACTGTGGCTATGTGTGCGCGTGAGTCGAACGACAAAACGCGGCCACAAGTAGCGAGCGTGGTCGACTCCCGCAGCTTGTGGCTCGAACGCGGCCACTCAAACGCTCGGTGTGCGCCTATGCTATACAAAATGTATGGAGAAAGCGTCCGCAACTTGTGGCGGCCACTAGTGGTCGCCACTAGTGGCTCAATGTGCGCTCGGTCTTAAATATTAAAATTCACGCACCATAATAGTACACCACGTGTGTCATATTTGATGACAAGAACTTTTTCTAAATATTATGTAAAAAAGCTTACGCTGACAACTCTTGCACAGACAACTTGAAAGTATAAACTAGCTTCTGCCTGCGACTTCGTTTAACTGTTAATTCCAAAACCACTATTTTATGTATTTTATCGCAAACACTGAACGTATTGTTAAAGTTATTTAATTATTTTATTTATTTATTGTAGTTTTCCCTTTTTATCAAATATTTACCGAGTTTTTATTTGCAAAGTTTGCGCATACGTTACTTTCATATTTAATAACTAAACATGTGAATTTTCGAATGTTTGTTTCTTATTTCATGTGAAACTGTCTGTCTATAAATACCTAAATTAAGAGTTAACTTCTGGCCCAATTATATTTACTTATGTACTTATTAAATGTACAAAGGCAGACTTAATGCCTTATGGATTTTGTACCAATCAGCCTTAGGGTAAATTGCTTCATGCACACAAATATTATCAAAAATTTTGGTTAAGAATTCAAACCCAACACCTTCAAGCAACAGTAGAAAATCCAACCACTAGACCAATGGGGAGTTTGGCAATGCAAAATAATAATAAGACGGACGGACGACAAAGAATAATAAGACGGATCATCTTACATCAGGCGCATCGTCACGTATGTTAAGTGATGATAAGGGGGAAGGTGGAAGCGCACTTCACCCGGAATCCTCAACTACTGAGGCACTGGCTATCTTATCTCTAGCTGCCGAAACATAACAATTAATGATGCTACTAACATTGATGTTATGGCGACATATTTAGATAGGATGGTCTACCACCATCTAAATATGTCGCTAGCTAGGCGGACAAATAAGCCCTACCACTAACCAAACCGAGTACACAAACATGTACTCTCCGTTGGGAAATCGAACCGGGACCTCTGGGTCTGAACCGATGTTCTTAACCACTAGACCACAGAGGTTGTTAGATTAATTATAACAACTAGTTCCGCTACGAACCCAAGCGGTTAGCATGTTGAATCAAGCGCGCGTGCCATTCTCCTAGTTTCGCAGGTTCGATTCCCACCTGAGACAATATGTAAAACAAACTTTTTCTACATAGTCTCGCGTGTAGGTGTGTAACAGACACTTGTATACCTTAGCTACTTACCTTGTTCTAATGAACAGTGTATGAGATGTCTGTTCAATGTTAATTGTTTATTCTTTCAGTATGAACATTTGTGCTATTCACCACTGACACCCCCACTATCTAATGGAATGGTGGATCCGATGGCTGTTCGAGGAATCATTATTCATTTGGGAAAGTTTGACGAAAATCAAAATACTTACTCTCAATTCATTAATAAGAAGAAAACATTAGCATCCAGTATTAAAGTGATGACTGATAGAGCGAAAGTAATTCGAATAGATATATATATAACGCTGACCATTTCGAAAATTTTGAAAATTCTTTTTGTCATTGTAGTGCCGAAATTTTTTTTTTTTTTTTGAGAGAGATTGCTTATTGCCGCTGCGGCATTTTCAGCTTCACCGGGCTTTTTTGGGGGCGGCGAGGAACGTAAAGGGTCCCTCAAGCCGTGTGAAACGAATCACCTTCAGAGGTTATCTAGAGGGAACGGCATCGCGCACAAGTGCGCGTCCCCGTGCCCTACTAGATTCTCCGAAGGGTTCGGATCGGATCGGACACCGAAATTTGTGCTCAACATGTCGTACAGGACGTTTTTACTGATAACATTTGCGCGCACCAAAGAAATTCTTAAATGCTTAGACAGTAGTTATTTAGGTACTTATTATGCCTTTTAATGTACTTTAATAAGTATTTTTGTTAATAAATATTGTGTACCACACCATTGTGTTTTTAATTAACTTCGATACCTTTTAGGTAGGGAAGTAGTGAAATGAAGATTTAATTTTATTTTTATTAATTTGATTCATTTCATTTCATCTCCATCTAAACACAACACAGATATAAGTACCACCTTACCTATATTGTATCTGTTATGAGCCGATACCGTGCTTTCCAAATATGGTACCAATCTGCATAGCTTTACAACATAAGCTTTACAACTGCGTTACAACATAACGGGTCGCATTCATCATCGAACATTGTGACTGATAGTAATACTAAAGTAATACGATAGTAATACACACCTACCTACCTATTGAATAGATAAATTCACGCATACTTAGGTATAACTGCTCAAATTCTCCTCTAATCCACAATCATATTAAATAATTATGATTAGGTAGGGTAAGGGTTTGTTTTTATTTTGAATAGATGTTGATAAACGGGAAAAATTAAATATGGGGGAGTCGGATCGTTCGAATATCTGACTCCCCTGTATTTCATCTACAAATAAAAACATCGCGATTAACGATATTAATATTTAAATAAAATACTATGAACAAATGATTCGACTTTTTTAATATGATCTTGGGATATTTGTAAGATTAAATTCTGCTAGTTGCGACCAATAACAGCGCATAATGTTTACTCTTACATTGTTATATATACTGGGATTGTAAACCCATGCGTTATTTACACGGACCACTCTTATACTCGAATCTTTCCGTCGAGGGCATTCACCGAAAACCTCGGTCTTAATGCTAATTATACACTAGGATTAGCCTGAAGCGATTGCTAAGCCGGCAAGTGGTCAGCGGAGCGCGGTCACAAGTAGGTAGCCTTAGTGGTCATTCAAACTCATAACCGCGGGCACGATGGGCCCAAGCGCACGCCGGCGTTCACTTGCCCGAAGCGCTCTCCTCCGCTTGTGTTTACTATACGCGTACGTCGCGCTCTCGGCCGCTTCCGACTACGGGATTCCTATTGAAATAAAACTATGGGAAGCGGGCCGGACGCCCTTATCCCAAATGGTGGACATAACAAACGAGTTTGGATTAAAGGTACTCGCAGAACATAACTTTCTGAACGACAACAACATAGCGTTCTCCCCGTACGGACTGATGGGGATATTGGTGGCGCTATACGAGGGAGTGGATGGCGAGTCCTCGTACCAAATCCAACGAGGGATGCACCTGCCTTGGAACAGGAACGTCATGAGAGTAGGCTTTAGAGACATACACCGCACCTTGAAAGTGAGTACTTACCTATCTTTACTGATTTTTATTCATAATCATCGGAATCCTATTGCCTACATCAATAATCATCCGAAACCTATAAATGCCTACTTCATCAACCTATCACCTAGGCCAAATAAGCGAATAAAAGAAATAAAATGAATTAACCATACTTAAGTTTTATTAATACTTATAGAAATATTTTAGTTAAAAGTCTTAATTTTTTTATGTACGATTTTTTTTTTACTTATTACTTTACGGGAAAAGCACAAATAATTACATATAATATTACAAATAAGATGTTAGCATTATTTTGCTTATTAATGTTCGCACATTACTAGCGTCTTTCTTCTGTGACATTAATTTTAAACAGGGACTCTTATTGAGTATTATTTGTCTTCTCTCCTTCTTCTGAAATCCTCTTGCCTTAGTTTAGGAACCTTCCAACTTTCCAAGATTGCTAAGGGCTCGAGCTGGCCATAACCCGATGTCACCGCTTTCTAGCTGAGAACAATGAGACAGCGTCAATTGTGTTGATCTGTAACGAAAAGGCTTGAAATTGAAACATGGCTAACACTGTCAAACAGAATTGTTTAAACTAGTTACAGTAAACACTGTCAAAATACCTCGAAACTAGTTTTCTTAGCAAAAACCTATGGTAATGGTTTTCGCCCAAGTAACATTTCATTCAGGCCTGGGCTGTTAAAAATGCCTTTAGGTGTTATAAGAGTCATAAAAAGGTTAATGCTTTGTTATCTGGTCATATTATGTACTTGAAAATTATTAATAAGTCTTAAAACTAATAATTTATTATTACAACCTGGGAGCCCCTGACAAGAGTTTAAATTAACGTTATTTTGACTTATGGTACAGGAGCATATAGTCCCAGGATCATAAAGTTGTCGTAGTCTTTTAAAAAAAATTTAGCTCAATCGGTAACCGGGAAGTGGATCAAATTTAACTTGCAAGATTTGATCACACACAAACATCGGGACAGGTGAAACTAAATAAAAGCTTGTAAAAACGGCATAATTAAGTTACATGTGCTATATGATTTAAAATATATATTGTTTACATTAATAGAAGTTTTAGTCTAATGCGATTTACCACCAACCAACTTATTTAATAATTTTTATTACAGTAATATATCTTGAACATTTTTAAATTACGAAAGGCCCGTCTCGTATACAGCACTATTTTCCTAAACTGTCACGACAAAGCGCCAGTCGCATTAGCTTTTTAATTTTTTCTGACTTCAGCAATGTCATACAACAATAAAATTATTATCTATAATTTTTGAAATTTGACAGGGAATAGCGCCATTACAAATAAGTATTGAAATTGACGATTGCTATTTCTGTGTAAAAAATATTTCATAGAAACATTTTAAAACACCAGAATTCAGGAAAGGCATTCATTCATGTCCATCAAAAAGGTTTTAAGTTATTATAGATTTACATCCAAATCTAATTTTAAACATAACAGCTACATTTCATGGTTAAAATAACTTTAAATTTAGGTTGTGTAGGTTTTATTCTTTTAATTAGTTCTAAAGGTTCTGGATTTGAGCTATAGGTTTTGCTGTAGCTCTTAAAAAGATTCTAAAACGTGGGCCCTTTTTGAACTCAGGAGGTTAATATAAGGTAAATATAACATTATTGAGCGTGTTAGAACTTACGAGCAAATTTCCATAGAATCCTTTCAAAACCTTTCTAAAACTTAAAATGTTACTTGGGCTATTGAATAAAATATTAAAAATTATTAATCGCATTAATGAAAAAAAACCAAATAGATTAGATACACGAGGTATAATTAAAAACAAAGTGACTTTTTCTAAACTTTTTCCCATTTAATATACTCTTAAGCCCCTTACAAATAAACAAAGAATAAGGTCCGAATACTTAGTTATTCCGTGTTTTGTTCCCGTCATGTAAACGTAATTTCAAATTAGAGTAAATGAGACAAAACGCGGAATAACTATTCGGAGCTTATTCTTTGTTTATTATTAAGGGAGTTTGATATACATATGAATACATTTTTGGTCACCCATCCGATGACCGGCTTTTGTGAAAATTGCTTAACCTTAGTAATCACCTACCGAGCGCGTTAACCACTGCGCCATTCATCGAGCTCCTCCTTTATGGTATATTTATTCGGAATTAAGACGGTAATTTTATTAACGTGTTGTTAACACACAAAAATTTGCACAAGTAGGTATAATCGTAAATTGAATCTACTCAAAACTATTATAAACTGTAACTACCTACCTACTACTAACTATAAATAAAAAGATGCCCCAGATCATCCCCATCAGATGGTTTACCTATTCGTACCTAATGTATTCGTTCCTCATTTCTTGCGTTGTAGTCAATCTTGAGCTGGCTTGTTTACCAAATGTTCTTGAGGAATCAAGTGAAGCTATTCGAATTATCTGAAAACAATAACGTGTCAACAACGTAGGCAAGACTGTTAGTTTAATCAGAGTCGAGTCAAAGTATAAACATAAGCGCTCGCTAACTATTTACTAAAAGAGGTATTCCACTATCAGAACACAAAAGAATAGTTAGCGGTTGTAAACAAGTTTAAAATACCAGCCCTTTCTCTAATTACGATACGTACTTAACGAATGGGGATTCGTTAAGCAAACTGAGGTGCCCATAGAATCCATTTTTAATGCAATCAGTACAAACATGAAACATTCATAACAGCAACACTAGTAAGAATTCATCCAGTCAGAATCGGTCTACCTTGTACCAATAGGATTACTACCTGTTATAGATCAAGTGATTAATAGGGCATTATAAAAAATGCTCGCGCAGTTTGATAATGCCCAATATGAGAGGGCAGTGTGATTACAACTATTGAAATAATCAATTTGTCCGGGCATTGTTCATAATGTTTATCATCTATGGGGCAGAGTAATTAACACCAGGTTTTATTACTGTTTTTTTTATTTTAAACGTAGAATCAATATTTAAAACATATAAAATTATCCCTTTCATAGGTACTCTGCTGACCTATGATAATAAAAACTTATATCAACTGTACTTTACCTCCTTGTTTTTTTTTTCATTTAGTGTATGGCTTCGTGCGATTAGCACATTTAGCCAGTGTCAAAGTAATTTTTCTTACAAGTAATACTTATATATACAATATTTCCTTCCAGTATGATGACGATGAATGATAATAGAAATGAGAAATGAGAAATGATATACCCCCAACCCCTAGAGTATCTCAGTAAAGATGTGGGGCTTTACTAATTCCTCGGGCGGACTTCTTGAGAGAATTTGAAAAGTTAAGTTACACTGTTTTGTTACATTTGCCAACACTCATGCGCACTTACGAACACTTAACGGTTAATAATCCACCATTATTTCACATTAATATTCATAATAACACAAATTGTAGAAAATAAAACAAAACCGCAGACATGACTTTTCACTTTCCCGCCAAGAAGTGTACCTCCTTGTTCAGGTTACCATTCGAAAGTTCGACAGTTATTAAAAAAAAAATCAGATAACAAGCAACGTAACGCAAATGTTTATTTCACAAATCAACACTCCATATTAAAATGTTTTACAGACCTTACATCTTATAAAGTAATTGTTTTATACATTCATTTTGCAACAGAACATTAGTTATTTTTTCATATCACAAATACGTCAAATGGACAAAGATCTATTAATCAATTTTAATTGATTATAAATTTGGCCAGTAAGATATTAGGTAATTTCCTACAGGGGGGCTTACAAAGAACAGAACGGGTTGGTAAGGTTTGGAGTGGTTAAGTTAGGTTAGATCAGGGACCAAAACAAAGCGCAAGCCAAACAAGCGAAGCGAGCGTGCCGCGGTAGCGGCCGGCGAAGCGCCAGAAACAAACTATTGATAATTATTATTGTATTGTTTAAAAAATATATACGTTGTATTTTGGTCAAAATAATAATTTGTAAAACGTACCTTTTATTTTCTGAAAAAAGTTGACACGTAAGTTTATCTTTTAAAATAAAATAAAATGATGATTTATAAAATAACAGCTTTTGAATGTTTATGTTTTGATGCCATTATTAAAACAATAATTTGTGACCGATCCGATCGGAACCCTTCGGAGAATCTAGTAGGGCACGGGGACACGCACTAGTGCGTGATGCCGTTCCCTTTAGAAAACCTCCGAAGGTGATTCGTATCACACGGCTTGAGGAACCCTATAAGTTTCTCGCCGGCCTCAAACAAGCCCCGTGAAGCTGTAAATGCCGTTTGAGGCAATAAGCAAACTCTCTCAAAAAAAAAATTGTTAGTGAAATGAAACGTTGACAAAATGTTGCTTGTGGAATGAAAATTGGCTTTTGAACATTATAGAACCCCTTGTTCTCCTTCCCGCACCCCGTTCAATGTAAAATACTCAGGGTATTATCAGATTGCCCGAAAACCACATGGCAATATTGTGATAAATAAGAAAGTTCAAATTATAATTATTTACTTCGCCCTAAGTAGCATGTCATTATTCATAATTTTTGGGCATTATGAAAAATGCCCCAATTTATTACTTGTTCCATAACATACTTGCCTACTAATTCAAGTCGGTACAATATAATAATATGAATAATTAGTACGTAGACACCTTAAAGCATTAGTTGGTTTAATGCTCTAAGGTAGACACGTACTTATATTTTTTATTCACGCGTCGGTCGTCATGAAGCTGTAGACAGCTTCATGGTCGTCGTATGAATTATCGATTTGAGCGTTTACATCGACATGGAGTTTTTAATTTTATAGCCTATATTTATACTAATATGAGACATTGCCTCTGTGGTCTTCCGTCTTACTCATTATGCAATACAATAAACAGAAAGAATGAATTTAAAACAAAATTCAGACCGGTAACATATAGATTTTTTTATTGTTTTTTCCAGACATACTTTGTTCCTGAGGAAGGGTTTCTTGCAGGATTAGCCCTAAACAACGAAAATGTCACTTTCAACGACAATTATAAGAAAGTTTTAAGATTCTATGGTTTCGATTTAGAAAATGAACAAATACCCACTCTTGCTCCGGAAAACGCGACAATGACAGCTAATTCAACGAACCCAGTTAAAACAGGAGAGACCACAACAGCCAGCATGGTAACAGAAAGTAAAGCGGGAGGAGATGACGCAACCATAACAACACCGATGAGGGAGGAAACCACCCTAAATCCGAACGCCGAAACTATTAACGATATAGACGTCCGTGGACCTCCCACTACAACTATTAGTACGGCTTCAGTTGCAAACGCTGAAAGCACGCAATCTGAAACAACTGACGTTCCTACTAGTACAACAAGTGAAGCTCCTTTGACTACGACTAGTCAACCGACTTCCACCGACCAGCCGATGGAGACAAGTAGTAGAATTCAGACGCCGTTAACGACAACCGAAACAACCTCAGCTACTCCCGAATCCACTGATGCTCCATCCACCGAGCCTGCTTTAAATAATGAACCCAATTTACCTCCTCCATCAACAACATTGTTACCTAACGAACCTACAATTAACAACGAAGTAATGTCATCTCCGGATAGTATTGATATGTCTACTGTTACAACAGAATCGGTTGAGACTACTGTTTCTGTTAGGACTACCCCTCTAACAGAAACTTCAACTGAAACATTACTACCTACCACAGTATCAGACATTGAAACTATCACAACGGGGAACGGATCATCTTTAGAAACGTTGGAGCGTCGTAAGAAATCAATAGTGGACTTTATTTTTACTAATCCCCCTTACATGGATGATTATTTGATATACAGGTCCTACGACGTGGGCTTGGACATGCCACTTCCAAACTTTGACAATAAAATGTTCCTGGCAAACGGACTAAGAAGCGTACAGGTGAGTCAGTTTAAATCTGTATTTTGCGTGTAGTGCCATTTAATTAGTGAGCTTTTAAAACTTTCAAACGTTTCAACCTCAGGTTTCTACGGAGTGCCTTGTCAAAACAAATATTTTTAACCACTGTAGACAGCATAAGTCAATGTTTAAAAACAAAATAACTTAGAAGAATTATTTGTTCCTATGACGTGACAAAAAGTAGATTAATTAGTCTCTTTTTCGGAATTTACTTACACCCTAATATAACAGCAAGTGACACCGCCTTAAAGGGAAGATGACTTCTACTTTATTTAGCCCTCATTTGTTTATAATATTTTATTTTTACACTACACAAATTAATTGTTAGTTATAATCTGTTTCAATAGGAATAGATCCATAGACAAGTAATTTCTAACTATTTGAGTCTAATTGTTCGCGGACGATAAATTAATAATAGTAACGGGTTAAAATACCACATTAAATTAACCAACTCACCTGTTAGGAAATTATATGACAACAGCCGGTTGTGTGACGCTGTTATGTTAATAAACAGAAGAATGTTATTAAAGTCAGCGAAATCAGGTCACTTATCTACAACAATAGAGTATGTTAATTATACAGCACGTTTAAACGCTTTGCTGCATCAGGTGTCCCCTCTATAGTAAGCAAGTACCTATGCTGAATGACAATCCCTTCGGACTTTTAGATGTTGTAGCGGTGAATCTAGGTAGACAGGTCGCTTGGAGAGCGGCAATAAGGTTTTGAAAGGGGAATAAAACAACCCATAAATTTGAAAATTGCACTTGCCATCTGGTGGGATTCGAACCCACAATTTTTGGTAACCCCGAGCGACAGGCTATTTCAACTGAGCTTTCGATGCCCGTGTGCCGTTATGATCCCGCTTGTTACCCATTGGAACAGCGTGGTGGGTTCTTGACTTCTTGCCCGATCTCCCTGTGGTGTTTACATTAATTAGGATGGCTCGGTGCCCCGTGTTCCAGTTGGTGATGGGTGTTATAGAGGTCCGTTGCCACAGGTGACATACATGCAGTACGACACAGTGCTGGAGCACGCGTACCTGCCTCACCTGGAAGCTGCGGCGCTGCGCCTGCCGCTGGACAGCGAGCGGTACTACCTGCTGGTAATGCTGCCGACGCGAACGGGCGCGGCGGAGCTGGGCCGGCTGCTGTCGCGGATGGCGCGCGAGTCCGACCTCTCGGACGTGTACGCCGCGCTGCGCCCGCGCCGCGTCAGGGCGGTGGTGCCCAGCTTCACCGTGAAGGGGCACGTCACGCTGACCACGGACTTGCAGAAGGTAGTTAGTTCTCTTCTAAATCTTCTTTTATAATATAATATATAAATATAGCTCACATCCCACAAAAGCATGAGGTCATCGGGCCACACCATGCTAGCAAGCAGTTGGTAGGTTTAATTAACTAACACCCTGAACACCTAACAACACGCATGCGCCGGAACCCTTATATGAGATCACATTTTTATCCGTCTGTCTGTCTGCTCCCAAGAAAAAGGGTCTTGACAGACAGACGTCTGACGCGTAGAGGTATCTAGATGAAATTAAAATCATATATTCAGGTCTGCGGTCCCTTGAAGCTGTGAAAAAATCAAACTTCTAAGTTAACAAACAATTAAGATACGGTCGTTTATGTCGCAAAAAACGTATATTTCGACATTCTCAAGGGAATCAAAATTCATAGTTGTTGTTTTTTTTAAATATTAAGTGATGATAAGGGCAATGATGGAAGCGCTTTACCCGGAAACCTCAACTAGTGAGGCACTGGCTATCTTATCTCTAGCTGCCGTAACACAACAATGCTACAAACATTGATGTTATGGCGATATATTTAGATAAGATGATGTTGGCACCAACCAAACCGAATGCACAAACATGTACCCCTCACTGGGAATCGAACCCGGAACCTCTAGGTCTAAACCGATGGTATTAGCTACTAGACCACAGGTGCGGTTAGAATTAATGCTCGTGACTGTACTGTGTGTGTGTGCATCGCAGCTGGGCATCCGCGACGTGTTCGAGCCCCGGCAGCAGGACTTCACGCCGATGACGCGCCAGTCCGGCGTGTACGTTCGCAGCGTGGAGCAGGCAGTCTCCGTCGCCATCAGAAAATACCGCCCGGACGACCTCAAGAAGAACAGTGAGTGACCTTTACACTGTCATCATTTTTTTTTATTCCTTACGGGTACCTACCTAAGCAAATTTATTAACAGAGACCATTCAAAGGGTCTTTATAAACGCACTTCACCCGGAGTCCTCAACTACTGAGGAAGTGACTATTATTACTAACTGTTGGAATCCGTATCTAAATAACAACTCAAGAATGTATTCTAAGATTTCTTGTAAGAAATCTTACTTAACTTAACATGAAAAAAAAAACAGAGAAAAATAATTAGAGACGCGCTTCGGCAGCTTCCAATCTGATTTTATAAGCTGACATAGATGGTTTCTTATGCGGGTTTTAAATAATTGTGCAGACGTCTGGCAACCCAGACCCAAACGGTTCGTAGTGGGTGCCAGTACAAATAAAGTTAGTGAAATGAAAAGGTTCCTGTTGCTCCTTAAGCTGATTCTGACCGACCTTTTTTGTCTTTATTTTGTGAAAATGCTTTTTATACATTCTCTTGCACCCAAGGGCTTGGGGAAGATCCGAGTGAGACTAAGTGAGACTTAAACGACGTCTCTACTGCTTCTACCCCTCAAGTGACTGTGACTACTTATGACAATACCGACCGTTGTCGGTCGTCACTTCCCGACCCTAAATTACTCCCATCAGTTGTTCCTTCGCAGGAAGTTTTACTATAGACAATTATCTATAATACGACACGGCCAGTTAAAACTATCTTTTTTTTCTTTTACACAAATGGAAGAGACAGAGTACATATAAGCGTTCAGTTTTTTTATGAATCTCTTTTAAAAAATAGACTCATAGTCTCGTTACATTTTTTTACTTTAGTTAACTACGTTCAAACAGTTAAGCCATTAAGTGGGCTATTACATCATTTACATTACAACAAAGGCCCACACAACGCGCGGTGCGCCCTCAAGGATCGCCAAATAATGATAATTTAACGAATCCATTGTTTTCTCAGCTATGTAGCGATCGACCTACCTAGCTAAGCTTTGCACAAATGACGGATTTCCAAGGATTAACGAACAAACGAATTATAATAATGAAAAACTTTTAAATAAAAGTACTTTGGAAAAAAATATCTGATGTTGCAGGGAGCGTCCTATTTAGGCGTCGTTATTAGGATTTAATTTAAAAATGCGATCTGAGGCTAAGGACACTGCTGCAATACACAATTGGGTGGGATTCCTGCCGGCTTATGGATAATCAAAAAGGAAAAACGGCAAGATGGGAAACTCACTCAGTTACAGCAGGTCTGCATGCGCCGCACGGCCTTTATGGGCCGGACTGAATGGTGATCTTCAAGCTTCACTTCAATATCACTATAACACCTTTTGACGTGACAACGTCTTATAAATTGGTTTGCCGGGTGACACTTCAAGAAACTGCGTTACGCTCCGCTCACGTTATGCGCTCACAATGAGAGCGAGTGAGAGGCACGCGTCCCTTCCACTCGGGCATGGTTAGCCCGCCTAAGAGCGAGAGAGACAGACATAGACATATAAATACGTATGTATGTGTAAAGGTAAAAATAAAATTTTGTTAATATGAAATTCAGTGCGAGATTCTTTGTATAAATTAATGTTTTAAATATAATTCTTTGTATAAATAAATGTTTTAATTTGTTACTATTATTTCATCCTTCTTCCTACTATACGAATGAATATTCACATTAAAATTATTTTACCACTCAAAGTCGTTGTCACGTAAAACTTTCGCCCGTATATCGACTTTACAGGCAACCAATTTTTTCACAATAGCGATTTAAGTAGTTTATTAGTGGATTAATATTACTATTTGTTAGCGGGTTGTAAAGCGAACCAGTCGTGGCGCCAACGACGGTTATATTGTTTGTACTGCTTCTTTGTTTTTTTTTTTTTATTTGAAGTTGTACATGGCAGGGATTCGTGTCCATATGCCGAAATCTTACATAGTTTCTTAATTTCATTGTAATACATAAATAAACAATATTGATGATGATGAATGATAATAGAAATGAGAAATGATATTACCCCCCCAACCCCTCGAGTATCTCAGTAAAGATGTGGGGCTTTACTAAGTCCTCACGCAGACTTCTTGTGAGAATTTGAAAAGTAACATTGCACTGTTTTGTTTCATTTGCCAACACTCATGCACACTCACGAACACTTAACGGTTAATAATCCACCATTATTTCACATTAATATTCGACATAACACAATTTTAGAAAATAAAACAAAACCGCAGACATGACTCTTCACTTTCCCGCCAAGAAGTCCACTGCTTCTTTGTGACAGACAGTATTGCCATCACAAAAACAGTGCTGCCAACATCGACGACGCTGATCGTCCCAGGCAACCGTTCGATTCGATGCTGAAGTGAGCGGGAAAGGAAATGGAATGTGGAAAAGAATGTGTGTGACGCAGTGCCCTTGCTTTATTGCAGCGGGAATAATAAAAATATGAAAATGATACTATGGCCAAAACAATATCGTTAAATATTTATACTTATTGTCATTTTTAAAGATATTTACGTTAAGATAAGCCGCACCCTTCATATGGAGATATGAATTATGAGATATGAGTTTTGACTACACATCGCATTAATTCAAACTGCAATTATTTTATTGAAAGACGTTACCTAATGCATATTATTATAATATATGTAGTTTCTAGTTAACACAGCATAGCACATAGATTTTTAAATAAGACATTTGTATAGACAATAATAATATCCACAGTCGACTTATTAACTCATTCTTGTGCCGGTGCGTGCGTCCGTAATTCTCGACTCAAATGACTCGTCAGCAACCACCATACATTATGGTTCCGGTACGATCCAGTTAATTACTTCCACGGGTAAGTGGCCGGTGGCGGAGGCCCAGGGTCGGTGCTCAGCAGGGCCAGTTTAATTCACAGTTAGTATTGTCTCAACTATTTTCTTAATACCGTTATTATTATGGCATTATTATGACCTATTCGTCAATATTCTGCGTCGCGAAATCAATCTGTCGATCATCTATCACTGTAGGTATGCGCCTGTTCTCCTCAAAAGCCATTTTTGGTTAAGTCATCTAATCTTAACTACTTATTTCACATAAAATTATAGAAATTATAAACAACAATGAATGAAAAATGCGTCATGGCAACCCTACTGGCCACCGGCTACAGGCAGGTCGCACGCGGGCGCGTCATCGTCACGGCCCGACGCGCTCGGAGGATCCTTCGGTAGCATTGATGCGCTCCAAAAATATAAGCCAAATTGATTTTGCACAATTAATTAACCTGACAGCGTGAAGGACACCCCACGGGCGTTGTTAAAATTAACCACATTGACCATGTGCCAAGGCGTAAGGCATAATTATGTGGCCAGAGTGGCGATCCACTGGACATAGTTATGCCATCGGTTTTCTACATAGTAATTCTTCAATATTCGGTATATTAAATGCATATTTTAATAACTAAAACCATTTTTAGGGTTCCGTAGCCAACATTCTTGTTCCGTAGCCTACCCTTAGTAGTTTTGCCATGTCCGTCTGTCTGTCAGTCTGTCTGTCCCCAGTCTAGCTCATAGACTCATAGTACTAGAAAGCTGTAATTTGGCATGGATATACATATTAATCACGGCGACAAAATTTTGAAAAATATTTTTTTTTAGGTTACTTCCCCTACACGTGAAGTGGGGATGTAATTTTTTTCTTGTCTACTCCATAGTGTGGGGTGTCGTTGGAAAGCAATTTCAAAAATATAGCGGGTTTATGAAAACAGTTTTTTCATTGAGGCATCCGTTTGTGAACTATTAAGCTTTAAAGTGCAAAATTTAGTTAGAGTCAAGTGTGTCCCCCCTCAAAAGCGCGGCCTACCTAGCCTTAAGGCGCTGCCAACATAACTATAAAACAGCACTAACTGTCTATCTTCATTACAAGCAAAAGCCTGCGTGAATCCACCGGATTCAAGTCGGAACTCGAAAAACGCTGTTTATATACACTATCGTTTTTCTTTGTAAACGGTTTTATTTATTACGAATAAGTATACTTAATTAACAATAAGATTGTTGGAAATACAGTCTATGATAATCACAAACAAATCGTTTGTTAGTATTTTGTGAGTTCAAGGAAGTTTTGCTAATTTTTTTATTAAACCTCCTCTTCCAATGGTTAGGTGTAGTTTGTCGTAGACACCAACGTTTAGAGTTAGGTATTGTAACAATAAGACAGCCCACAGAAAGAGACGACGACCTAGATGGGCACCTCCTTTAAAAAGTGTGTTCTTTAGTTTATTTCGAAATATGTATCATCATCATCATCATCATCATCATCATCATCATCAGCTCACTTGTGCCCACAGCTGGGCATAGGCCTCTTCCCTCGCACGCCACTCTTTACGGTCCTGCGCTATCGTATCCGGATGGATAAGCCGGATGGATAATCCTGCCCGGGACCTAGACCGGACCTACCTGGACTAGTTCGTCCGACCACCGAACTGGAGGTCTGCCTACCGATCGACGAGCATTTCTTGGCCACCACTCTGTCAGCGAACGGGTCCATCTGCCGTCTTCTCGTGTAGCCATACGTATGGTCCTAATCAATGGTTGAAACATTATCTGTGTAACTCTATTCTTCTACTCGATTTAACTAATCATTAGCAGCCTTGATTCTGACTATGCCCCATGACATTAATAGTATCACAAGATTTGGCCAAATCTTGCACTGGGGTGCAGGTTAGTAAGTGTTGACGACTGCTGTCTTACGATATTATCTGGAACCAACAGACGTGCCTTCTAGGTGCTTAGTGCGACTTTAATTTGCCATTCGCTCACGTTAACGAAAATGGGAATTTACTTGAATTTGGGTGACCTCCTAATGAAAAACGGAAAGAGCTTAAACTTTTCCATACTAATAAAACTCGCACTAAGTATCAGATAGTAAAGTAAGGTCTAAGGCGCTACTCTACGGTGCTCTGCATAATTAAAACCTGGCATTATGGAAATAGCTCAATATTTTCTATTTACAACACAAATGGAATAACAATTACATTGAAAGTTTAAAAGTTTTATTCATGTAGGTAAGCTTAGTTCAGAACTATTTTTTTAATAATCTTGAACTGCATACGATATGGAAAAGAACGCTGCAGGACTAGGTACCGAGAAGTAGGAAAATACGCGTGTCTTTTGTTATTCGCGAGAAATTAGCGCGAATACAACGTGACCTGTTCTTTGTTTTCCAGTGCAGGCACTGTGTTAATTGCCAAAACAGTGCTAAACTGGAGTGCTAAGTTGAAAGTCGAGTGGTCGAGTTCGCGACTCGCTGCGCCATTGTTTATAGCGACGACGACGATGCGGCGGCGGCGGGCGGTGGGCGCTGCGCTGGCGCAACACGGCGATACGCGCATTTGCGTCCATTGATGCGCCATACTCTGCTCTCTCGCTCCTAGTCACAATACACTACACTGCACGGATGAACCTGCCATTACAAACAATATTGACTTTTATGGTTATCACGATAAGATCAGAACAGTTAGCTAACTAAATATCTGTGCTTCTGCATTGGCGACCTGAATGCTTAATCGCCAGGCGAGATGAAAATGATGATTTGCAGATAGTACGTACTTACCTAGATTCCAATTACATAATTATAGGTAGGTATAACTGGAAAAATTGCTGCATGATTATTTCCTGTTGCAAAAGGCTCATTTTGTTTCAATGATTTCGATAAACATCGGACACATTCAAATTGCAAGGACGTATTTGATGGAACGAACCCCCAATGAATGTGTGTCGCATAAAACAATCAACAACGTGACAGTTCTCATAGTAATATAAGGTCATCAACATTACACAAGTTACGTACCTAGATTCGGCCCATTTATTTTTAATTGTTATTTCTGCATTCACAATCTTATTTATACTTAAATTGTTAAGACCTAATAAAATTACTGCAGCAGGTGGATCTCGAATCCATGACCTTACTAATAATATAATAATAATATTTAAACTAAAGTCGTTGCCGTTGGTACCTATCGCTGTCGCATTTTTCAAGTCTTAAGTTAATTTTTATTAGCCAGTGTTATTGCATCAAATACCTAGTTGGGACTGCCTAGTGCGAGATTTATTCACCATCCACCATTTTCGGAAACGTGTTCAAATTGTATGTAAAACTCGCACTCAGCACTCTGGTCTGGAGTCTTGTCAATCATCCAAAAAATGTTTCCTCAAATAGGTATTTCGCAATCGGTTACGATGAAAGTTTTTTTTAAATATATTGTTTCAGAATTCAGAATGCTACGTTTAATGTTATGTACCACCTACATTTTCTGCTGATGTTCCAATACTCGTACTTCCAATAAACAAAGGCATATCTGAAACTGAACCCGTCCACCTCGGCCCCTGTGGCTCGCTGCTAAGCGAAAGTAAGCGTAAGTGGCCGCAGGCACTGAAGAGTCGCAACTTTTTTTCATGATTTGATCTTAGTCCTATACTATCCCGTAGTATCTCTGGGGTTGGTCAGTCGGTCCCTCATGTATGAGGATCGTGGTCAGCATCAGAGTTGCATCTGAAACGGATGACCTGCCTCCACCGGTTTCTGCCCAGCGCGTCTCTTAGGACCATGTAAAATTTTAAGGACCACGAGTTTTTCACTTGATCGGTCCCATATAAAAAGTTGCTCATATTGATGTGTTGTTTCAGTTCTTAATACCTACTTTAAAGATGTATCTTTTAGTGGTGTGCTATTTGGAAATATGAATCATAATATTAATGATCATATATATATATATTAATCATATATATTAATGATTACTTTTCAGGATATGTGACAAACCGGCAGCCAGTGACGTTCACAGCGACGTACCCGTTCCTGTACTTTGTGATGGACGCCAGCATCCACGTGGCGCTGATGGCGGGCAAAATGGTGGACCCGCTCAATACAAGGATATTGTAGTACTTATGTAGTTTTATTTCTGTATATAATTGAAACCCGTATAAGAACTGTAAGCTCACGGAATTCCGAACTGGAATTCCTGATCAGGAGAACTATAAATTGGTATTAACTTTTAGATCTGTATATGTTCTGTTCACCAACACAAAAAACATTCTTCTAACGTCCTTACTTCAGCAAATATTATTGTGGTTCAGCCACAATCAAGCTGCAAAGCAACGTCCAGTCAGCGGACTTTTTCTCTTGGACATTATTTTGTAGCTTTTACACAAAGTTAATAAAATTTAAACTATTTACATATGTAAGACTATTATTTATTTATTTATTTTTTATCTATTCGTACGTTTGTTAAAATTAAAAGTATAGAATTTGAAAGCTATTGTTTTGGGTAGAATACAAAAGTCTACATACAAATTCAAGCTGTTTATGAGTAGGGTAGTTTATTAGCAATACAAATCCCGGTTAGTGATGTGATAATCACATTTGCGTAAAGATTTGCGGCACGTATTGTCAGGAGGTTCCTCACTCTGCAGCCCTGACCACCGGTAGCTTGGGCCCTGCCCCGCTGCTGGTGGTACTCTAGAATTAGGTTTTTATAATGTTTTTTTGTTTTTATTTAAAAATATTGCAAAATCTAGTTTTAAGAAAGAAAATAAATAAAGAGTATAATAATAATAGTTCATTTATTCATAACCCAATAATGATATGATTACAATAGTGTTTACATGGTAATATTCTTATAGGTCTGGGTTTATTTTCTTTGAATCTAAAGGGATGAGTCCCTGACATTGAAACTAGTAAAAACTATATTTTCAGTGTCAGTGATTCCTCGACATTTGTAACTTAAATATTTACACATAGTTATGTAAGTGCAACTACAGGTTCATGAATATTTAATTAAACAATAAAAGGAGAAAAAAAAAGAAATAACTGGAATAGCAAAAAGAAAAATAAAGTATTTTTTTATTTTAGTGTGTGTGCCTGAGGGGGGGGGGGGGTGTGTGCGTGAGGGTGTGTGGGTGGTATTTATTGTTTTATAGACTTTTTATTTATGTATGCTATTTAAGAAGATTTTCAGTATCAATATATGACATATTCAGTAGGTAAGATGTGGTTTTCTTTTTAACCTCGTATCTATTCAGAGTATAGATATACTCCGTGAACGTCCGTGTATTTCATAATGTAGTTTTGAAGAGAGGGCTGCATACTGACGTTTCGCCAAACTGTTCGGCATTTTATCGTAGGACATACGCGGATTGAAGCCCGTCGACGAGTGAGGATACTCACATCGAGGGGGAGAGAGGCATGTTTTCGCAATATACTTCGGAGAATGTATAGTTGCCGGACTGTTAGGACCTGGCTAACCATGTATAGCGAATTTGCGTATCGAATATGTTTATGAGTCATTATCTTTAAGATGGTTCTTTGCGCCCGCTCTAAGTTCAGTATCACAGTACTGCCAGCCCCTCCCCAGATTTTATTTTATTTTATTCGGCAAATCATCAGCTTTATATTAATGAAATAGAACATAAGAGCTACTAAAAGATTCGCACTGATAAAGGTAGTGTAAAACAGAAAATTAAAACAAACAGCTTATTGCTTTTTAGAGTAGCTAACCATAAGTACTAATTAATGCACACACAAAAATAAAATAAAATATTAAAACTAATAACTAACACTAAATTACCCACTGTACAAGATACTAGACAACGAATATAATAATAAATATCAAGCAACTTCGAAGAAACGATCACCGAGAGATTTCCTCACTGATTGGACACTTGCACTGAAAATATCTAAATCTAAAGATTGAGCAACAGTGTTGATCCGCCTGCCAGCTCTGCAGATAAAGGCATTTTGTCGGTAGTTGGTTAGATTGGAATACAATAAGACAAGATAGATTGGCATAAGGCAAAATATATAGTTTTAACTGTTACTTTCTCGACCAAGTGCCTTATTGTTTTAAATATATAAATTAGTTTACGCACTCTACTATTTACAGCTTCTATCTGTGGACGCCATTTCAAGTTGGAATCGATAATGACCCCAAAGTATATTACACTATAAACAATCTTAATATGGTAGCAGCCACATGTTGATGGGTAAGTACAGGTATGTAAGACAATATTGGAATCATCGGATGGTGGTGAGGAGGCAGGGAAACGAAGAATGGGAGTATTTGCGTCTCTTAATTAGCAGAACTTCCGCTATTTGTCACGTAGGTTATGCCTGTATTAATAGTTTCAGGAGACAGTGTCAGTTAAACACTTCAGAGGTTGCAAACCTTTTGTTTCCAAATTTGACTTCTTTTATGTATGGCGTCTCTAAAACTTCTAATTCCTCTGAAATTCTATAGAATTACTTTTTAGAGCGTTCTATTATGGTGTTATGGGACTGAAAGTTCTGCTCATTATATTAAGGATTTGCTTGATGTCATAAATAATTCGCGACGCGATATTCTAAGATAAATAAGACGGACGATACAGCATACGATTTTGACGCGTTATTGTGGAACAACGATATAAATGTTAATCTGTGACTGCACTTGATTGTGCAAACCTAAGTACGCTAAGTACTTACGTGCGCATCGTTCGTGCCTTTAACACGAAATTTAGCGGTGTGGATCTATGCCCCGCGCGTGGTTACTACTTAGGCCCTTCGCTGCTACAAGCGGGCGCACGGCGCGGGCGTGCGGTTTCATCTAAATAACCCGCGCCACGTGCGACGGGCGATCTGCCTCATGCAGCGCTGCTCTATGAATTTACACGAAACAAACAAGCCAAGCGGGCGCCCACGCAGTGTGCCCGCTTGATACAGCGAGGGGCCTTACACCTGCTTACTCGGTCGAGTTAATAACCTAAATAAAGTTAGTCCTTTCACACCCTTTTGCAACAACTGATCCAAATAAATCACTTACCAGCCATTCCAGCTAAATCTCGTAGATAAGTCACTTTATAACACACTAAACGAATAAGCAAACCCTTTACGTTTGACATCCGATGCCGACTGAATGTAATCACATGTAAACAAGCCAAAATCAAACCAAAAAGCAAAATTTGTTCACTCATGGCTGAAGACGCGCTAGGGCGTCACTTTAATGGTTGGCGGCCGACGCAAGGAGGCGTCACAGAATATTTGTTAGTAGCCATGGACAAGTCCTTAAAAGTGGGATACGCAATGAATCGGTTAAGTAAAATTATAGTCGTAAAATGTTTTTAATTTGTTTATATAATTTTAACGCAAATTTTGTTGCGAAACAAATTACAAAAACACAATGTTGAAAAAATTTCCACGAGCAGGATTTGAACCTGCACCCTTCTGACATACCGGGTCAGGTGCTCTTCCAATTGAGCTATCGTGGTTCTAACCAGCCCGCCGAAATTATTCAACACTATTTACTTTTTACTTTGAAAGCCAAAGGCGCCAATTCAATGTCAACAACTACCGTCATTAACATCTGATCAAAATATTTTACAAATACTAAAGATCAGTTAAGAAGTAGGCTAGCTATTTATAAAATGTTTTTAATTTGTTTATATAATTTTAACGCAAATTTTGTTGCGAAACAAATTACAAAAACACAATGTTGAAAAAATTTCCACGAGCAGGATTTGAACCTGCACCCTTCTGACATACCGGGTCAGGTGCTCTTCCAATTGAGCTATCGTGGTTCTAACCAGCCCGCCGAAATTATTCAACACTATTTACTTTTTACTTTGAAAGCCAAAGGCGCCAATTCAATGTCAACAACTACCGTCATTAACATCTGATCAAAATATTTTTACAAATACTAAAGATCAGTTAAGAAGTAGGCTAGCTATTTATAAAATGTTTTTAATTTGTTTATATAATTTTAACGCAAATTTTGTTGCGAAACAAATTACAAAAACACAATGTTGAAAAAATTTCCACGAGCAGGATTTGAACCTGCACCCTTCTGACATACCGGGTCAGGTGCTCTTCCAATTGAGCTATCGTGGTTCTAACCAGCCCGCCGAAATTATTCAACACTATTTACTTTTTACTTTGAAAGCCAAAGGCGCCAATTCAATGTCAACAACTACCGTCATTAACATCTGATCAAAATATTTTTACAAATACTAAAGATCAGTTAAGAAGTAGGCTAGCTATTTATAAAATGTTTTTAATTTGTTTATATAATTTTAACGCAAATTTTGTTGCGAAACAAATTACAAAAACACAATGTTGAAAAAATTTCCACGAGCAGGATTTGAACCTGCACCCTTCTGACATACCGGGTCAGGTGCTCTTCCAATTGAGCTATCGTGGTTCTAACCAGCCCGCCGAAATTATTCAACACTATTTACTTTTTACTTTGAAAGCCAAAGGCGCCAATTCAATGTCAACAACTACCGTCATTAACATCTGATCAAAATATTTTTACAAATACTAAAGATCAGTTAAGAAGTAGGCTAAAACATTTTATAAATAGCTAGCCTACTTCTTAACTGATCTTTAGTATTTGTAAAAATATTTTGATCAGATGTTAATGACGGTAGTTGTTGACATTGAATTGGCGCCTTTGGCTTTCAAAGTAAAAAGTAAATAGTGTTGAATAATTTCGGCGGGCTGGTTAGAACCACGATAGCTCAATTGGAAGAGCACCTGACCCGGTATGTCAGAAGGGTGCAGGTTCAAATCCTGCTCGTGGAAATTTTTTCAACATTGTGTTTTTGTAATTTGTTTCGCAACAAAATTTGCGTTAAAATTATATAAACAAATTAAAAACATTTTATAAATAGCTAGCCTACTTCTTAACTGATCTTTAGTATTTGTAAAAATATTTTGATCAGATGTTAATGACGGTAGTTGTTGACATTGAATTGGCGCCTTTGGCTTTCAAAGTAAAAAGTAAATAGTGTTGAATAATTTCGGCGGGCTGGTTAGAACCACGATAGCTCAATTGGAAGAGCACCTGACCCGGTATGTCAGAAGGGTGCAGGTTCAAATCCTGCTCGTGGAAATTTTTTCAACATTGTGTTTTTGTAATTTGTTTCGCAACAAAATTTGCGTTAAAATTATATAAACAAATTAAAAACATTTTATAAATAGCTAGCCTACTTCTTAACTGATCTTTAGTATTTGTAAAATATTTTGATCAGATGTTAATGACGGTAGTTGTTGACATTGAATTGGCGCCTTTGGCTTTCAAAGTAAAAAGTAAATAGTGTTGAATAATTTCGGCGGGCTGGTTAGAACCACGATAGCTCAATTGGAAGAGCACCTGACCCGGTATGTCAGAAGGGTGCAGGTTCAAATCCTGCTCGTGGAAATTTTTTCAACATTGTGTTTTTGTAATTTGTTTCGCAACAAAATTTGCGTTAAAATTATATAAACAAATTAAAAACATTTTATAAATAGCTAGCCTACTTCTTAACTGATCTTTAGTATTTGTAAAAATATTTTGATCAGATGTTAATGACGGTAGTTGTTGACATTGAATTGGCGCCTTTGGCTTTCAAAGTAAAAAGTAAATAGTGTTGAATAATTTCGGCGGGCTGGTTAGAACCACGATAGCTCAATTGGAAGAGCACCTGACCCGGTATGTCAGAAGGGTGCAGGTTCAAATCCTGCTCGTGGAAATTTTTTCAACATTGTGTTTTTGTAATTTATAGTCGTAAGTTAAAATTTTATCAATAAAATAATTAATAGTGTAACAAAAATAATGTCCATAAGAGAAAAAGTTCGCCGACTAAAGGTTACTGTGCAGTTAATTGTGGTGGATTGTAAGGACGTTAGGTTTTTTGTTTTGGTGAACAGAACATTTACAGATCTAAAAGTTAATACCAATATATACTACTCAAAACAAAATAAGGGCCACGAGGTATTTTTTCATTTTGGTGTAAATTATTAAACATTTACATATTGAAAGTAGTAAAATATTGAGTACAAACTCTTTGATACCTAAACTTTTTAATATTGTAGTATTCATCTAATGCTGGCAACAATTTTAAATAAAATTTGATTTAAAATTATTTTTGAAAATTTTGATTCCATTTTCTTTGACGTTTTGCTTTCCTTAGCTTCTTGGTTTATTAGAAATTATCAGAGTTCATTGATATCTCGAGTCAGAAACATCTTTTGCAATATGCCACAAGCACGCAGGCGTCATATGGACTCGCTGACAGCAACCAGAGCCGTTACAATGATTGAAGAAGATCATTCGCAGCGATCTGTGGGTTTGCAATTGGGATTTTCTCGAAGAACTATTCAAAATCTATGGAATCGTTTCCAAGAGACCGGCAGTGTTAGAAGAAGACCTGGTTCGGGCAGAGTTCGCATTACAACAGCTCAAGAGGATCGTTACATTCGATTAAGTGCGCGCCGAGATCGTACAACGACGGCCCGCAAGCTGCAAAATCGTTTACGGCTCACAACGGGTACTCGTGTCAGTGACCAAACTATTCGTAATCGATTGCATGAAGACCAGCAGGCATCAAGAAGGCGAGTTGTCGTTGTTTGTTGTTGTTGTATTCCATTAACCAGAAATCATCGTGCAAATCGTTTAAGATTTTCCCGTCAACATTTGGACTGGGACATAAACCAATGGGGCATGGTGCTCTTCACAGACGAATGCAAAGTTAAATTTTTTAACGACGATCGGTGTATTAGAGTATGGAGAAGACGCGACGAGAGATTTTCAGAAGCCTGCATCCATGAAGTCGATCGTTTTGGTGGTCCAAATGTAATGATTTGGGGCGGGATAAGCTTACACGGCAAAACTGAGCTCGCTATTTTAAATGAGGGTACTGTTACTGCTCAGCGGTATATTGAGGAAGTCGTCAGACCACATGTGATCCCATTTGCCCAGCGAGCGGGTCCTGGATTCATCTTGATGCAAGACTGTGATGTATGGAGTTAGTATGTAAGACTATCTATTTAAAAGGCATGTATCAATAAATTAAAGTCAGTATTTATCCAGCACTCATGTGTATTATTTCACTCCCGGCTCACAACCTTACATGGCGACCCTGCCAAAAGTAGAGACACGCGCGCGAGGATCCTGACACCGCCCGGCGCCCGCCGCCGCTGCGCCGCCGCCGGCGCCGGCCGTAAAAGGACTAGTTTCTGTAAATATCGGCCTCTCGGTGTGTTTCAATCATGGATGAAACAATTCATTTTAAAACTTTCAAGTGTGACAGTTGTGTATCGCAAACTTTAAAATGGGAAAGCAGCAGTCAAAAGAAGAAAATATTGTAATAGCCCAAAACGCAGCTGGGGGCCAAAATAGTGCGCCAGTCGACGATATCCGGTTCCATTTGTCCACCACAAATATTCTGATGCTGATCATCGTGCTCTGCGTGCTTCTTGGGGTACTGTTCTGGATATTCCGTATATATCGGAAGTGTCACTTGCGGTGGATTCGACAAGAGGTCGGGCAGAATGGAAACAATAGAGGGCAGCGATTATCCTTTCGACGGCGATTCAACATGTACCCGGATTGAAACGTGGAAGATAGTAAAGTTTGAAAGTGCGGTTTGTGCGGTATATTATAATATTTTTACGTACTACGCGTAGGCGCGGCATTCTACTACGAGTATAATAAAATAAATAATAATGGACACTATTTAATGGACACTATTTAGAAAATATGTTTAACCTGTCATAGAAATTAAAATTGTATTAATCTTTATACCTAATAATTAATGTTGTAAGCGAGCAAAGGTACTAATGTTTTACATATTACAGCTAAATACAATGAAGTTCTACGTCTTGACAATGATAAAGGTGCGTATTTTAATGCTATGTTATTATAACTATTGTATTTAAAGTTAATTCTTAAATTCCCCTATTCGTAATATTTTTTTTTTTTTTTTGTTAATAATTATTAAATTCCTATGGCCACATATATAAAGGAATTGTATGAAGAGTTATTTGTAATAAGACAGTATTTAATTAAAATTGGCCCATCTAGACGACAGGGTAATATTTTACAGGAAAAGCTTAGTGAAGCCAAGTTAATCGGTGGCCAATATAATACTTATATAGAAAATATTAATAAAGTAGGCCGGTTAGATGAAAAGGAGAATATTCTAATAAGAAAGTATTGCGAGGATTTTAATAATTTATTTAAGGAAATTACTAAATTGTGTGAATATTCCGAGTCTTTAGATTACGTAACCAAAATGGACAAATTCGATCTGAAAGTGGCTTTGACCTTATTACCGGTTATGAATGACGAAATTTCTAATACAAAACAGCTGATGGACGGTATAGAATATTACAGTTCAGTCATTAATGCTGAATCACAGTCGCAATTAATTTCTTTTATTCTTAAGAGTAGGCTGTCACAGTCTGCCAAGTTAAAGTTAGGAACAAACTATGATACTGTTCCTAATCTAATAAATGACATGAGAAAATTATTATTACCTAAAAAGTCAGCCAGCGCATTGCAAAAGCAATTTTTAAACTGCAAACAAAATAATTTGTCAATTGATGCTTTTGGAAAAATGTTGTCCGAAATGTTTGTTGAACTTACCGTTTCCCAGTCCGACGGAGATAGTGAAAAATTTAACGTTTTGAAGTCAATCAATGAGAAACAGGCAATTAGACAATTTAGTGACGGATTGAGAAACCGTAGGATCGGTACTATTATAACTGCACAAAATTTTGATAATTTAAAAGATGCAATTCAGGCCGGGGTAGACGAGGATGTTTCAGGTTCAGATAATATGGCTGAAGTCATGGCATTTAGACGTAATAATAATAGAAATTTTAAAAACAATTCCAGGCAGCCTTAATACCAGAACTACCAAAGAGGTACGTACAACGCGGGTCGCGGCCGTGGTTCCAGCAATTGGCATCAACCTCGAGGGGGTGCCAGGCAGTGGTTCCAGCAGCCGCCGTCACGGGGACATACGTCCCGAGGCAGACATGCGTATCGAGGTAATAGTTCCAATACTAATTATAGAGCTCAGAGACAGTTTAGAGAACAGATAAGGTTAGTAAATGATGATTCACAGTCGCAACCCCAGGCTAGTGCGTCGACACAGATTAGAGAAGCTGAAAGTGAGTTTTTTCGTGCCTAAATGTTATAGTATTTTAGCTAGTGACAGTAGTTATTGCGTCGAATTATTTTATAAAGACATTTATGCGTTTAGTTGGCTCATTGATACGGGGGCTTCAATTTCGGCAATAAAATACAAATGTGTTCTTGATTTTAATATTTCACTTTACAAAGAGAACATAATTATAAACGGTATAGGTGGCAAAGTGCCGGCAATCGGATATGTATGTTTACCGTTGTCAATACATGGCCATAGTATTAATCATAAGTTTTATGTATTTGATACTCTGTCGTGTAAGTCGCATGGTATTCTAGGACAGGACTTTTTAGGAAGGTATGGATCGGTTATCGACATGAGGCATAACACTTTAACGTTATGGCCCGATAAAAGTAAACAGATTGTTTTAAAATTAATGAGTTCATCTAACAAGTTAATGTCATTGCCCCCTAGGTCAGAATCTATACATTATATTAACACTAACTTAGTAGAAGATTGCGTAATTTGTACAAAAGAAATATGTGAAGGAGTGTTTGTTGCCAGTATGTTAGTTAGCCCCACTAATGGTAAAATACCTGTGCGAATTTTGAACACAACCACAAAAGAATTAAATTTATCAGAAATAAAGCTTGATATTCAAAGTATAAGGGAATATTTTATTTGTAATTTTGAGGAAAATGAGAAAAATGCAGTCCGAGTTAAAAGTTTGTTTTCAAAGTTAGATTTAAGAAATTTAAATAAGGAAGAAAAAATAAGTATAGAAAGTTTATGTGCAAAATATTGCGACATTTTTTATTTGGAAGGGGATAAGTTGTCAACCACTGATATTTATCAACATACTATTAAATTAAAACCTGACACACAGCCAATTTATTCAAAACCGTATAGATTACCGCATGCTTCAAAACAGGAAATAAAAAATCAGATTGACCATATGCTGAAAGAAAAAATTATTGAGCCTTGTCAAAGCGAATGGTCGAGCCCTATTTTGCTAGTGCCAAAGAAAAGTGACCAAAACGGAAACAAAAAATGGCGTTTGGTTGTTGATTATAGAAAATTAAACAATAACATTCATGATGACAAGTTTCCACTTCCAAATATAACGGAAATATTAGATTCTTTGTCCGGTTGCATGTATTTTTCTCATTTGGATTTACATCAAGGATATTATAATGTTAGTTTAGACCCAGACAGTCGCAAGTACACTGCTTTTTGTTCGGGACAGTTTCAGATGACGAGGATGCCCATGGGTCTAAAAACTAGCCCAAGTTCGTTTTCTCGCATGATGACGATGGCAATGACTGGATTAACATATGAAAAATGTCTAGTGTACCAAGACGATTTGATCTGTTTTAGTAGAGACTTATCGAGCCATATTAGTAACTTACAACATATTTTCGAGAGATTACGTAAAGTAAATTTAAAATGAAACCCTCAAAAATGTTCCTTTTTACAGAAAGAACTGCTTTATTTGGGTCATATTGTCTCAGCTGACGGCGTCATACCCGATACCGAAAAAATAAAGGTTGTTCAGAATTATCCGGTTCCTAAAAAAGTAGACGAGGTCAAACGATTTGTAGCTTTTGTAAATTACTACAGAAAGTTCATTCCAAATTTTGCTACAAAAGCGCATGCATTAAATAATTTATGTAGAAAAAATGTAGTTTTCAATTGGGATGAGAAGTGCCAAAAGTCTTTTGAGTTATTGAAAGAAAATATAATATCTCACCCTGTGTTACAATATCCTGACTTCTCAGAGCAAAATCAATTTATTTTACAAACTGATGCATCGGGGTATGGCGTTGGAGCAGTTTTATGCAATGGTGATGGAAGGCCTGTAGCATACGCTAGTCGAAGTCTTAACAGAGCAGAAAAAAGGTATCCGACTATTGAAATTGTGTGGGCCGTAATGCATTTTCGACCATATCTGTATGGCAGGACGTTCAAAATTCAAACTGACCATAAACCACTTATTTATTTATTTGGAATGAGAGATCCATCCAGTCGGTTAATGAAATTTAGATTAAGATTAGAGGAATATAATTTTATATTAGAATATTTGAGAGGCAAAAATAATGTCGCTGCTGACGCTCTATCTCGTTTGCAAATAACGTCGGAAGAGTTAAAAGAAATGAATCATGCGTTAATTAATGTAATGACGCGAGGACAAAGAGCTAGACAAGCACGGGATGCTATTGCTTCTAATAACGATTGGATTGAACACCCAAAGGTTATAGAAGTACATAGCAAACCGAAATATTTCACTGAGTTACGTTTCATAAGCGCTTATGAATTAAATCGATATCGTAAATTAAAAGAGATTAGTCACGAGAGTACGTGTTTGAGTTATGCGCCCTTATTGAATACAATTTTTATAGATTTAGCTTCTCGATCACAACTGACGCCAGGCGAATTTGTGAGAGAGCTGAATATATTTTGTGGGCAAATCGATATAAAAGAAGTATACTTCATTAAAAATGATAATAATAATATTTTTGTCGAAAAGTTAATCAAGGAGATAAAGAGTATAAGTGATTGGTCCGGACCACGAGTATGTATTTTAAACGACACAAAAAGAATAGTTGATAAAGACGATCAACGTGTAATCTTGAATGACTTCCACCTTTTGCCCACTAGTGGCCACGCGGGCATAAGGCGGATGGTGAATACTATTAAAAAATATTATTTTTGGCCGAAGCTTGAAATAGATGTTACTGAATTTGTGAAACGATGTGACAAGTGTCAAAAACAAAAACACTCATCACATCATACTAAGGAGCCGATGACGATTAGTTCTACAGCAAATTCGGCTTTAGAGAAAATCTATTTAGATATAGTAGGACCTTTAGATAGTGATTGCAATGGTTATAAATATATTCTAACTATACAATGTGAGTTGAGCAAATACGTCGAGGCCTATCCATTAGAATCAAAAAGTTCGAATGAGGTAGCTAGGAATTTTGTTAATAATTGGATTCTTAGGTATGGTGTTCCGAACGAAATCGCTACAGACAGAGGTACAGAGTTTCTGTCAACTACAATGAAGGAGGTTTGTAAACTTTTACATATTAACCAATTACAGTCTACCGCGTACCACCATCAAAGTATCGGTGCTTTAGAGAATTCACACAAACACATGGGAAACTATTTACGCATCCAAACAGGTAATCACCCAGAGGTATGGAGTACTTGGCTTCCCTTTTGGTGTTTTTCCTATAACACTTCTGTTCATACGGAGACTAAGTTTACTCCCTTTGAGTTAGTATTTGGTAAAAAATGTACATTACCGTCTAATCTAAATTCAAGAATGATTGATCCTCTGTACAACTTTGATAACTATCCCTTAGAATTAAAGTTTAGAATTCAGACTTCACAAAAAGAAGCACGTGACAATTTAATAACTAGTAAATTAAATAGAAAGGCTAGGTACGATCGTAATGTTAATCCTGTATCATATAAAGTAAATGATTTGAGTTTATTAAAGAATGAAACTGGAAATAAGTTTCAAAGCCTATATTCTGGTCCGTATAAAGTGTTAAAAGAATGTCCACCAAATGTTGTAATTATAAAAGACAATAAAAGATATGTTGTTCATAAAAATAGGACAAAACGTTATTATTCAACAGTAGAATGATTTTATATTAAGATAAGAAATGTTGTATTGCTGTCAAATTTTTAAAGATATGTATATTATCCTATGTACCTACTAAAGACTTTATTAAAAATATATATGTTTTAGACAGTACCTAATATAAGTACTAGAATGTTTAATATTTGATGTATTGTAGAAAAACCGTTATCATTGTATCGTTAATACGTTTAAAATAAAATAAAATGTATCCTTTTATTTTATTTTCTGTATGGGAAGGAGGTGTGATGTATGGAGTTAGTATGTAAGACTATCTATTTAAAAGGCATGTATCAATAAATTAAAGTCAGTATTTATCCAGCACTCATGTGTATTATTTCACTCCCGGCTCACAACCTTACAAGACAATGCTCGTGCACACACGGCTCAAGCGACTCGGTTTGTACTGGAAGCGTCTCAAATTCAAGTCTTGCCGTGGCCGGCGAACAGTCCGGACTTAAATCCAATAGAGCACATGTGGGATCAGTTGAAACGAAGAGTTAGAGACGGTGATCAGGAAATCCACAACCAACAGCAACTCATCAACGCTGTTAAAAGGGCCTGGGAAGAGATTCCTATGGAAAATGTCAGGCATTTGATTGAGAGCATGCACTCCAGGCTTCAGGAGTGCGTAACGAAACGAGGGGGGCATACTCGTTACTAAAAGATGAGCATGGAGTATTTTCTTTTGTTTTCAGTAACTTTAATTGTTTTTATTTTCAACCTTAAATGTGTTTTTTCTTTCAAAAGCAAATAAACTTTTTAATTATTATTGGAATAAATTTATTGGTCTACACGGTAAAAACAACATTACTTTTCGTTATGGAGACAAAAAAATTAATATTGGTTTTATTATTTTCATGGTACAGACAAAATACCTCGTGGCCCTTATTTTGTTTTGAGTAGTATATAAGTTACCAACTTTGGTAAATATCCCGCTGGCTGGAGGTTGGTTTGAAAAGTTTAAATTTCAGTTTTTTATACAGAACAAATTGTTTTCAGCATAATTCAGTAGAACATATCCAGATCTAATTCTCTGGATCACTTATAAGTCTCCCAGTTATGGGACCCTGCTGGGTGTAGACACATATAGGGTTAACAGCAATCAATAAAAGAAACATTAGTTTTTTATGTTTATTTTATAAGTTTACATTTTTACTTAGCCCTCTTGGACTTGATCTTTCTTAGATAGAACTCCAACTCTTTGCCTTCTAGCACATAGCCGTCGGCGCGACCACACTGCCCGGGCCGACTCGCCACACAAGCTGCCGACAAATAATAAATCTATTAATTTTAAGAAATAGTAAAAGCTTTTTGTTATCATACAAAACAAAAATCAGAGTAACTATGACAGTAGGGATCATACAACTGCAAGACTAGTGCCAAAACGGATCCAGTCCATGGAAGCAGCCTCAAAACTTCTCGATCTCATCACCACATTAAAATAAATTAAATATTTTAAATAATCTGTACATTTGGTTTGTTCTTCATTTTTAAATAGGTATCAATCACTTTACTCACCTAACAGACGTCCAGTATGGAATTGCTCTTCAAGGCCAGCTTCAACCTTGGAAAGACGCTGCCTTGTTAGGTATTTCTTGGCTGTCTTCTTGCTACGTTTCTTGTTGATAATAGCTTCTTCAGCCTCAGTCTACAAACAAACAAATTATTACACCAATTGATTTTATTAAAATACCAAATGAATGAAGATATTTTTAGAAAAAACATTCAGAAATTTACAGTTAAGTAATCAGAACCAGATTTTAAAAGATTCATATGACACGCAAAGTTGTTCATCACAAGAAAATAAATATAAGATATTTTAATAATAAATTTATCTTACCAACTTGGCACCCTTCTTCCTGCCCAAGGGCAGCAGATAATGCGACTCGTACCACTGCCTGAAGGGGGTGGCATCAACCACAACAATAGCATTCTTCACTAAGGTCTTGGTGCGCACCAACTCATTGTTGGATGCATTGTACACAACATCGATTATACGGGACTTGCGGGTGGCGCCTGAAATACGACAACGAAAGTTTCAATTAAGAGGAATATATTACTTGAAGTTTAACACGGATCTTTTCTAATCTTATCTTAGTGGGGCCTGCCGAGGTTTCCCTCTCCCAGTAACACTTCGACCCATGGTAGTGATCTTTTGTACAATCTGAAAATGAACTTTTGTTTCAATCTTCCTCTGCTGCAAAGATATAGAGCCATAAGTTTGGCAACATCCTTAAGAGCAAAGAGCCCGAGTCCTCCAGTTTCGGATAGGCCGACCCCAGGAGTCCCATTCTTTTCCTAGGCAGTCACATTAAACATGGATCTACTTACATATTAAATTAACCTGAACTTTCGAATCTTTTACAGGACCTGTGGTCTCAGAGAAACAGAGATGTACATGACATCCTAAACATAAGAAGTCCTACTTACATTCCGAACCCCATGAGAAGTTTCCTGTGTCAAGACGCAGGGCACGGTACTTGGTATTTCCACCACGAGAGCGCACCGAATGAATACGCTGTGGCCCAAGCTGAAATAAAAATAAACTTGATGAGGACAACGTCGACAAACAGACATAACCTAATAACTTCAACACCGCATGCAATTATTAATGTTGACAACCTACTAACAAATTGTTTCTTTTATTTTTTTTTAGCTTCAAAGCTAGGTGTTTTCAAGTGATTATAATTCACCAAGTAAAAACAAGTAGTAAGGTACTCACTTTTGTGTTTGCAGCAGGACGACCTAACTCATACTTCCTCTTCTTACGGATAGGCGCGCGTTTACCGCCTGTAGCCCTCCGCTTATGCCAATGGTCTCGGCTGATACCTAAACACAAATAAGGGTATTTTTTTATCTTAATAAAAAAACACTTGCTAGCACGATCTTCACATCACATTCACAACTTTTGATCTCAAATATTATGTGTAACACTACCACTAACCCAAAAATAACTTAAATTACATAGATAAAGTAATTAGCATTTTTATAACGCATTTGTATTATTGTAAGGCACAATATTAGTACATTGATAATTGTGGATTTATTTAGAAAACTGAAAATCACTCACCCATCTTGTCTGGGTCGAGAAAGAAAAGATTTTTTGACAGACGCAAGTACTATACCTCCAATACAAAAGTCTGTTGTCTATGGTTCGTAATATTCAATAAACAAGCTTTCAAACCGGCTTTTTACTGAAATCCGATATTTCACACAAATGTTGAAAATTATATTTTCTTCGAAAGTTTTTGTAGTATATTGCAACCAATATGTAGTCTTTCGAAGACATTAATTTTTTCTGTACGAACGTAAAACTAAGGATCGCGTGCAGAGAGCGCCCTTTTTAAATATTTATCACTTAATTCTGAATTTGCTTAGCTTATAACCGCTTAAAGTAAGTAAATCATAATTAAGCTTAAAACAAACTATGGAATCTTTACTTATGATAAGCAAAATCTGGACAGAATATGTGAAAAACACAACAACCACAAGACTGCAAACAGTTAGGAAGAAACAGAGAATCTGAATTCCAAAACAAACGAAGATTGTTTTTCAAACTAATAATAAAACGTGGTAATGTCAATTTAAAAAGTTTTCAAGTCATAGTTTAAAAATTAATGAAAAAAGTTTTTATTCTGATGGCTTTCTAGCATTTTTTGTGCCCATTATAGTGGCGTACATATGGTCTAATTCACGTTTTAAAAATAATAAGTGATTTTTTAGTTTAGGAAATAAAGACCTTTTTTAGTGTGTACGCTGGCATCATGATCAAGCTGGCGTACCCTTGACCGTTCTCGAAAACTACTTTTATTATAGCAACGAAAATACACATATTTAGTTCTTAATTAGAGCCCACGCCACAGTTTACTTAATAGTTACTACGTAACAGATAAATCACTCCCTACAAAAAATCGTATACCTACCGCGTTAGTAGCCTACTTCATTTCATCGCGACGCGTCGGCGACCGCTAAGTCTTAAATTGTGCTTAATAGGCTCAACTATAGAATTGTTATCGATTCGCTGCCGCGTGGCCTCACTGCCATCGTAATAATGCCAGGGCTGCTGCTACTATAAAAATATTGTTCACACACAATAACTTTTACCTAAATTAACTGTTAAGTAATCTGTACCTAAATGGCTTGTTTAAAATTTGTAATGAAAAATAAAATGAATGATAAATTGAAAAGCTTAATTGTTTATGATCAGTACGACATGGAACTCTGATTATGATTATCATGTTACCTATGATATTAAATAAATTACTTAAAGTTATACATCTTCATCATCATCAGTCCATAATATCCCACTGCTGGAATATAGATTTGGCATTGTTTTTATATTATTAAAACGCGCGCAAGTACATGGAGTGACGGAGGCCTGCCCATGCTATGCAAAATTTCATAAGTATTGCTCGTAAAGGAACGGAGATATTGAACAAGAGTATTGTGAATGACATTTCGAGCTGGCGTCTATACAGCGTACCCATAATAGTGCTAACAAATAGCGAACTTTTCTTTGAAATAGTTAAGGTGAATTCGCAGAGAACTATATAAAAAAAATATAAAGTTCTAGGAACTAATTAGGAATTATTTTTGACGTGACAACGTCTTATAAATTGGTTTGCCGGGTGACACTTCAAGAAACTGCGTTACGCTCCGCTCACGTTATGCGCTCAAAATGAGAGCGAGTGAGAGGCACGCGTCCCTTCCACTCGGGCATGGTTAGCCCGCCTAAGAGCGAGAGAGACAGACATAAAAAGTGAAAGGTAAATACGTATGTATGTGTAAAGGTAAAAATAAAATTTTGTTAATATGAAATTCAGTGCGAGATTCTTTGTATAAATTAATGTTTTAAATATAATTCTTTGTATAAATAAATGTTTTAATTTGTTACTATTATTTCATCCTTCTTCCTACTATACGAATGAATATTCACATTAAAATTATTTTACCACTCAAAGTCGTTGTCACGTAAAACTTTCGCCCGTATATCGACTTTACAGGCAACCAATTTTTTTTAAAGTAAGTTTATTTGTTAAGCGGATAAACCATTGTCAAAACTCTTTAAAAAAAATCTCTTCAGTTTGCCGGTTATAATGTGATGTCGCTCTAGCAGTAAAATTTAAAAAGTTTTCAATTGCAAACAATTACTAAAGCTAATTGTTCTTTTGAGCTATAATACATGCGACCGACGAAGATAGAAAGATGTGGCAAGGAAGCGAGAAGAAATGAGCACCAGTAAAATGTGTATTACCACTAAACATTTATTCATTTATAAAACTTGAACTTGAGTCCATGATTGGATAGTAAAAAGCCATGATTGCATTTTTTGTCAAAAATATGTTTTTTATCGTGTAATAATCACGGATTACTAACAGTTAAGTGTTCGTGAACGTGCATAAGTGCAAATTAAATTAAAAAAAAGCAGTGCAGCATCATATTTCAAGTGCTCTAATGAAGCCCGCGTGAAATGTCAGTAAATAAAGAACCACATGATTACTGATACCAAGCATGTTTGGGAAGAATATCATTTATTATTTTAATTATCACTCATTATCATCTATTAGCAAAGAAACAAAATATTGTAATAAATATATATGTCTTGTAAAAAAGTACTCCGACACTGGCTTAATGCGCTAACTACACGAAGCCACTAATTAATTTAAAAAACTTCGAGTGAAAACGCTGAAAGAAAAAAAAAACGAACCGGTAAATAATGTTTGTTTTTCACTTACTTAGAACTTAAAAGCCTGCTGCTTCATTGGTCGGTGACTTGTGAGCCGGCCAATTTATCAGGTAAGTTTCCAACATAAATAGTCTGTAACATAAATATTTGTCATAATTTCATTATTACCCACCCTCATGCACGTTCATTAGTATTTTATAAAACATAAATTTTAGATATTTATTAACCTAACTGCAATTATGACCCTTCACTTTTATGCCAAGAATCTAGTTACCGATGTTGTTTTCCTGCTAGATAATTTTTGGTATTAATTCAGTTTTCATTCATTATTTCAAAAATAACTCTAATAAGTAGAGAAAAAACATTTGAACTTGTCTGTTCTTCTACTATGAATAAAAAAAACTTTACAAATTTTACATAGTTTCACTACGAATTTACCTATACTATTTATACATATAACAGTTATAAAAAGAAAAGTTCGCTATCTTATTATAGGTAGGTATGCTGTATAGACGCCCGCCAGCTCGAAATGTCAATCACAAGTCTTGTTCAATATCTCCGTTCTTTTATGAGCAATATTTATGAAATTTTGCGTAGCGTAGGCAATAAGGAACTAAAAAGGTATGTGTATACATTTCGTTGCTATAATGAAAGCAGTATTCGAGAACGGTCATTGGTAAGCCAGCTTGATCGTGATGCCTGCGTACGCACAAAAACCTTTTATAGTCCATAAATATTTTTTACATATTTAGTGCCTTATTTTATTAGTGCCCACGCACCCTTTGCAAAAGGTTTAAGTAATTAAATTTCGTTGTAAAATTTAAACACTGAAAAAAGACGACAACCTCAGGCGGGAATCGAACCACGCACCTTCCGCATTCCGGGCGGCTGCCTTAACCACTTGGCTACCGAGGTCTGGCTTTCACCCGTCGAAACCCGGTGAAAGCCAGACCTCGGTAGCCAAGTGGTTAAGGCAGCCGCCCGGAATGCGGAAGGTGCGTGGTTCGATTCCCGCCTGAGGTTGTCGTCTTTTTTCAGTGTTTAAATTTTACTTAAGTATATTTAAGCGTTAATAAAACGCTAAAATATATAAAAAACACTTAAATTTCGTTGCTTTAATATAAGTAGTTTTCGAGAACGGTCATGGGTACGTACGCCACGCCAGCTTGATCGTGATGCCAGCATACACACCAAAAATCTTTATTTCTTAAACTAAAGAGGCACTAATTATTGATGTGCAACATCTTTCCGTTCGCTTTCTATATATACTATTACTATCTATTACTATTACTATTATGACTAGTACTATTGTAATATTGATTTCAAAAGGTGAGATGTCAAATGTTACACATCCTGTAATGCTACGGCCACACTATGTCAATAACGCGAAAATTTGCGTTGTCGGGCGCGACACGTCAGCCGTTGGCTACACTTCGCGCGCTTAGTTGACTTGACTGCGAGGCGCCGAGCAGTATGAACGTGTTGAATAGTCTGATTTGTGTTAATTACTCCAATAGAGTAATGAGAAAATATTGGAATTTATATAAAATTAGGAATTTTTGTGTATAGGTAACATCCACCATCGCCTTTTATTTCTCTTCTTTACCCTTTTATATATTTTGTTCTAATAATAAAGATGCAGTAATTAATTATTTGCCGACATGAAATATAGCGCAACCGCCCTTTTTTCACTGTATTTTTATAAATATTTAATTTAGCTTATGTAGCGTAGCGTAACAATTAGCACTTAAAAAAAAACGCCTCTTCCATTTTTTCCGTGAAATGAATTATCGCGACGTTCTAGATTATCGCGACGTAGCAAAGTTTTTTTTGAAATTTTGTTTCAGATTTTAATATTAAAATTGCTTATTACTAAGGTGAGATATCAAATGTTACACATCATATGCGATTACTGAAGGGCTCGCTCGTTTTTTTTTATATTTGCAGTAATTAATTAAGCACTAATTACGTTCTAAAAGAGGGCATAAAAACAAACGTAAATTAGACCATATCGGACACATGTTATGTACGACGCAGTACACACATAATCATTCTTTTTTCAGATTTATTTATTTAAAAAGTCAAGTCTCGTGATTTTTATTTTTATGCTTCTCATTCTTCATCTAAATGAATAAATAAATTTATAATATATCTGGATTCTGGTCACAAGGCACTATCAATCAAATCAACTGTCAGAGGTTTTATCCCCTTTAGTTGATGGCTTCGTGCGATTAACACATTTAGCCAGTGTCAAAGTAATTTTTCTTTCAAGTAATCTATACATATACAATATTTTCTTCTAGTATGATGATGATGATGATGAATGATAATAGAAATGAGAAGAGAGAATGATATACCCCCCAACCTCTCTAGTATCTCAGAAAAGATGTGGAGCTTTACTAATTCCTCGGGTGGACTTCTTCAGAGAACCGTTAAGTGTTCGTGAAATCGTGAGTGTGCATGAGTGTTGGCAAATGAAACAAAACAGTACAACGTCACTTTTCAAATTCTCTCAAGAAGCCCGCGTGAGGACTTAGTAAAACCCCACATCTTTACTGAGATACTCGAGGGGTTGGGGGGTCTATCATTTCTCACTTCTCATTTCTATTATCATTCATCATCCATCATTCATTATACTAAAAAGAAGATAGGACGAATAGGCTTCATCTATTTCATCCGGAGCCCTAAAAAAAAATACAAAAAAAAAAAAGTTCAACTGTCTTGTTGTTTGCGACTTGCGCGTTACGCTCTCCGCGGCTTCATTTTGGTTACCGGGCTGAGGTTATGTTTGTTGGGTTGTTTCTTAAATCCACATTACCAAATTTAGAAAGACACTATTTATTGTGAGTAAGGTATTAATTAATTTTATGTAGATAAAAAAGTCACAATGTCTACAGATTTTTACATACGATACTACGTCGGGCACAAGGGAAAGTTTGGTCATGAATTTTTAGAATTCGAATTTCGTCCAGACGGAAAGCTACGCTATGCTAATAATTCTAACTACAAGAATGACACCATGATTCGCAAAGAAGCTTATGTTCACCCTTGTGTGATGGAAGAGCTGAAACGAGTTATCTTGGACTCTGAAATTATGCACGAAGATGATCGCCTATGGCCGCAACCAGATCGAGTTGGAAGACAAGTAAGTTTTGCTATATAATTAACTACTAGCAATTTACTCGCGACTTCGTCCGCGCGGATTTGAGATTTACAAATATAACTTTTTTTAAATAAAATATAGCAGTTACCCGCAAGAAATGTAGCTTTATATCATTGAAAGTAGGTAGAAAGCAGTAGGTTGGAGTAATAGTTGGACGAGTAGTTCTAGAGATTAGTCCCGACAGAAACAAACAAAGTCACTAAGGTTACCTCTTTATCAATAGTATGGATAAAATATTTACGGCTAATTATAATATAATTCATTGATATAAAGTAGATATTAATGTTCTTGTAGCTACACTGTAACTAATGTTTGTTTAGGAAATTGTTTAAACTAAGCTATCGGTAGAATACATATATTTTAAAAAGTAACTCTAGGTGTGAGGGAATGTGGAATCTACGTTGTTAAAATGTTTTTGTTTTGTTTATATAATTTTAACGCAAATTTTGTTGCGAAACAAATTCAATCAATTGGAAGACCCGGTATGTCAGAAGGGTGCAGGTTCAAATCCTGCTTGTGGAAATTTTTCAACATTGTCTACATTGTTAAATTATGTAACTAACAAGCATCTGTAACAAATAGCAAGTGGAAAATTACTGATAAATGGCATAGTATGGAATTATCAAAAATGTTGATGTGCTTTGTATACCTAAAAAGGAATCATACTGAGGAATGTCTCGAATTGTTTAAACGTAACATAACATTGTATCTATTATGGTCTCTCTCATCTATCATTGTTTGGACCTGTTTATTGTAGGTATGTGTAGACTGAGGGTTTTGATTACTTTCAAATCTTCTGAACATCTCTGTTTTTTACTAAAAGTGTTGCTAATAACTAATCACTTCATTTCACAACATTTCATTTTGTGTATTCTGTGGTGCAGAATAGTTCAAAACTTGGTTATAGAATAAACTTGCTGCCCCCTTAGCATAACATTATTTTGCTTTTTTTTCACTAAACTGTTATATATATTTACTGTCTTTAATTCCAGGAACTGGAAATAGTAATTGGTGAAGAACACATTTCATTTACTACCTCTAAAACTGGGTCACTGGTAGATGTTAATCAGTCTCGTGATCCAGAGGGTCTACGTTGTTTCTACTATCTTGTCCAGGATCTCAAATGCTTGGTATTTTCTCTTATTGGACTACATTTTAAAATTAAGCCTATATAAGTAACCTATACTGTAAGAGTAAAATTAAATAAATTTTCACTGTAATTGTCTTATTTTATTTTATGAGCAGCCTGGTTTATCCTAATGCAATGGGCAATCTGGTATGCCAACCAGATTGGCCATTGTTTTGTTTTTGTTGACTTTATGCCTGGAAAGAGAAAAACTATTGTACATTTTGGCATCTCATACCAATTTTAATAAACTTTCTATGCTTAATGCAGACTATTTATAACTATGCAATTTATAGCTTTAATTTGCAAAAATTCAGTTGAAAAGTCGTTTTTTTAATGTGTTTTAATAAGGTACTATACTTTTACGTAAAGATCCCTTTTAATTTCCTTAAAATAGAACATTTCATTAAACTGTTTATTTATAGGCTCTAAAACAAACAATGCATCTAAAAAAACACTCAATAAAATTTATGAGTCAAAATTAAAGAAATCGCAATAAAATATAATATAATAAAATAAAATTGCGCCTGCACCAAGAGAAGCAAATAAAAATTTGAATTTGTATAAAATTCGTTTGATGAAACGTTACTGCGATGAAAGGTGTTCGACGAACTAAACAAATAAATAGTTGTAGAAGTACATAGAAGGGAAGTTATTTTAATAAATTTTGTTGAAGATTGGGCTGTATGGCTTAGATCCTTTTGTTCTCCCAAAATGAGACAGAAAAGAAAGAAAGGCGCCGTGGGTTTTTTCTTTAAATACAATTTTATATAAAACATAACTTTTGTCTAAGAAGTTTTCCTTAAAAATGGAGCGTTACTACGAGAGTTACCGAGCGTTACCTTAAACTGGGTTCGCATGAAAGTAAAATTATTAATAACTTCGTAATTTTAGGAACATATTATTTAATAGTATTTATGTTTAAAATAAAAGTATTAAAAAAAGGGAATGGCCAATTTCGGCCTGGTTTGAACAAGTTGCTCATTAAAAAGTATTGTTACGAATAAATATAATGAATTCGCTAATAATTATTGACGCAACACTCATCGCAGGAAAGTGTTCTGTAAAAAAAGTTGTAATAATAAGTATTCTCGCCGATTGCATGAACAAACCGCCGCCATTTTTTAGTTGCAGCTTTGCAGGTTCAATTTTGGCCACATGAACGCTAATACGATAAAATTCGTTTTATAAATGAATAATCGATTTCTGATACATGAATTAGAAAACTTTTTTTTTATAATCAACAAGACAGAGAAGCATTTAATCAATATTGTTGCAATTGACTGGTAGGCAGAAGAACGGTGGGTTGCTGTGCTCACGTTATGACAATAATGAGGTATTTAAGCTGGGCAAGGCATGAAAATAATATTACACCACCTGCCCAGTTTCTAGACAATATTTTGATTACATATGATTCTGAATAAAATCATTATACGAAATAATGTTGTTTTATTTTATCCGCTAATATTACACTCACTGACATATTAAGATTATTTTTTTTCTTTTACACCCTTTAAATTACACCTACTTATAATATTCTATACCATAACGCATAAATAAGTAAATATCTTTAAAGTAAATAATAATACTTAACTTATTTTAGAAAGAGATAATAATTTTTTATGAGTTTTAGTAACAAAATCACAATATTGCGCATGCTACATTTGACATGTTTTTTACAACTTGCTGCAACTTTGTTATGTTATTTAATTTCTTTTAGGTATGAAATATTTAAATAGGAATTAATTTATTATTAAAGTTAATGTCCACGCCCGCCAGGTCAAAGCACCCTAACAAACTGATCAATTCCCTTTGTCGTTCTATTATCGTTTTATTGCAGGGATATGACAAAATCCACACAATTTTTTACAATATGTCAACATTGAAATGAAATAACTTTTACGGATCTACTCGCGTTTATTTTACACATTAGTTTTAATTAATGTTTATCCTGACGTTTTGAACCTTTTGCAGGGTCCATGACCACCTCAGGGAGACCACGGACAATGGTAAAAATTGTTTCATTTCAATGTGTAGTGTTCGCATAAACTTAAGAAAACAAATAATATTTGTACAAATATATTATGTTAACATGATTTTAAATAATCACTACCTACCTACCTAGTGACAATATTTTTTAATTTAAAATTTAAAAAAAAATACCGACTTCAAAAATAATTTTCTCTTTTCAGTTATTGATTTTCAAAGTGGGTAAAATTTTTTAAATTACTTTTTTATTTCTTCGTTTTTATTTTGAAAATTACTGAACCAATTTTGATAAAACTTTCTTCTCTAAGTAGAAGAAAAAAATAAATATTGCCATTGGACTTCTAGTGTCTGAGAAATACGTGAACATACAAACATAACATAATGCCACATAGATTATTACTAATAATCCAAGGCATTCGTGCAATCTAGACATAAATACTATTAAAATCTGAAATAATTATGAGATAATAGGACAATGTTATTGTCATAATTCATCGAAGTTATTGACAGTCGATACTATTAATACGCGAACCAGTCAAATATATCTAAAACGAACTGTCAGCTTTTAAATCAAAGTACCTACTTCTGAATGGCCGGGAAGAGGGCATCTTGTTTATCATGTGCCTGATGATGATATTAACAGTACAAAAAATTAAAACTAAGCGTCAACCAATTGTCGCAGTCCAACCTCCTTTTCTAGCCATAAGATAGAACGGAACTAAACATAGTTGCACGTTTTTTATTATTATTCTGAGAATTAAGCACACATCCTTCTGGATATCATACCGACGTTATTTTTGAGACGCGGCCGGACATCTTTCCAAACTAATTGGAAAAATTAAAAAGTTATTTATTAAATAAACAAGTTTTTTATTTATATTTAGAACCTATAAAACATTTGTTATAATGTGAAATATTTTTTTGCAGAAATATGGCCTGTGGCAAGGATTGGCATGACAAGTGGAACATATTCAGAACTTGACTATATAAATCAATTAATTTAGAAATGATTGTTATTATTTTCGAATTTATATTTTTTTTATAACAAATTATGTTAAATTAATTGCTTTAATTTATATCTTGTTGTTTTCAATGTTAATTTAACCTTTTTCTGTGAAGTACATAGTATAACATGCTAAGAATATTAACACAAGATAAGGTCAGCCGGGGCAAGCGCGCCGGCGGGGTAAGCGCACCTACCATAAAAATATCGAAAACTACAAACTTTATGCAACTATCGACATCTTACGTACATGCAGCGAACTAAAACATAGTTTCACTTCAAAACACAGATGGCTCTGTTCACCTTAACTTGACATTTATTCGCCATTTTAGTTTTAGTGTCATTTATGTCGGGTACAAGAGATGACCATGTGTGAGTAATCCGCATAAATCTAAAATTGTATGGCGTGTTGCGGTAAAAACTAATAGGGTGAGTTCAGATTTTAAATGATATTCTTTGAATCTATGTCTGTATTTTACTCTTAAACAGTAAAATTAACAAGTTTCTTTAACATGACAAATCCTAACTTCGAAATCGTTATGTTGGGGAAAGTGCGCCTAAATTTTTAGTAGTATGGCGCACTTACCCCAGGCCAGGGGTCGTAAACTATATGATTTGACTAATGTTTTTTTGATAATTTCTTTGATTTGTGATTAGGGTCACGAGATTTTTTTTATAAAATGTTTAAGTTACTACTTACTTAGGTACTTACTTACTAATTTAATTTTTTCAAAATTATTTTTCGGTGTACTCTAACTCGTTGCTTACTAGTTCAAATAATTAAACCAACATAGTATAACATTCACTTATTTAATTCAGGGAGTCCCCATGCCTTAGAGGGCGCGTAAACCGTCGGTCCTAGCTGCTGTCATTCAACAGCTGTTGAAACAGCAAAAAAATGTTACCTATTTTCTTAGCCTAACAAAGACTGAACAATTTTTTACTTTAAGTGCCATCGCGCCAAAACAATATTACCTACCTACTTTTTTCATTAAGTAAGTAAATAAAAATGTTATAAAACATCTCTAATTTGATTTATTAAAAATACCTATTATGGCAACCCAACTGACTGTAATCATCTTGTAAATAACTATTCTTAGGTTATTATATTGAAATTCAAAAGTTTGAATGAAAAAAAAAAGGTTTAGATCCCCTGATTCCTAGTCTATGGCGCACTTGCCCCAATTTTGTTATGAAAGCTGATGTTCTTTATAGGACTAGATATTTAAAAAAAACACTAGAGTTATACGTTTAATTCATAATGTTCTATAGAGCTAAACATTTTTATTTCTTGTAACGTACTATTTTGATATTTTTTTTCACATTGGCGCACTTACCCCATTTTTAGAGGCAAGTGCGCCTATCTCCATGTTTTTAAATTTGCTATAAAGAATCCTGTTTCTATTTATTTATCAGCTGGAATCCTCATTTATTGCAGTTACAAAATGCCAAATACTGTCAATTTAATTAATGACTGGCATAATGTCAACATTTCAAGATTTTATTTAGCATCGAATTCATCTACGTAAAAAACATGGCGCACTTGCCCCGACTGACCTTATCTGCTGACGGTCTAACCCGTTAGCAAGAAAAAAAATAACACTGTATTAACAAACGGATATAATTTAGTATATATCAAAATAAGAGAAGACAATGAAAATAAAATATGTTAGAAAAACAGAATACTGGTTGACACAGTTCAGAATACCATAATTCAGCAAATTAGTAACATGACATATTTTTTTAAAAAGTTACACATCAAAAAGTAGACTTTAGACGATAGAGGCGGCATTTTTTCTATTTCGTAAACACTGTTCGTAGTTTGAGAACTCAAATGTAAACTCTCTGTAATGTACTTTATGTTATGATTTTATGATATGACTAACGCCAAGTAACAACTAAATTGAAATTGAATCAACCAAAATACCGTTGCCAGCGCGTCCTCCCCGCGCCCGCGTCATGCGTACCCGTGTACCGGCCCGGGCAGAGGTGACAACGATACCATTGTTTTCATTTGATACTGCACTCAGCATCGAACGTATTATAGTAGTATCGAATGAGAAGTATCTATACCATATGAGTACTCGGTATTATCGATTCATCCCTAGTCTAAGCACAGAATAAATAAAATCTATGGTATCAGACTATCAGCTAGGGATGTCGAAAATGAAAAAATATTGATATATCGATACATCAATACTTTTAAAAGTATCGATATCGATCTCTTTTATTCTCGATTTTTTATTTAAATAATTATTTAAACATGAAAATCTCAATTAAAACAAAGGAATCAGTCAAAAGTCAAACCAGTATTTGTCCGGCAGTGAGTAAAAAGACTCTTATTTTTGATGTATTCCACCGTCAGTCTCCTATTGTTAGGAACCGCACAACAAAACAACAAGTTTCTTTTTCAATAATTTACGGCTTTGAATTTTAGTGAATATAGATAGATCGTGATGAGATGATAATAATTAAAAAAATATCGATTTTGATACGAACTTCGTTATTGGTTATTTTATATCGATATATCGGAAAAAAATATCGATATATCAAACACAAAATATCTATGTATCGATATTTTTTCAGCAAGCCTATAACCGATAGTAGGTATATAGCCATATTTGTGGCCGGCCGGAGTATCACGGAGGACGGGCTTACGGGTACCTACGACAATTGTTCCCGGTATTTACGCTGTCTGGAGGTTATTAGTTATAGTTTTTGTTAATTTTCTTTAAATGTGCTGCATTTCAGTGATTGTATCAAGCAGCAACCTAAAAAAGTCCATGCCTAAACATCTAAAAGTTTTGCAGCTCAAGACAAGGTCAGTGTCTGTTTTTTTATATTAAAAAAAATTGATAGACAAATAATAAGTATTTTGTAAACTTGAACTTGAATGTTTTCAAATCTGTCTAGGTACCTATGTATTTTACCAATAAACTGTATTGAATTGATCGATACCTTAGTACACTTATGAGTACTCGCCTCGGCAGTATAGTATCGATCGATTCATCCCTTGTCTACCTATGGTTATGGTAACACTCAGCCATATTGTGTTGTGGCCGGCGGAGTATCACGGTACATAATATGACAATTGTTCACCATTTTGTTGGCGTTGCTTTCGCTACGTAATCACTATTACCTAGTTAAAGTTTTAGTTTATTTTCTTTAAGTGTGCTGAATTTCAGTGATTGTGTCAAGCAGCAATGTTAAATTGAAATTCAACACCTAAAAAAGTACATTTAAAAGTTTTGCAGCTCAAGACAATTACGAGGTCAGTATTTGTCATCTGTTTTTTTTTAATTAAAATAATTTGATTGACTTAATTATAAAGCAATTTGTAAACTTGAATGTTTTAAAATCTGTCTATGTATTTTACCAATAAACTAAGGTGTTTTCCGTTCCATGAAATGAACAGTTTTATTGTTTCAGTGGGTTTTGGTATTTTGTGCAAAAGATATACTTTCTATAGGTACTGTATTGTGTATCTCAACATTGTGTTGCTATATACGGAACAGAACGCATTATTTACATCTTTAGATTGGTGTTGTAAAAATCTTATTTTTGTTTTTATGTTGGATCCATGATTGGTTGGACATTAACATAAATACATATTTAGATATAATAAAGGTATTAACTAGAATACAAAAAGAAGAACGATTAAAGATAACAAGATTTAAGGGTTAAATTATCATATCTTAAGAGGTAAATTTGTCATTTAACTATTTTTATGTACCTAAGTACTGACTGTTATGTAGAAAGAGATAATTAGAGACAGATAGGTTGATGTGCACAAAACTTTCCAATTCCTTCAATACAATTCAACCAAAACTTTTAGACATACAGTTCAGAGTCTTGAGCAAATTTGACAGTTTGTGGTAGGTTGATGAGCAGGCGTGTACATTCAGTTTTTATTGTTATAGTGCTTTTATTTGGAAGCCTTAGGGAATAGATAGATGTGATGACACACCTTATGTGTGCATTTTTTATTTACCTTAAATACAATCGAAGGCTGCTAAAATGAGTATGATATAATCAGGTATGGTTTACTTTCTATGACTAATAGACCAATACATATACTTAATTCGAAAATTAAGATTTTAATTGTTCATCACTGTATAGGAAGTTGACCGTTAAAATATTACAATTCCATCAGATTCAGTTTTGTCGATGTTGTTTTGTTTAACTAGCTCACTGGATATCTGTGTAGCCAATAAAATTTACATGTAATGCTTATTAATTATCAACATTTTTAAATAAAATTTTTGAGCGTCTGTCTAACTCGAGTTAGGTAGGTACAGTTGGAAGTTATCCAAAAACCTCCCTAAGTTAAAATAACACTCCTTTTAAAAATAAAATAAATTGATTATTGTCTGTGATTTGTGATGCTGTACATTTAATGATATATCAAATTGTATTAAATCCTTCCTGTTACGATGACACATGAGTTTTTCAAATAAGTGTGTTGCCTTTTCGAAATTAGTAATCCCTTAGGCAGAGTATCATCTGATGATTGGATATGAATGTAAAGCATGAAACGTAAGTGTAAGTATTGATTTGATTATAGTTTTTGTGACCTAAATAACATTAATTTAGTTATAAAAATCTTGATTTTTTTTATGATTTGTATTTACAGTTGGAGGTGAGAAGAAATAGAAGAGAGAAGTGATAGCTAACATTTGTGGTAAAGTTTATGACCGTTTAATGGTCATAAACTATCAAGTGTAGTGCATCAAGATGGATTTGCCTGACTGCCCACCGGGAGCAGAAGGATATGAAGACTCTGTTATTGAAGTGCCCAAGAAACTCAGCTTAGATGAAAAAAGTTGCACTAAGGTAAATACCAATTTATAATTATTAACCATTTCATACCTTCAAACTCATACCTTAGTCTTAAAACAAATGTGTCATATTGTAAAACTTTTATTGAATCTAATTTTCATTATTGGAAAAATATTTTTGGGTGGTAATTAAAATAATGGCTATATAATACCTTTCCTAATGGCTTTTAAATCATCTTTCCATTTTCTATCATTATAAATGTTATGACGGTTATAGTTTATTTATTGCGGTCGGTTTAAAATAAATCTACATACTGATAAATTCACATTGCTAGGCCAATTTTAAAGCTGAATTAGTTTCTGCTAATGCTATTGATTACACTATTAATCCCACTACTGGGCAAAGTTCTCCCCCATATCCTCCTATCTCTTTTGTTCTAAAGTTGGTAAGTTAAAAAAAATAAGTAAGTTAAAATAGGTAAGTTATAAATAAATATAAATAAAAGAAAAAATATTAAAATAGAAAATGTAAGACAAGTTGACTTGTGATCCACAATCATTAGCTTGAGTTTAGGTCATGAAGTAGACTAATATGTGTGAGATCATATTTAGGATGTTATGTTACTTGAATTGAATAAAAAGTTATTTTAGTTCTTAAGTTATAAACTCTTAAAGATTATTTTTGTAGTTATTTATTTCACTAAAAGCAACATCAACATTCTGCGTTCTAGATACATTATGTGTTAACTCTTGTACTGGTGCCTATTGATGGAAGATATTTTTTTTAAATGTTACATTATTGTTAACACTGGTGATGCATATTGTCTATATTTGTTTAAAAAAAATTAAAAGAAAAAAGAAAACAGAAAAAAAAGAACCAAAAAGTTAAAAATAATTTAATTTAAAAATCTTTGCGTTTTTATCACATACCCAATTTTTTTATAGATAAAAGCGTGTTACATTGTGATTGTATAAGAAAAATAATGAAGGTGTAATATGCTAAATGATCTTTAATGTTCCATCAAAATGTTTTTAAATGAAAGTATTTTTAACTTTAAGCTCTTTTTTTATTAACAAGTAATAGAAGCTTGTTTTTAAAAAAATTTTTTTCTTTTAATTTTATTTTTAACTTTTTAGTATTTTTGAATGACATGTTTATACACCCTTATACCATTCAGCCCTCGGCACGTGCTCACCTTGTCATTGGGTCTTCCATCTAATCAATCAAATTAAAGACAGAATCCACATTCATAACAAACAAACAAACAAACTTATTTTCCCGAGTTCCTATGGCTATCTTCCAGCTCCATCATCAGACCCTGGTTACCATCTAGCACCAAAGTACTCACAAAGATGAATCATACGAGTCCAAACTCGATGGGGCTGTTTCGTTTAATTACCGATTTCCTTTGACCATCTTCCAGCTCTATCATCAGCACGTGATTACCATCTTGCATCAAAGAACTCGTCAAGGCGGATCAAACGAGTCCAAACTCGATGAGGGTGTGTTGTTTAACTACCCGAGTTCCTATGGCCACCTTCCGGTTCCATCATCAGATCAGCTCCATGTCATAATAATTTTGCATTGTCATCCGATTTACACATGCATGCAAAATTTCAGCTCAATCCGTCAACGGCAAGGGGGTCAAATTATAATTACTAGATTTGACCCAAACAAACAAATAAATTTGTTACAGGGCAAGCTACTTTTAAGCTTGTAACAAAGATATTATTATAGTGTTTTTCGTCTCAACCAGCTTGTGGTTTGGTAAATAATTACAACTGTGAAACCAATTGTCACAGTTGTTTGACGGATGTTTGATCACTAATGCTTGTTATTTTCATAGTTATGTATTTATTTTCAACCACTATTATTATAGTAGCAATAGTCTGCCTTGTTGGGGACTAGATAGTTGGTACAATTATTTTACCAAGGAGCAATGTTATGTATGACTGTGTACTATTTTGAAGAGAACTAGAACCCCTTAGAGGCACAATAATAAAAGTTTTAGGACTGTATGAACAATGATACCTTATGGTATGATGGTGCAATTCATTGAATCACAAAATATTTTTTTATTAATTTAGGTCTATAAAGATCCAACTCAATTAAGTATATTTTTTTAAACAAAGGAATTGAAACGGGGATTTACGCATAGTAAAAAGGTATCATACCTTGTTTATACCCGACGTTTCGACCGAGTTACAACGGCCGTGGTCACGGGCTGACTTTATAAAAAGTCAGTGATACCATTTTACGAATTAGTTTGCGCTAATCCCCGTTTAAATTCTTTTGTCTAACTATGGAACGCGAAAGTTTAAAAGTGTATTTATATTTTTTAGTTGAGGTAATGCAAATTACATGGTTTTCACATAAAAGTATAACGGATGACGGAGAAAACTTAAATTACGAGTACATAGTGCTTAAATGGCGGTACCGTGCGGCTTTGCTATTGAAAAACAATAATTTATTCCGAAAATTCAACTTTATAGAAATATTTGTTAGCTATTTCTGTGGCTATTTCTAAACTTAGTAGTATGTATGAGCACCTCGAGCCCGGGAAACGCAAACAAGGTCTGTTTTGCGCGGTGGAAGAATATTGAAAAGCATATAGGTTTGAAATTTTGAAGCTGTGTAAGAACGACACTTTGACAGTTTTCGATATAATTTACGTCTCGGAAAAATTTATTTATTAAATATAAATCAGATTTATTTGGTTTTTTGCTAGACGCGACAATAATTATGTTGTCAATAGTCGATGTAATGAAAGCGTCTGCAAAACCAATGCGTTCTGGAGAAGAATTATTAAAAGTGGAATGGTGATTTCTGGTGAAAAGAAAGAAAACATATAATAACATAATTCATGTACAGACGCCTGCACATCAACCTATCCAAAACTGTCAAATTTCTTCAGTGCATTTTCAACCATATTGTTTAAACATAGACTTCATAGTCTATTAAGGAAATTTGACAGTTTGTGGTAGGTTGATGTGCAGGCGTGTGTACATGCACGCACTGGTACTACTGCGCACGTCGGGATTAAATTCCAAACATCAAATTTTGGCATTGTCAATAGCCAGTCCAAGATCTTTCTTTGATACAACTATTTTCCTGTGTCTGTTAATCAGCCCTATTTTCTCGAACAATTGATTTTATTTTTTTTGGGCTAATGGTACTTATTTATCAGAGCTTCTTTTAGAAATATTCTGAGACGATACGACATTAGAAAACAACTTCTGTCTTTTAGAATCTGGAACAATAATCATAATCTCATTATCTGACGAGAAACTCGCCTTAGTCTAAACTAATTAAATAACTTATAAAATACATATATGAATATAATATAAGTATAATAAAATAATTAAAACATAAATACTTACTGTTTAGAAAATAGTCTGAAGCTTAATAAGGATGAGAACAAACTCTTATTGCTGGTAAAATCGGCTTGCCCATTCTTAGACAGGCTCCCATGTTTTCTTCATAATTTTGCCTTTTGGAAACAAATGAAAACTTATTCCCGAATCTCCATGTACTAACTACATTGAGGAACGCAACAATATTTCTGCTTTTTTTAGCAACAGGTTTCTTTATGTAATCGTGATCCATCTGATTATGTCTGAACTTATTAACCTCAACTTTAATAGCAAAGTGTCGTTCGAAGTTAGAGGCGCGCGGATAATCTTTGCATCGCCAATGGAAGATTCACTCCTCTGGGGGTGCGGGGCGGTGTGCACTCAGTATGCGGGAACGCAACACCAACCTAGCCGCGTTTCGATATTAGTAGGCTGTGAATAGTTTTTATTATACTTTTCGCTGCGTATGGCACGAAATCTGACGTCAATATGCAAAGATCGTGTTACCCGTGTGCGAGGTAGGCCAGTAAAGAATCGGTACGATACGACATTTACCGCATACTTACTGCGCAGTGCGCTGAAACTTCACCGACTCTTGAAAGAGCACGCATAGATAGGCATGTTTTAGCGTTCTTTATTTATGCTGTTTTTGAGCTTATGAACTGAATGCGAAATAAGTGATAATACCAAAAAACCATATTCAAAATCTGAATATAAAACAACATGTGAAATGCGACAGTTTGACGTAGTTTCTCGCGTGCTGTGCTGCGTAACCTTTTTAATATGTCGCAAAAGTTTTGCGTGAACATATAAACCTTTCGTACCACATGTGACGGCCGCTCGGTAAGTATGCAAAACAACACCAATAAATATATGATTAGTAAGACAAATAAAATTAACTAATATTGTATGTTACTGTTTTATTTTTTCGGTTCAACCCCACGACATGACGTTTTAGGACAACTTATTATTGGGTTCTTTACGAGTTGAGTGGAGTTTGTTACGTACTTTCGTAACGTCGTCGGTGTGTGCGTAGCGTGGACTGATGAGTAATGGCATTGTTTGTTTGGCAGGCTGAGCAAGAGTTTAAGGACCACCTGGACAGCTTGAAGATCAAGATAGAACATGGCGGGACGCGATGTATGGTGGAGCGGCGCGGGCGCGACGTGTCGGGCAAGTGGATCTACTTGTGCTATCCCTGCGCCGCCGTTTGCAGCGGGGAGACCATTCTACAGGTCAGTACTACCAGCGACTCGCCTAATACACCGATGCATACATCACAATTTGTAGGAATAGTTCAGTCCACATTGAACGAAAGATCAAAGCTTCACTTAAGTGCATCCATCATGAGAGGTTATGAGTAGGTCGCCACTTCCAGAGTTATTAAATATAGAGTTGATCATTTTGTGCGTCTGGTCATGTTAGGGTAGGGTCATAATTATTTCACTCGGTCTTGTTTTAGTAGCATGTAAATTAATGTGTTTCACTCTAAACAAGTTTCAAGCGCTTTATTGAATGACCTCGCCTTTTTCAGACTCATATTTCCGGGAAGAAGCACAAGATAAAGCTGGCGATGAGGAACATTTGGCCTCAAAGCATATTTGATGAGCATCCATATGTGTTGAGTGAGAAAGGCTCAAACAAGGATACCAAAGGCGGTGGTAAGCATAACTTAATTTTTACTTATGCGAAGTTGTGTTTCGTTGTCCTTCCTTTAAGCCAAGAAGCCATACAGGCATATAGGCAGATTTGATTTGATTGAATAATCTTTATACATGTATTTTGTGTAGCAACCGAGACGATCCTGCAGAAGATGGCGGAGGAAGTGAACTACCACAACAACTCGTCGGAGCTGGATATGAAGTACACCAAGTACAGGAGCGTGCGCTGCCACATTCAAGACACGATAGACAATGTCAAGTGAGTAGTTATTAATTTGTTAGCCGTCCAGCTAGAACGTAACCGCTCGGCCGCGAGCCGGGTAGCGACCGGGTAACGCGACTAGCGAATTCTGTCTTCATTGCACGGCCGAAACGCACACCGCACTGTGGTGAATGCAAGAAACTAAGTATTTTAAGGCTCAATTTTGTGGCCTCACGACTATACTAGCCTTGGAGTCTTAGGACTAAAATAAAAGATTTTTTATACTTCAGCTCAGATTAGCTCAGTCACATACTTTTGAATGAAGCATAAAGCTAGAAGGACTACTCTAAGAGTTCGACGTTTGTGTACTAAATAATTGTCTTTCGTCAGGACCCCGCTGTTAGGGCTGGAGTACCTGGTGGAGCACCCGCCCGAGGAAGCGCACTACGAGCCCAGCTACATCTGCACGCTGTGCACCAAGCAGGGCCACCCGCGCACCATCATCAACCACATGACCTGCTTCTGGCACCGGTTCAATTTCCTAGTCAGTATATTACATGTTTAAAGATCTTGACTAGATAGATAGAATCTTCATTTGGAAACAATACACACACCATAATAAAATAATAATGACACTGACAATAAACTATAAAAAAAATACAAAAATGTGTGTATGCTCTCAAAAGGGTAATTTCTTAACCTTTCACCTCGCATATCTAGTAAATCATAGCATAGGATTTTGTTGGTTGTGCAACAACCAGAACTGAACACGAAAAAGGTGCCCCAGAAGAATCATTACAGTAATACCCCCAGCAAAGGCATTGTCGGTTGGTGGATAATAAGGCTTATTCTCGACTACCCTGGCGACTTGTAAAGGGACGTATAGGATGTCTAGTGGGTTATGGATACACTTTCCCCTCTGGTCGTGGCTCATGGGGTTAATTACGATGTACGCCATTCACCACATCACATCATCACATTTGACAATTAAAATATTAAATAAAATAAAAAATGTGTATGTCTTGTGTGTTGCCGCCATGCTGGCGCACTTCTGTTCTATTCTCTCTTTATAATATCATTGGCTCTCCCCAGATGCGTCACTTCCCCAAGGCGGCCGCAATCCTGGCACCGATTAAGACGCAGCCGCAGTACCGCGACGGCGTGGGCATCATCTTCAACCGCATCGCGCAGCGCATCGAGGACACCTACGGCCGCCTCAAGCCGGTCAACATCGAAAAGGAGGAGTACGAGAGGGAGAAGTAAGTAGACCCGCTACTCATTTCATCATCATAATAGCCCACATCAGTCCGCTGGACATAGGCTTCTCTTAATGCATGACACTGAGACCGACTTCACACTTCATCATCAGCCTTTTTATGGCCCCAATGCTGGGGCAAGCCTTCCCTTTGGATGGAAACACCACGGGAGTTCGGGCCATAAACCACTACGCGGTAGTACGAATTAGTGGTTGTTGACGACTGCTAATGCAGCCGGCACCAACGGTTTTACGTGCCATCCGAAGCACGGAGAGCTCGAGATGATAAGTTTTTGGTCTTCCATACGATGACCGGCATATGCAAAAGTTGTTCACACAAATAAGTCTTAATTAAAACGCAAAATTAGTTGTGTTAAATTTTTTGTAAATAAATATTACTCGTTTTAACAGTTTCTGCGGTCTTGTGGTTACAACCACCGGTTTCAGATCCATTTTTCCCCGCTTCGATTTCCAGCGAGGTATATTATTAGGCTTTCCAGTTGTAGAATAAAAATAGTGACAGTGGCAGTTATGTCGGTCTAAGGCTAGCGTTATTTATTGGAGAAGGATATAGTTCGATTATTCGATTGCTTTTGTTGCAGAGATCGCATACATCAGTGGCTGTTCAAAAGCAACCACTTTACTGAGAAAGAGGGTTGTACCTTCGAAGAGGTCTGCGACGTTGATCTGATAGAATCTCTGAACAAGTCTAGTGAGTACGGTTTATTTTTCACTGAATTTCATGGCAATAAAATTATTTTACGTCGTTACTAATATAGCTCTTTCCATTTCAGAGGGGGCGATGCTTGGCAAAAGGTAATTTATAAAGTTAAAGGAATCTGAATGTTTATTAACATTTCATTACTTTAACAGTATTTTCTTAAATCTTTGTGTTCTTTTCCCGCAGGAGTTATGGCAAAAGAGATCCGTCGCCTCCCGTAGTCGCTGCACCCACGAAACCATTGTTCAACAGTTACACGGTAAGTAAACAATTCTGAAGTTAACGCAGACACTACAAATTAAAATGACACTTTTCATATGGTTTTTTTTTTTGAGAGAGATTGCTGATTGCCGCTGCGGCATTTTCAGCTTCACCGGACTTTTTTTCATATGGTACTAGCTTTTAGCTAGTATTTTACTTAAGCATAGATAGTTTCTTTAAACTGGCCTCATAAGCTTAAATTTATTTAATCACCAGCTCATTTTATGTTCCCACCGTTATGGCACGATATTGGGATGGAAACACCACAGGGAGAACGGGCCACGGGCCCAGTGCAGATTGGTGGTTGTTAACGACTGCTAATGCAGCCGGGACCAACGGCTTTACAGGCGTTTGTGAAAGTTGCTGAACTTCAGCAATCGCAGACCAAGCGCGTAAACCAACTTGAGCTAGGTAAATTTAATAAGCATGAAAAAAATGTAGATGATATGTAAATATATAATTGTAGACCCAATTTAAAAAATATATATCAATAGTTTCGTTGTAATATTTAAAACAAAGTGGGCGCGCTGGAGAGCATACTCGCCAGCAAGCCCACAAGGATAATTCCGTTACTTAAGGCTTTACAAATTCGTTTATGACACCATTAAAATGTATATTAAATGTATATCAATCTACTATCATCAATTCGATATTTAATTTAGTCTATACCAATTTACGGCCATTTTTAAATATTAGAGAAGCGCCTGGTAAAGGCTTATTAGCTTAAGTTGGTCTCGCCCCGGAGCATCACGTCCTCAAACTCCGAAACGTTAATAGGCTCTTACTATTTTACTACAAAACAGTGTTTAAAGTTTAAAATTAAACAATGGCTAAATACGTGTTTCAAATTTTGTGTCTGTATAAATATATTAGTAGTGTATATAAAAGTGTCAGTCTGTTTTAGGCATTGTCTAACTTTAGCCATCGTTTTGTGGTAAAGTCAACTAGTTTACCTATGTATGATCTAAGCACTATACTGACCCATTTAAATAATAATCCTTTGACAACGGGGTCGTTTTTTGATCTAACCATGGTATTTGTCTGTGTTTCGCATGATATCGGATTTAAGGGTTCTCCACTGCGATGGCTTAGTTCCTATTTAAAAAATCGAAACCAATGTGTTTCCATTAGTAGGGTGATAAAAAAAGCAGCTTAAGTCCCAATAAAAAAACAAACGTGTAACTGAAGAGAGTGTATTGTTGCAGCGGCCCGCCGGCCGGCAGGAGCGGCGCGCGGGCTCCATGGACGCTCTCTCAGACATCAGCGACGAGCTTGCGCCGCCCGCACGCAAGGCGCCTTTCAACAGGTGCCTGACTATTCTCGTTTAACCTTCTGATCGATACCGTCGGCTATAACCGACAAGCGAAGCGGCAATGATCGACAATAACTATAGTTTACAAAAACACAAAAAATATATTTGGAAATTTTGTAATCCCTGTTCTTGTTGCAAGTTTGTATTCCGGATTGAATGCTTGGCGTACAGGACACGGCGGCGGTCAAATGTGTCTGTATCATTGTCGCATCTTGAACGCCTTGCCGCGTCTTGCATGCACTGACGATGACGACATTGGGTTCGAGTCTTATGTTACGACTTGGAAATATTTGTGGTATTGACTCGTATTGTACACACGCCTGCACATCAGACTACCACAAACTGTCAAATTTCCTCAATAAATTTTGAATTTTATGTATATTGGCATATGGTTAAACATTTATTGATGTGCAGGCGTCTGTACTACCACAAATATTTCCGACCAACCCTCATTTTTGTTTGTCAATGATTTTATTATTGTTTATAGTGATAGTGTGCTTAATAAAGTTTATTTTTTAATTTTATACATTCCTCTGTTAGTGAATTTGTAATTCTAATAATAATTTTTTACTATTACTATAAATACTTAAAAAATAACATTTAATAGCTTAGTGTGATTTTTACACAGACTGCTAAAAAGTAAAACTAATTCCGAGATCCGGGATTCGATAATAATAAAATAAAATAATTTTGGTGGTTTTAACCACTCTTAGTCATGTCTAGTCGGCAACTTTATTAATTCCGATAACTATCGAGTCATCACCGATGAGTGATGATAGAAATGATATTTACTTACATCACATTTAAAGATATCCGACCAGTTACCAGTGACCAGCTTGAATAATGCAAGCTGGAATAATGGATTTATGAAATTAAAGATATGCAAGGCTTACGAGTACACATTTTAGATAAGTAAATAGCATTCGATCCAAGCTGCTGTTATAGGTCGCGTCGTGTAAAAAGATCGCTGGAAGAAAGTGGAGGGGGTGTGTCTGCGCATGGGTATACTCGCGCACGAAAGTACTAGGCCTATTTTTTTATTTTTAGACTAGCCTTTCGCTCGCGGCTTCGTATTACATACAGTATACAGTAAGAAATTCCAAATCTTTTGAAAAAACGAATTGTAAACAATTCGTCTCTCTGTAGACTCGGAACATTTTGTTGCCTCTGCGGTCCGTTTAATACATTGTTTTAAATTATCAACTGCATTATTATCAGCCTCTCTCTTCATAAAACAATATACGTCATAAATAATTTTTCTCTTTTCTATGTAAAACCATTATTTTCGTGATTAAAAACTTTTGTGCGCGATGTTATTTTGAGAATGAAAGTAACGTAGCACAGCGTGGAAAGCAAAGGTCGACTGAAGAACCAATAGCGCGCTAGCAAGCATGCGGTGCGAGACCCCCCCGCTCCCCCGCGCCGCACCTCATACCACCAAATAGACCGATAAATCGCTTAATGCGCAGCTTGACCGCCAGCGTTCTTTTTACTATACCTCTTAATCCATAGTTTATTTGCCTGCTCCTACAGGAATGTATACGACCACCATCTGAACCGTTCCGAGCAGTACACCGACAAGCGGCGCGACAGTCCTTCCAATATGCGCTACTCTGCCAAGGCGGCCGCCGCCGCGGACAAAACACTGGAGAAGGTAAACTCGACCTTAACTATATTAAAATAACACTTAAACCTTCCGTCTGCTTAGTGCCAGAATAATCTATTGTTGCACTACTAATACAATACTGTTCTAACTTAAAATATTATATCATTATATCGATATTATAATATTATATCGATATTTGAGATTTTACCGTGTACAGTACCCCTTAATCTTAAATATCAGTATATTTTAATTTAGAACAGTATTGTATTGGTAGTGCGTTGTGTCTGTATTCACAGCAGATGACAACAGACAGAACCTGTTTTAATAATAATAAAGATAATTGAGTAGGAAAGAGCAGCGACTTCCTGATACAGGTGTTATTTTACTTAACAAGATTGTCACCAAATCATTATTTTATAAATAAGGTCGTTAATGAAATAAAATGTACTGGATAGGCTATTTTTCTGATAAGTGGCTGGACTTATCAGCAAAAAAAACTTTTTAAAAGCAAAATAATAAAAAAAAACTTAATGGTAAAAATAATTTAAACCTGATAATAAAAAAAAAACTTTATAAATAAAACCTTTTGATGAAAAATTATAGAACATTAACTGTCGTACTCAGAGGCGTCAATTAAGTTTTAATGACAATTAAATGTCTTGCTGTCACTTTCTTATGTATAGTGCTAAATAGAGAAGGAAATACATTTAATTGTCATTAAAACTTAATTGACGTCTCTGAGTACGGCAGTTACCTTAGAATTGCACCTTCATCATTTTTCTTTTGCAATCACAATGTAACATGCTTTTATTTAAAAAAAAATTTTTTTCTTACTATCAGGTTTCAATTATTTTTACCTTTTTAGTTCTTTTTTTATTAACAAGTAATAAAAGCTTGTTTTTAAAAAGTTTTTTTTTCTTTTAATTTTATTTTTAACTTTTTAGTATTTTTGTAGGGGTATAAAGGCTTCACTACAACAGGGTTCGCCCTGGTACCCTGAGGCGTTAACGATATGCCATGTTTATACACCTTCATACCATTCATCATCATACAAGCCTAAACTCGATGGGGTTGTATCGTTTAATTACCGAGTTCCTATGGCCATCTTCCAGTTCCATCATCAGACCCTGGATACCATCTAGCACCAAAGTACTTGTCAAGACGAATTATACGAGCCCAAACTCGATGGGATTGTGTCGTTTAATTACCGAGTTCCTATGGCCATCTTCCAGCTCCATCATCAGATCAGCTCTATGTCATAATAATTTTGCATTGTCATCCGATTTACACATGCATGCAAAATTTCAGCTCAATCGGTAACCGGGAAGTAGATCAAATTTAACTTGCAAGATTTGATCACAAACATCGGGACAAGTAAAACTAAATAAAAGCTTGTAAAAAAGGTTACGTTCAGTGAAAGTGAGGAGCTCGATGGCGCAGTGGTTAACGCGCCCGTTCTGTGATTGCAAAGGTTAAGCAAGTTTCTTAAAGGCCGGTCACGGTAAGCCCTTGGTCCAGGCTACATTAGCATAGCAGTAGTTTACAACCACCGCACCGCACTATGCCTGCGTGGTGGTTTATGGCCCGTTCTCCCAATCAATCTATAGGGAAGGCTCATGCCCCAGCAGTGGGGCATATAATGAGCTGGTGATTACTGAAAGTTGAAATGTTTCAGCAAAAACCTGCCAACTACGAGTACAAGGTGGAGCTGGCGGAGGAGCAGCGGCAGTCGGCCGTGGAGGCCGCCAAGAAGACGCTCGCCTACCACGAGAAGAACCCCGAGAAGCACCCGCTCTACCCCGAGGAGTGGAAGAAGTTCTGGAACCGCCGTTACAAGGAGATACAAGCGGGTAATTATTTATTTGTGAAAGGTACACTGACAGATTAAAGTCACTACAAAAGCATACAAACAATTCCACAGGATAAGACAAGACAATAATCCAAATTTAGCGTACACAGAATGCAAATCAATGGCTTAGTCGATAAATGTCTAATTCTTGTTAACTAGACCATGTTTGACAATTGATCCCACTATGCGGATTTAACTGTCTAAGTTGCGATTTTGTTAGCTGGATTCTGCCCAAAGCCTATCAGTTGTCTAGTCCCATATATGGCTCCAGGTTATTCTCGAAAAATGAAGGTATATGGTTTTGTGCTATTCAGCCGATTTAGATAATGCTGGTGGTAGGGTTTCCGCAGAGAATCTATTTAGATGGCTACCACCTATTACCCTTATATTGGTTATATTAGGGCCGATTTTTCAATTGACGTATAAAACTTATTCGTTTGATAAAGTATTAGATAACCATTTTTAAATGTATTGTCATAACATGAATTTTCTTTTTAAACAGGTGACATTTTAGCTTGATTGCGTAATACTTTATCAGAAGGATAAGGATATGATTGAATAATCAGCCCTTAATAAAACTTAGTTACGCAAAGAGCCATAAGAAATAAGGCTCGACGACCGTGTCACATAAACTGGTGTTGTAAGTTAATTCTATAGTTTTCATCAGAAGGCCAGCACGTCGTTTGCCATTTTAAAGTAATAACACTTTTGCACAAAAGATCCCGATGGGTCGAAGTGATACTGAGAGAGGGAAACGTCGGCAGGCCCTACTAAGATGAGAAGGTAATAAACAATGTTTTGCGTCGTAGAGAGCAAGGACCCGTCGAAGCACGACTTCAAGCCAGAGTGGATCTTGTTCTGGACGGCGCGCATGAAGGAGCTGCACGACGAGGAGCTGCGCGTGCTCGTCAGCGAGATCTACCGCAAGATGTGTCTCACGCCACCGCCGCACGCCCTCCAGCACGACCACAAGCGCAGGTAACGTATACGATGTTCGGTAACAGATATATACTACTCAAAACAAAATAAGGGCCACGAGGTATTTTGTCTGTACCATGAAAATAATAAAACCAATATTAATTTTTTTGTCTCCATAACGAAAACTAATGTTGTTTTTACCGATAAATTTATTCCAATAATAATGATTAAAAAGTTTATTTGCTTTTGAAAGAAAAAACACATTTAAGGTTAAAAATAAAAACAATGTAAAGTTACTGAAAACAAAAGAAAATACTCCATGCTCATCTTTTAGTAACGGGTATGCCCCCCTCGTTTCGTTACGCACTCCTGAAGCCTGGAGTGCATGCTCTCAATCAAATGCCTGACATTTTCCATTGGAATCTCTTCCCAGGCCCTTTTAACAGCGTTGATGAGTTGCTGTTGGTTGTGGATTTCCTGATCACCGTCTCTAACTCTTCGTTTCAACTGATCCCACATGTGCTCTATTGGATTTAAGTCCGGACTGTTTGCCGGCCACGGCAAGACTTGAATTTGAGACGCTTCCAGTACAAACCGAGTCGCTTGAGCCGTGTGTGCACGAGCATTGTCTTGCATCAAGATGAATCCAGGACCCGCTCGCTGGGCAAATGGGATCACATGTGGTCTGACGACTTCCTCAATATACCGCTGAGCAGTAACAGTACCCTCATTTAAAATAGCGAGCTCAGTTTTGCCGTGTAAGCTTATCCCGCCCCAAATCATTACATTTGGACCACCAAAACGATCGACTTCATGGATGCAGGCTTCTGAAAATCTCTCGCCGCGTCTTCTCCATACTCTAATACGCCGATCGTCGTTAAAAAATTTTACTTTGCATTCGTCTGTGAAGAGCACCATGCCCCATTGGTTTATGTCCCAGTCCAAATGTTGACGGGAAAATCTTAAACGATTTGCACGATGATTTCTGGTTAATGGAATACGGACAACTCGCCTTCTTGATGCCTGCTGGTCTTCATGCAATCGATTACGAATAGTTTGGTCACTGACACGAGTACCCGTTGTGAGCCGTAAACGATTTTGCAGCTTGCGGGCCGTCGTTGTGCGATCTCGGCGCGCACTTAATCGAATGTAACGATCCTCTTGAGCTGTTGTAATGCGAACTCTGCCCGAACCAGGTCTTCTTCTAACACTGCCGGTCTCTTGGAAACGATTCCATAGATTTTGAATAGCTCTTCGAGAAAATCCCAATTGCAAACCCACAGATCGCTGCGAATGACCTTCTTCAATCATTGTAACGGCTCTGGTTGCTGTCAGCGAGTCCATATGACGCCTGCGTGCTTGTGGCATACTGCAAAAGATGTTTCTGACTCGAGATATCAATGAACTCTGATAATTTCTAATAAACCAAGAAGCTAAGGAAAGCAAAACGTCAAAGAAAATGGAATCAAAATTTTCAAAAATAATTTTAAATCAAATTTTATTTAAAATTGTTGCCAGCATTAGATGAATACTACAATATTAAAAAGTTTAGGTATCAAAGAGTTTGTATACTCAATATTTTACTACTTTCAATATGTAAATGTTTAATAATTTACACCAAAATGAAAAAATACCTCGTGGCCCTTATTTTGTTTTGAGTAGTATATAATTCATAGAAACATAACAACGCAACAATAGTTGCAACATCACAAAATCACCACCAACTCATTTTATGGACACACTGCTGGGGCACAAGCTTTCCCTATGGATAGATAGGGAGAATAGGTCATGTACCAATCCATAAAACCGCATTAGCGAGGATTAGGAGAATCGAAATGATAAACTTTTGGTCACCCATCCGATGACCGGCCTTGCAAAAGTTGCTTAACTGCACTGACCTCCTCGAGAAAAGTTACAAAAAAAAACAAAAAGTTAAATGGTCACCTTCAATAATATGCAAAACCAAATAAAATCTCAAATTTATTTGTTTACATTTTTTTTTTCAACCCTGACTTGTTTTGACTTTTGTCTCTTTTGGACCATGACAGAACAAGAACAACGGATCAACGGGACCTAGGGTTGTCACTTTGCAATTATCCTTTGTATCAAACGACCTCAATATCTCGGCCATGTGGAGCTTTTAAGGCATGTTCGCAATTTTCCGGGACTATGCACGGGATCCTGTCTGCCGTACACGTACAAGTATTACCAAACATACTATATAATAAAATGGAATAATAAAACATGTTTTATGGTCATGACCTACGGAATTGGGCCGAATTATTTCCGTTATCCGTAATGAAAACATTCATTTCAATAGACAATACAAGAAATAGTACAAACGGCAGCGTTATCGCTAAAAAGCAAATTTCTTTTAGGCAACTATTGTTTTGAACTTGACAAAAAATAAGTAGTAAATGGACAGTGACAGTAATCGTATAGTAAGAGCGTGTAACAAGCTAACGGAAGAAGTTATCTCAGCCCAAAATCGATGCCCTCCTTATACAAGAGTCGTGTTTCGATCTATTACCATACGATTGCCATTATGTACAACTGTTTAAGGTAATTCAAAGTCAAAAATTCAAGCTCAAAATGTTTATTCGGCGTAGCAGTTGGACTTATGTTCATTCAATAAAACTAATACATTAAATTTAAACAGGACTCCTCCCAACATAAGTTGTAGCTTCAAGAATCTGCAACTGTATTTGTCGGCGCGCGAGTGGCCTTCGGCCGCTCTCAGCGACCCGTCGGACCCCTGGGGGCCTACCGCCTAACTCTATAGTTTATGGCGTCATCTTGTAATTTCGAAAGCGATATAAAAGCAATATCGAAAGCTATAAGTTATAGCTTTCGATATTGATTTCATATTGCTTTCATATCGCTTTCGAAATGACAAGATGACGCCATAAACTGTAGAGTGCGATAGCGAGAGCGATGGCGATAGAGTTAGGCGGTCGGGGGGCTGGCCCCGCCACACACCGCCGCATTTTGCATCACAACAGTTTAGCCACCGGCCGATTTACCTTTGTTCGGTCACGCGGATTATTTGTAACACATAATATTATATATCTTAAAATACAGTCTGCTTTTTACTCTAAGATCCCATTTGATACATCAAGAAACTGTAAATGAATTATTTTTGTCAGGTCCCCGGAACCCAAGCGCAAATCGCCGGAACCAATGCGCAGATCGCCGGAGCACAGGCGGCCGCCACCCGAACCTAGGCGCCGCTCGCCTATACCGCCCAGGCGCAGATCCCCGATGCCCAGGCGCAGGACGCCCGAGCCCCGGCGGCGGTCGCCCGACCCCAGGCGTCGGTCTCCAATCCCGCGCCGCTCGCCAATCCCGCGCCGCTCGCCAATCCCGCGTCGCTCGCCAATCCCGCGCCGCCGCTCCCCGGACCCGAGGAGACCGGTTAGGAGACCGGACGATCGGTACAGAGCGGATCATAGGTCAGTTACATTATTGTTTTTAAGACATTTTACGTTTCGCCATTTGAAAACAAAAAAAAAACAAAGTTCTTATTCTTTCAAACCATTAAGCCAATCTGTTACCGCCTCTGTGGTCTAGTGGTTAAGACCACTGATCTTAGACCCAGGGCTCCCGGTTTCGATTCCTAGCTTTCCTTTCTTTCTTTCTTTCTTTACAATCACGAGCATTAACATGTATACACTTCTAGTTTTGGCTCTTATTCCATTGTGTACATAAAAATGAGCTGATGATGATGATGAAGTACATCATCATCAGCTCATTTTTATGTCCCCACTGCTGGGGCACGAGCCTTTCCTATGGATGGATAGGGAGAACGGGCCATAAACCACCACGCGGGCCCAGTGCGGATTGGTGGTTGTTAACGACTGCTAATGCAGCCGGGACCAACGGTTTTACGTGCCTTCCGAAGCACGGAGGAGCTCGAGATTATACATTTTTGGTATCCCATCCGATGACCGGCCTTTGTGTTAATTATCATAACAAAATATGTCGCCATAAAATCAATGTTTGTGGCGTTGATGTTGCTGTGTTCCGGCAGTTGGAGATAAGATAGCCAGTGAGGATTCCGGGAGAAATGCGCTTCCACCTTCGTCCTTATCATCACTTAACATCAAGTAACATAAAGGCCAAGTAATAATAATTTATAGAGATTTATAGAGGTTTATAGATATTTTATCTGTTTTAATACAAAACGTTGACTAAAGTTAGACTCTGCTTAAAACGGATGCTGTCACTTTTTAGCTAATACTTTTAGACACAATATTTTAAACACGTATTTAACCATTGTTTAATTTGAAACACTAATTTGTAGTTCAAGGGTATATTTTTGTACAGACCACTACCACCTCGTACGTCGCTGGACCGAGGCGATCGCAGCCACTCTACGTCGCGGTCTGGCTCCACTAGGATTCGATCCCGCAGCCCCATTCACAGGTGACTTATTAAACTGTTATTCAAGTGACCATTAGGTTACTCCAATATAGCACTGAAGCCCGTTGTCCACGATAACGCTAATCAACGATGATGTAATAGTTAGAGTCATCATATTATTGCATAGCAAAGTCGCAAGCCGTAGATAATAGACAGTGATACAGAATATAATGATATATGATATAAAATAAATTTATTAATTTAATAAGTGTACCATGAACATGTACAAAGTATTATGAATCGGCATACTATCGTTAAAAAAAAAAAATTGCAGGCCGAATCATAAGTCTGGAAGTATGCACGTCCACTGCTGGACATAGGCCTCTCCACGTGTACGCCACTGTGCATGATCCGTGTACACGAACGAATACATGCCGGTTAATAATCCGCCACTATTACATATTCGATGAAACACATTTTTTTTTAATAAAACTAAACTAGACTGCGCGGTATGAGTATGACATACCTTTATGCCTAGTGCGAGTTTCATTCACCAGTCCATCACGTTAACGAAAACGAGAATTTGTATGGCAAAATTTTAACTCTTCCCGTATGTCGCCAGGAGGCGCTGCTTCAATGCTGTACTAATTTTCGTTTTCATAAACGTAATCGAATGAATACGGATACTTATCCTTTCCCCCTGATCCTTGTAATGACATCAGTTCATTCAAGCATAGGGATGTCGAAAATTAAAAAATATCGATACATCGATATATTTATAAGTATCAATATCGGTCTCGATATATCGCGAAAAAGTATCAATATAACCGAATTTAAAAAAGCAGGTTCTCCTTTTTTTTTAAAGTCTGTTAAAAAATTTATTTAGGTCAGCGTCAGCCTAGCCCTAAATAAATAATAAAAACCGATTTTTTATTATTATTTTAATCATGAAAATCTCAATTAAAACAAAGGAATCAGTCAAACCAGTATTTGTCCGGCAGTAGAGTAAAAAAACTAAAAAAAATTTAGACTTGTTCCGCCGTCAGCCGGCTCCTTTTGTAAAGAACCGCCAGATTTACGGCAGAAGCCACTCTCTCTCTCTGACGGCACGGAGGAAGCCGTGGTGGGTGTTAAATATAAAAAATATCGATTTTGATACGAATTTCGATATTAGTTATTTTGTATCGATGTATCGGAAAAAAATATCGATATATCGTACAAAAAATATAGATGTGTCGATATTTTTTCAACAAGCTTATTCGAGCACCACACGGCCGTAGGTCCAGTCGCGAGGTGCGCGGCACCAACATCGACATCGGCCGCTGCAGCCGCAGCCCGCTGTCGCGGCGCGCCGCCGCCGTGCCGCTGCGCAACCGCAGCCGCACGCCGCCGCGCGCCGCGCCCTCGCTGCAGACCGTGCTCATCTCCGACGACGAGCTCAAGCCGTGAGCACGCGTTTATGTTTTATTTTAAATTTATTTATGAGAAGCGGCTTTGTGAAACATAAAGATCCCAAACCGAATAACTTTTAATGAAACAAAAGTCACTCTTATTAGCGTTTTGCAGTCTTCTTTCTAGAATATGTTAAATACTAGATAAATAACAATACTTAAATAAGTATTTTGTTGTTATAATATAAAATGTTTAACTAACAGATAAAAGCATTCTAAGCTTTACAGAAAATTTTCAACAGGCCTGTTGTACAATTAGTTTGTATAAATCTTGCACGTTCGTTTTTTTGACGTAAAGCTGTTGTCGTACTAGTTAGCATGGTGCAATAATTGCACCCACCATGCATATTTGGTTGAATTTCCCCAATTGAAAGCTTCCTTGTTATCGCAGTGACGAAGGCCCCTCACCGTGGAACTCTGACAACGAGCTGGACTCGCTCGGGTCGCTGCCGGAAGCTCGCTCACCCACTCGCATATCCCACGGCAGCGAGCGCTCGCACTCGTCCCGTCCGCGACGCGAATACTCCCGCCCCGCGCCGCCCGCCGACCTTGGCCCCCCTGAAAACGTCGTGGCTACCTTGAGACTGCTCGTAGCGCTAGAAGACTACCTAGGTAGCGTTGGACCAAAGCTTGTGGACTTGCTCACGGACGCGCTGCGTATGGAGAAGGTTAGTTGTGTTAGTGACGACACTCTTTTAAGACACTAGTCTTATGAGTTCCGGATGAAGAATACGCTTCGGCGCGTCCTGTTCTGGCAGTATGTCTTAACGCAGATGGTCCTTTGTGCGAGTTGGTTTACTTGCGCAAGGTAGTCTAGCGCCTCTCGTACAACCTTATAGGTTGGTAGAAGGTGCTAGTATACAATTAAAATCAGTGTGTAGAAGGGTCCCTCGCCTTGGAACTGTGACAACGACCGTGCGTTTTGACTGCTCGTAGCACTGGAAAACTACCGCGTTAGCGTTGGACCGAAGCTGGTGAACTTGCTCACGGACGCGCTGCGTATGGGTAAGGTTAAATCTGTTATTTTCGGTACTGTGACGACGTTCCCTCACCCTGGGGGACGATTCTTGAATCTCACTGGTGATCTCGACTTAAAAGTGACATGAAATACATGAAATAAAATACTGTTTGCATTACATACCGTTCGAGAATTTTCAGACAGATTACAGTCAGTTACAAAGCCATGAGAATTTAACAAAAACTAGACATCACCGGCTCATGTTTATGTCTCTAGTGCTGGTGCACGAGCCTTCCCTATGGTTGTATAGGAATAATGAAAAAAATCCATAAATAGTAAACACATTTGATTTGATAGGACCGTTTTCCCCAACGCAGGAGACGGCGAACTCGTCTAAAGAGCTTCTAGTGCGCGACTCGGCCGTGGTGCTGATCGAGACCGCAAAGGAGAAGCTGAAGGGCGCCGTTGGTACCGGCTGCATTAGCAGTCGTTAACAGCCACCAGTCTGCACTGGGCCCATGTGCTGGCCCGTTTTCCTTAGCCATCCATAGGGAAGGCTCATACCCCAGCAGACGGGACATAAAACGAGCTGATGATGATGTTGGTCTGTTGAGTATGACTAGATAGTAAACACTTGATACGATTGGACCGTTTTCCGTTAACAAGGAGAAGGCAAACTCGTCGGAGGAGCTCCTAGTGCGCGATTCGGCCGTGGTGCTGATCGAGACCGCCAAGGAGAAGCTGAAGGGCGCCGTGCAGGCGGGGCTGGTGCCGGCCGCCGCCGCCGCCGCCGTGCGCGCCGCCGTCGTGCGCGCCGCCGCCACGCTGCACGAGGCGGACAAACGCACCAAAGCCAAAACGCCGGTACACGCTCTATTTTTCTTTTAGTTGACGGCTTCGTGCGGTTAGCACATGTAGCCAGTGTCAAAGTATTTTTTTTAAGTTATTTATATAAATAATATTTATTTTGTTAATATAAATATGATGATGATTAATGATAATTGTAAAAAGAAGTGAGAGATGATTTTCCCCCCGACACCCCTTGGGAATATCAGTTAAGATGTGGGGCATTACTAAGACCTCACGCGGATTTCTTAAATTTGAAAAGTGACGTTGCACTGTTTTGTTTTATTTGCCAACACCCATGCACGTTCATAAACACTTGAGGGTTAATCAATCCACCATTATTTCAGATTAATATTCAACGTAACACAATTTTTATGAAATAAAACAAAACCGCTGAACTGGCTCTTCACTTTCCCGCCAAGAAGTCACACGCTCTATTTAAAACGCAGATATCGTTTGAGATTTTTCGGTACCAAAAATAAGTTACCAGTGACATTGAAAAAGAGAAATAGGAGCACTCGTAATTCTCACTCTACGATATCAATGAATAATTCTCACACTATGATATCAATATCACGGTATGAGAATTAGTCACCGGTTCAAATAATCGCCCCCCAGGACAGCCGCACTTTAAACGCATTTTCGTACGAATTTAACTATTACGTAAACATACGGGTTGGGCACAGGGGCAGGCGTCTATAATAATGACTTTAAGCATAGTCAAAGCATGGGAAAATTTGCTACTGTTTACCAAGCAGAAACTTTCACAATTCTCCTATGCGCAAAGCAGAATATAGAGTTAGCTATGAAAAAACGAAATAGATGAATATATCAATTCTTCTACAACTTGCAGATTTGCATTCCCACCATAAATTTACAGCTGATCGTAATTGGTATACTTAATGACTTAAAATACTTTTAACACCGACGAAGTAATAAGGAACCGATTGATTAATGAAATGATTTCAGTTTAAATCAGAATAGCGACCATCGACTGACGAGAATAGGGGTGCGGACCGTAGTAGGTAGATTAGAGCGCAGCGGGCGGACGTTAAGTGGCTTAGGCTTACGCTTACGCTTACGCATACGTATACTTTTGTTGCAATATTATTTTGCAATGTAGGCTGTTCAATCACTTATTAACACAATTAAAAATAATCTTATAATAGGTACTTACCGACCAAGTTTATGATACTCACAGGTACTGCTCAAAGTGGGCACCTTCACGTTCTATGCACAAATGAGCACGGTGCCGTTCTAGATAAATTTTGCAGCACATTACGATTTGACCTTACACCAAGTCACGTCAACTTACGTCAAGTCTGGCGACCTCGGAGGCCAGGGTACTGGCTCCGCCGATCCGCGTAAACATACGACCTCGGAGGCCAGGGTATTGGGTCCGCCGATCCGCGTAAACACACACTGGTCCGTCCATAAAATGCTGGCTTCTCGGTGTTCTTGACTCAGTGACAAAAACTGACCCGGGCGGCATGGTCTTGTTCGTTCAACTCTTGAACTCTTCTGAAGTGGAACGGGTATTGTTGCTCCGACTTGAGAAGCCGCCAGACTGTTGTGTGGTGGACATTAAAGCGGCGGACAGCATCACGAGTACTGGCACGTGGTTCTCTATTGAAGTATTTGAGGATTTGCTCTTGATGTTAATCGACTGAGAGGCCTACACTGCCGCGACCCTGCGCATGTCGAGGAACGATGAATTGGCGATGATCCCTCAATCGTTGCGTGGCAGCGAGCATTATCTCGCGCGATGGAGTTGGTCTGTTTGGAAACATTTCCACGAGCATAACCATGGCTCGACGTAGACTGTACCCACTAATTGCGTATAATTGCACCATCTGCACAAGTTCTACGTTGGAATAATTTTCCGTCATTTTACTTTTACGATACATACACACACACACAACACACTTAAGAACACGTTTCGCTCAAAATTTGCTAGGGTGTAACAAACGTGTCACTCGTTCGGGGCGGCGCGGCACACTGGCTTCGATGTGCTTTTTAAAATATGATTATTATTTTTTCATATATTTTTTATAATTTATTTGTAATAATAAGTATAAGCAATATGGCTGTTACTATGAATATGTCGTGAATGCAAATCAGCATATTGTATATCCATGACGTTTATTCGTACGAACTAGGGCTAGGGCTTCCTATACCGCAATACCGAGATCTCGGTATTCTGAGATTCCGCGTCATTTTCCAGCCTCGCGTGTTGCGGAGTACGGGCGCTGAATTCCGCGGGATTTGCAGGATATACCTTCAAAATCCTTGTATTTACTATGCTTTGTGTGACGATGAAACATTTCGTCTTCCAGCGAAAAAAATATTTCGAAAAGAAATTAAAGACTTTGTAATGAGAATTAAGTTCAGCATTTTAAATTCATATGAGACTGAGAGCAACAACAATGAAGAGGTTTCGCCATATGATTCCGAACTTACTTTGAAACTTTAAAAATAAAAAAAAACACGTTTCTTTTCCAGCCATCCAAAAGCAAAGCCAAATCGAAGCCGATGCCCGTAGCGGGCGTGGGCGAGGTAGACCGCGCTCAAATCGCCCAGCAAATGGCCGCGGCACTGATAGCCCAAGGCAAGACCGACGTCTCATCTGAAGAGCTGGCGCAACTGGTGGACGCCGTGGTCGGGATGGCGGAGGCCAAGAAGCGGGAGGCGGGCACCAAGAAGGTGGAAGTTAAAGAGGCCGTGAAGCCGGTCAAGGCCGCCGCGCCCGCGAAGGCCTCAGCATCGGCCTTGCAGATGCTGCAGTCGGCCTACGATGAGAACGATAAGAAGTATGTGTGGTTTTTTGTTTAGTTTGTATCCCCGTGATTATGAGAGTCCATATTGAATTCTTCTTTGAACATTTAAGACATATGCTTTTTATAGGCTTATAAATTAATTAGTAACTCTTTATTTGTAATAAAAAACCTTCACACTTTATATAATCTTTGATACTTTTAAAAATACTTAACTGGTTAGTCAGTATAGAAACAATTAGGACCTTTCAAAACAATATCTTTTCATAGTTGTATGGGAATGGCGAGCTATAGCGTCAGTTATGTTTCTTGCTTTTAAACTATATTTCAAAAGTCAAGGTGCCTAACAAATAAACAAGGAATAAGCTCCGAATAATTAATCCCTGTTTTGTTCCTGTCATGTAAACGTCATTTCAAATTAAAGTAAAAGAGACAAAACATGGAATAACTATTCGAAGCTTTTTCTTTGTTTATTTGTAAGACCCCAAAGAGACTAAACACGGAATAACTCAAATTCAAATATTATACTCTGTCTATTAGAACAACGGTAAATGTCTTCAAATGATGTCTTGTCGTTGTCAACATACCTATTTACTATTGTCCAACAACAACGCATTGTTACAGAGTCGACAAAGAGGAAGCGCCCGACGCAATGGACGGCCTATCCGACTCCGACTTGGAGACGTTGCTGAAGAACTTCAACGAGCTATCCGCCGAGGAGCAGCACAGTCTGATAGCCTATCTTAAGAAGCTGGAGGCGCGCTCGCCGCTGCGCGTGGAGCGCCTGCGCCAGTACGTGGGCGCCGCCGCCACCGCCGCCACCACCACCGCCGCCACCACCGCCGCCACCGCCGCCACCGCCGCGCCCGCTCCGCTCGAGGACGAGCCGCAGCCCGAGCCGGCCGCGGTCACTATAGAGAGCGACGACGACGACGACGACTACACGGTCGATGAGGTGAGTTTTAACCACTAAACGGCCAATAGTTAACAGGTTGACCGCCGCCGAGCCTAGATACAGTAGTCGGTCATTTGGAGCTTAACCTATTTAGCCCGGCCAGATGTGTGTGTTGTTGTAAATGAATCTCAAAGTATTAGGGTACATCTATTTTATACTTGAGAGATGTCAAAACACCTCGTCGACCTAAGTGGGTGGTCTTATATAGATCGGGCGTCGCCACGTTTGCCACTCTTCAACACAAATCCCAGCCCGAGTCCAAGGCTGTCACTTAAGAAAGAGCGATAATGACCACTACATTGTTAAAGAGGTGAGTGGACACTGCGTAAACGACGGCTGCGCATATAAGTAGGCGCCGCTATGACGACGTCTACACTGGAGGTAAGACATGACTACCGATAAATGGACAGTTGCGTAGAGGACGGCTGCACAAGTACGTGACCGCTGGGCCGCTTGTCTACAAGCTATTACACTTGAAGGAGGTAAGCGTTGACTAACAATAAACGGACATTATACTCTGTTCCAAATACGAAGTCCTTTTTGACAAATGTCAATTTTACAGCTCTAGCGAAGTAGGTAGGTAGGAATTTCACCCTAGTACTTTCCATCACAACTTCACGATCTTTTGAAAAACACATGACAACTAAAACTCAAACGTACTTAAACAAAAGATAAGTTAACAACAATTAAACCAAAATGGCTACGTGAGAGTGATACCAGATGGAACAATTAAAATACTGTCGCTATACTTCAAATACGCAACCTTTGAAGAAAAAGCGCAATACCAATAATATAATAAAATATTACTAGTTTCTTACTTTATACCACTTAAATACTGAATGAATGGCAGGTTTTACGATTTAAGGAAAGGAAATTAATGAAAAAGTTCTTGTAATTTTTATGTCTGGTATCTCTGTTGTTGCCAACTGTTGCCATGTTCATTGGGGTGCTTGCCCCAATGAAGTTGGCAACATTTGGCCAACTTCATTGGGGCAAGCAAGCTTTCGCTCAGGTTGTAAATGTTTCATAGAATCTATAAAAGACAAAGACGTTTAGCTTTCGCTCAGGTTGTAAATGTTTCATAGAATCTATAAAAGAGAAAGACAAAGACGTTTATTATAGATACGTACATCAGTGTCATGTTGATTGGAAGTACTTGTGTTGACGTTAGGTGAGACGCATGTATAGAGCTCGCGAAGCCCGCTTGCAAGCCACGAGGTGCGAGTGAGATGTAAAGACTCGTACTGTCTCCTGTAACTAAGTTATTGTTTTAGATTTGTACGTAGTTTAGTAACTTATTAAATCGATTATTTTTATTTTAAATTAAATAAAAATTAATGTTGGCAAAAAAAAAATTACATTCATAAAAAAATATTACATGATTGTTATTCAGTGCGATATATATTTGTAGAATTGAGTTTTTGCTAGGGCAAGCCGGGCTTTTCGGCTTATATGAAGGTACCGCCACTGGTGTTGTGACTTGAGACTCCATTTTTAACTCAATTTTCCGTAATATTTTGATGTTATAATTTAATGTTATAATTTACTACTTTTGGCTTAATCATCATCGCTTTCAGAAATGTTGTAATCGTTGTTGGTGTTGTCGGCGCCTGTCGTGTACCCGGCGGCATTTATAATTTTCTATGAGAGAATCTATATGCACATCTTTTTCAGAGTTTCCCAATTTTCAGTAGCTATTTTTAGTAGTTCTTAGTAGTAGTAGTGATCAGTAGTTGTAATGATCGGATCGTGCTCAGTGGCGTGCACTTGGAGAGGCCCATATTCAGCAGTGGACTAATATAGGCTGATGATGATGATGATGATGATGATGATGATAAATTCCTGCGCTTTACTGAGCAAAATGGTTCTTTTTGGCGTCATTATTATAGTATGTATAAATACATACTTAAACACAAAATCAACAGATAAAATTACAGAAGTAATAGTAATCTTACAACTACTAGTAAGGTTTTTACTGTTACATCGCTTTTTCATAAAGGCTTGGTCCACGGGATTCGCGTTCGATTACGCACAATTATACACGAATATCAGCAATTTTACGCGATTGATTTATTTACAATGAACTTTCTAACTATATAAAAGTAATTGAAAAATAATCACTGTTCTAAGTAAAATAGTTAGTTTGGTTTGTAAAACAATTATGTAATGTTTTATGTTGATTGTACTTTTATCAAATAGTGACAAATTCTTACTACAAAACAGTGTTTAAAGTTAAACAATGGCTAAATACGTGTTTAAAATATTGTGTCTTTGTCTAGAAATATTAGCTAATAAGTGACAGCATCTGTTTTAGGCATTTTCTAACTTTAGCCTTCGTTTTATATTAAAGCAGTTTGTGTTTATTTTCGCATTTTTATAATGTCAAAAAGGACTTCTCATTAGGAACAGAGTATAGTTGCGTAGATTGACGGCCACGTCAGTAGGTGCTGCTAATTGAGAAGCCTTGTTTGGTCGAACAAAAGAACAATGATGACGTTTACACGGGGAGGAGGTGAGTCTTCACTACCAATAAATGGGCCAATGTTTGCGTAGACGACGGCTGCGCCAACGCGTGGGCGCCGCGCCCGCTGCCGCACCCGCCCGCGCGTCCGCACCCGCCCGCGCGTCCGCCCCCGCATCCGCGCCCGCATAGCTCGTCAGCAAGCCCAAGCTCTAGCTCAAATCAGTCAATGCGAAATCAACAACATAATTAAAGAGGTAAGCATTTTAAAATTAGACGAATTGATCTTTCACTAAAAGGTTCGAGATCTTATAGCCCATCAGACCTACGTTATTTTAACAAAACTAAGATAGACAGGCAATAAATATGTAATATGTTACAAACGTGTTTATATGCATATTCAAAAGACCGTTATGTCAATGCATAAAACTACGTTTGCCAATGCGGGTTGGTGATAACAAACCCGGGGTATGCATCGAAAAATACGAAACACACTTTGCCCGACCTGGAAAACGAACCCGAGACCTTCGGATATCTAGCCGAGCGCTTAGCCACTCTTCGACCGAGTTACAAGTAATAAATGTATATTAATTTGTTATAGGTTTTCCAGTCTGCTACACAGAAGGTGAAAGAGTACCAGTTGCGTCAAGACATGGAGATCGTCAAGAAGTCCCTAGAGGAGACTCAAACTGTGACCATGCCGACGGAAACCAAGCAAGGCCCAGTGATCGACTTGGCTAAGAACTTGTCGTCTGCTACTGACCTCTTGGCGTTGGTGCAAGCGTCGATCCAATCTACGGCGAAAGCTGCGCCCGCACAGGCCCCGTCAGCATCTGACGTCGTCGCAAGTAATACCCAGCCACGGTCTTTCGGCGATTTACCTGAAACACCTATGGCGACGCAGGAATCAGGAATAGCGTCCCTTCTACTAAACGCTTCCATGCCCCACCGACCACAATTGACCCAAGACGGTATGACACGCCTTCCAATGAACCCTTTGAATTTTAAAGGAAACATGAGTAACCAAACTGACTCATGTGATAATCAAGGTAATAGACCTTTTCCAAGCTTGTTAGAGAATATTGAACCTTTTATCCAAGAGAGAAGATCACCGATGCTGGACAACAGAAGCCCTATCTTGCAGGATAACAAGGGGCCTTTTTTAAAGGATAATAGAGGACCCCTTTTACAAGATAACAGGGGATCATCCATGCAAGATAACAGGGGACCTCCCATGCATGATAACAGAGGAAATAACATGCAAGACAACAGGGGAAATAATATGCAGGATAATAGGGGAGGACCTTCCATGCAAGATAACAGAGGAAATACCATGCAAGACAACAGAGGAAATACCATGCAAGACAATAGAGAACCTCCCATGCAAGATAACAGGGGAGGACCTTCTATGCAAGACAACAGAGGACCTCCCATGCAAGATAATAGAGGAAATGTAATTCAAGAGAACAGAGGAGGGCCTTCTGTGCAAGACAACTGGGTAAATAATATGCAGGATAACAGGGGAGGACCTTCCATGCAAGATAACAGAGTAAATACCTTGCAAGACAACAGAAGACCTCCCATGCAAGATAACAGAGGAAATATCATTCAAGAAAACAGGGGAGGGCCTCCTATGCAAGACAACAGAGGAAATTCCATGCATGATAACCGGGGAAATAACATGCAAGATAACAGAGGAAATACCATTCAAGAGAACAGGGGAGGGCCTTCTATGCAAGACAACAGGGGAAAGAATATGCAAGATAGCAGGGGAAATAACATGGAAGATAACAGGGGAAATTTCCTGCATGATAACCGGGCTAATAACATGCAAGATAACAGGGGAAATTCCATGCATGATAACAGGGGACATAACATGCAAGATATCAGGGCGGGGCTTTCTATGCAAGACAATAGGGGACCTCCTATGCAAGATAACCAGGGATCTTCCATGCAAGATAACAGAGGACCTTATCAACAAGAGAATAGGAGTTCCTATGTGCAAGATAACAGAAGCCCTTTTATGCATGACAATAGAGGCATGTCTATGCAAAATAACAGAAGTTTTCCAATGCAAAATAACAGAGGGAATAATATGCAGGATAATAGAGGTCCACTTTCACAGAATAATCAACAACCATTTGGACAGAATAATCAGCAACCATTTGGACAGAATAATCAGCAAACATTTGGTCAAAATAATCAACAACCATATTTACATAATGGTCAACAATTTTCACAAGATAACAGAGGGCCGCCTCAGAGAAATTTTGGCCAAGATTCGTACAATCAAGGTCCTAGACCTAACTTTATAAATAATAGAATGAAAGACCAACATATGAAATCGGATCAACAAAATTTCGGCAATTTCCGGGGCAGAGGTCATTTTGGCGGACCAATGAGAGGCCGCGGAAGAGGTGGATATTATTAACATTAATTTTATTGTGAGCTTTACGCCAGCGTTAAGTTTTCAAATTATCTTGATTTTCGGCCTTATCTCATGTAATTGTGTACGAAATCTCAAAGTGTGTCCAATAGTTATTGAGATATTCGCGAAAAACAGATTACCCCAACAAATCTTTGAATAACTTCGAAATTATAAGACGCACCTGTTTAAGAATGACATGCTCAGTTACAGCGCGTCATGATCTATCTTCCTGGGTATTTTTTCTCGGAAAAAATCATTATGCTAGGGTAACGTTACCCTAGTGGAATAATCTGTTTTTCGTTAATATCTCAAAACTACTAGACGCACAAATTGAGGATTTCGTGCATTATTTATTACACGAGATGAGGCATAACTATTACATATCAAGTAATTCAACAACTTCCCGCTGGCGCAACGCTCACCGTTTTATTATTCATTGTTCAATGTGTTTCTATTTTTAAAACGCACAATAAGTGCAAAGTACGATGTATTTTATGATTAATTTGTATAGTAAGAGTCATTAAATAGTATATCCTATTATTGCGTTTGTTATTTTAAACACATTTTATTAACTTTTCAAAGTCAGGACTTTATAAGATGTTCATCTTTTGTGTATCGTCACAGACTTTATAATAGAGCCCTTTCTGTCTTACGCTTATGCAGACGTAAGTGTAATATATACAGGGTGCAATCGTTAAGTGTGCACAGGCGATTATTCCGACACTATGAGATTTCAAAAAACTTTAAACTGATTACGAAAGTACATTATGTAATGAGTAAAATGGCATCAATAACTTAAAAAATCAAACGAGAATTATCCAAAATTTTGACATTAAACACTCCCATACATTTAGTATGAGATTAGTAGAAAGGTTTTAGTTTCCTTGTTTTAAAAGGTTAATTTAGCTTTATTAACATAACAAAATAATGTATATCAAAAATAATAATATCTTTTTAATTGAATATTTATTTCTTTGTATAAAAGCACAAAAATTTGTAAACAAATTAGATGTTCGAAATGACGATTGACTGATCTTTAGTATTTGTAAAAATATTTTGATCAGATGTTAATGACGGTAGTTGTTGACATTGAATTGGCGCCTTTGGCTTTCAAAGTAAAAAAGTAAATAGTGTTGAATAATTTCGGCGGGCTGGTTAGAACCACGATAGCTCAATTGGAAGAGCACCTGACCCGGTATGTCAGAAGGGTGCAGGTTCAAATCCTGCTCGTGGAAATTTTTTCAACATTGTGTTTTTGTAATTAAATATTCAATTAATTATTTTTTAATTTTTTTACTTGTGATTGATTGTCCTTTATATTTTGTGTTTTTTTTTATACTTAGCACGGCAAATGACTTCATACCACCTGATGTTAAGTGGAAATGGAGTCCAGACGCGAAGACAACTGGTGCAGCGTGAAAACAACGCAGCATCAGTCAACTTCACTCTGCCGGCCCACAAGGTGCTTCTTCACGCCTCGTTTGAAGGACCTCATATCATGGGAAAGAGGGAAAACGTGTGCTGGTAGACTATTCCATCTTTTGGAGGTGCGACAAAGAAACGAGTCACCAAATTTCTTTGTGCGCGATGGGATATGTGTGACAGTGAAGCGATGACTCCGGAGAGCAGCACGTGTACTCCTATGGAGGAAGGGAGAAAGTGGGATAAGTGGGAAGGTCAAAGAGTTCTTCTTTGTGATGGAAAGTGTCCTTTTAGGATAGGGCATTTTCCAATATTTTGACGATGTAAGGGAGAAAAGAGCTGGACACTTGCTGAGTTTCTTGCCGGTTCTTCTCAGTACAAGATGGGAGATCTTGAGTAGACTTACGAACCGATGGCATAATGACGTTCATAAGAGCTTTTTGTAACCTAAACTGAATAAATGATTTTGAATTAGAATTAAAATTTTGAATTGACCGCGTACCGGAAAGCGCAGTGTGGGCAGGCCTCCAACAAGGTGGACCGACGATCTGGTGAAGGTCGCGGGAAGACGCTGGATGCGAGCAGCACAAAACCGGTCGTTGTGGAGATCCTTGGGGGAGGCTTTGGTCCAGCAGTGGACGTCTTTTGGCTGAGATGATGATGTATTAATAGATATTTTATAAAATTTAGTTCGGATATTGTTTCAGAATTGAATGTTTAATATGGGACTGTCCTTTTAGTAATCTCTTCAAAAGCATAGGATGTACCCAAAATTCTCTATATCTTCTTCTTTTTCTGTACTTTAAGTATAAAATAATACATCGCGATCTCTGGATATCCATAGCGTGTACGTCCCTACAGTTCTACTGACAGAATGATCGAAGATGTGCGTCGTGAGCTTCGAGTCTGTGAAAAATCCGGGAGCCGCAGACTCGATCGCACCAATAGTGTGTCGTCTGCGCTGCACCTAAAGATCGGTTAAGAAGTAGGTAAGCTATTTGGGTTTTTGTAATTTGTTTCGCAACATTTTGGTGTGGCTCATCTTGGCGTGGCCACCATCACCAACTGGAAATTTGACTTTATAGATAATTTGTCAGAGTTTGTCGGTCCACCGTTCAAAAGTTCATAAGGTGTTCAAAGTGGCCCCGCCAAGATGAGCGCTCATCCTGACGTGGCCACCTTGTATCTATGAAACTACGGGTCGTAGCGAAGATCTGATTACATCAATAATTTTTGGATAGTTTGTCGGAATTTGTCGTTAAACGCCAGAATTTGTGGGTGCTTCTATTTAATGTTATATCAACTTCTTTTTTTCCCATACAACATGTACAGTCGCGTACATAAGCATTTACCCCCCCTATTCATAGAAACTATTTTAGCATTATTTAGTTAATCATTGTTTTGTCTCTTTTTCTCAAATTCAAAATGACGTTTGTGTGACGTTGACAAAATAATATTTAATCATTAACCCCCATATTCATAAAAACTATTTGAGCACTATTTATGCACACAAAATTTGCGTTAAAATTATATAAACAAAACAAAAACATTTTACCAAGCAACTTAACTTTGGTAAGGATTGGTTGGATTGGTAAGGAGGTAAGGATAGATAGTAGGGCCGAGCGACTTCCTTCAAAGAAATGCAATGAAATATCAGTGTATACTTCATATTTTATTAGAAAAACTTAAATATTCTATACAATATGACTTTATGATCAATAGGTAAAACATTGTTTAATATGGAATTTCAGTAAGTTCCCATTTCCAGTAATGCATCTATTTGTTCAGTCTCTGGCAGAATGTCTATTTCTATAGGTTCAGCCTTTATGTTGTTTCCAGATTTGGGATCGAGTGTAAAGAATCTAAATAACTTCGAGAGATTGATGATGGAGTATGCAGAGTGGGTAAGCCAGTCCTCTACAATTTCCTTCAGTGATTGAAATGATGACGAAACTTGAGGAGTTATACGCATCTCTGCAATAAAAATGTATATTATTAAATAAATACATAAACAAAAAAAAAAATTATTGAGTATTGTGGATGCATGCTAACTTACTTGAATAATGTGGTTTACTCAAATCAAATAAGAAGAGGAAAAAGTTGGTTTGCAAATACAAGTCCTTTTCAGTGTACTCTCTGAACATTACTCCTTTTTCGCATTGTCTGCACAAGGGATAGCCGCCTGCAAAGGTTTGTGGTAAACGCGCGGTGCGGTACCCACACGCCGGGTCTTCGCAGGACAACCAGCCAGCGTAATACTGGGCGTGGTATTGACGGATCTGCGCAGTTAACTGATTCTGTATACATGCCAAGTAATCCATCGGCCTTACTGAACACTTTTCGTTTTGACATCTTTCTAAAAAGGAAACACTATCCTTATCTATTTTCACAAATGTTTCCCTTATCTTATTTTCAATTTTACATTTATCATGTACACATACAAATGTGAATTCTTTACAGTGTCTGTATTTTTCTTGTTCGCTCTCCACTTCGTAAGTGTCGGTATTTTGATTGTCTTTCTTGATTATGTGTTTGTACCCAGATGGATCGAGGCCCAGGCAGTCCGCCACACGCGCTGGGTCCATCCCTTCGATTGGTTCACATATTCTTGATATTACTGGATGCAGTTGGTGAGCTAAATAGTACCTTACGTCAATATTTAGTGTTTCACTGTTTTTTAATTCTTCTATGTGATAGGCGCGCTGAGTCGCAGATTTGTCTGTGCCATCTTCGCAAATGATGTAGGGGACAATATCGCCTTTTTTGAACCTTCTACTGTTTTTATTATTCAATCGTAGAGCAACTACAACATGCGGTTGCAAATTTTTATCTGCATATTCGTTTGGATTTTTAGTTAACTGCTTAGTAATTGTTAATAATGATAATGGGATTTTATTACTAATAAGGTCGTCTTTCAGTTTGTTTAAATGTGCCTGTATGGTTTCTAATCTTTCATCGGCTGACTGTTCTGAAAGGATTTGACTTAAAATGAATTTTCCTGCTTCAGCCGCTAGTTGTGACCAATCACGACGCACTATGTCTAATCCTTTATGCTCCTGAGTGAATACAAACTCTCCATTCTTGTTCTTGTTAATTAAAACTGCAGCATATTTCTTCTTTTTCAAAAGTAACAAGTATCTAAAAACTCCATCAATATCTAGTTCTATTTGTTTGTATTTTTTATTGATTTCTCGTTTCAAATCATTGCCGATTTTAAAAACCTGGTCATAGTCTAAACAATTGGTGTTTATCATTAAACTGTCTGTATCACCATAAACTACGTCATAGTTAAGCTTTTGAACAATTTCTTTGGTGTCCATTAGGATCTCTCTCCCCTTCATTGTGACTAATGCTGCTAGAGGTTTAGCATAAAATCTTGAATGCGTGAAGCCAAGACATCCATACATTGAGTTAGCAGTTAGCTTTAGAGCCATTTGCCTTATATTGTACTGCATGTATTGGTCTTGTGGTAAATCTGGAGATTTCATTAACTTCTTGACTTCTCTTCTACTCTCTACTAATTTTCGGATTTGAGTTGGAAGAACACCAAATTCAGTGTTAGAACTTGGTAAAACTAAATTTGCTATATCATCATCCGAAGCTGCTGTGTTTTTCCTTTTGATAGTCGTGAAACAAATATTATATTCTTGAATAATGCTTGGATATAGTGAATTGAAATCCATAAGTAAGATAAGTTTATCATAAAATCCTTTTTTAGGGTCTAATACTAAACCACCAGAATAAGCAGCTTTTTTCTTTCCTTGTTTCTTGGAGACATTGCTGGTTGTCGCCTCATCTTTATCATCGTCGTCCTCTACTTCCTCTGTTTTTCTTCCGTATGCTTTGTCAGGTACGATGTAATTTTTCTCAGTGAAGGCATGGAGTAACAAAAATTCATTTCTTTCTGAGCGGCCTCCCATCAGAGTGCGTGACATGACATTACCCGCGATCTGCGTGATCTGCAGTGCCAGCGGTATCACATTCAATTCGCACATAATTTTGAGTATATAAGAAGCATCTTGCATGCTCAATGATACCAACTGTAGTAAGTCCCGACTGTTCTCAAAATATTTAGGTAGATCTTCTAAAGCGACATCGACGCGCTCGCCTTCTTTCATTTTCAAAACGTCTGTACACAACGTGTCTAGATCGAAGCTCCTGGCTCTGATCAGCTCCATGGCGGACAATTTGGTGTCACAAACCAATCGCCCTAAGAAAGCGTCTTTTGCAGCATACTTTCTTTGAGGAGCGACTGACCTCTTAAGGCGGCCGAGGCGAGACCAGTTAGGTATATTGAGATCTAATATGTTTCCAATGAGCAAGTCTTGTTGAAATCCTTGCAAGTCGTGACCAACAACCAAATCAGGATCCAGTTTCCAGAACTGAACCATGAAGTAGTTTAGTAGTTCTCTCTCTGTATCACATTTAGTTAGTTTTGTGGATTTATATTGAAGCATGGCTTGTTTGAGATCCAATGGCCAAATGTCATTACATTTTGTCATAACTGTAAAATAGACGAAAATTATTAAAAACTCGAAATAATTATTAAACTAAATCATTGTATGGTTCTATAACTTACTACAGAAGTGCTGTTGGAATGGAGGGTTTGGTGGTGGCTTGTGGATTGGGAAATTGTTATGACTCAAACAACTGATCATAAGTATTTTAGTCTTCCTTGTTTTTGCATCACTCGTAGTTCTCATGTTTAGCTAAAAAAAAAAAACAAGATAGAAAAACAACTTTTGAATATATTTTCAAGTGTGAAAAGGAATAGTTTTTAAACTCACAGTGGCAATCACAATGGGTGGTGGTTCCAACTGTTGGTTGTTGCTTCTGAGGACGGCGACATTTTCCATTTTATCGCAGGCAGCCTCCAGCTTGCACCAGGACACCTTGGCGAGCACATTTTCTGGCTGCTTCACTTCCAGCCAACAAGGGCCCTTTATTTTTCTTTCAAGCAAAAATGTTTCTAGAGAAGATGTGTTAGTACCAAAGATATGAGAAAAGTTTAAATACTTTTTACCTGTTGGTGGAGGAGGAAAAGAGGCCTGAAAAATAGCAAAGTTTAAAAACAACTAAATATTTGCAATAAACCTGTTTTCATAGTTGGATTGAAACTTACAGAGTATCGGACTTCTAAATAGTCAGATTGTGCTGGTATGTCAGGCAGGTTGAATGAGTAATTCTTGGTAACCTTACGTGATTTAAACTCTTTCAGGCCTAATTCACTAGCTACAGAACTGTTGAATTCTTCATAAAGGTCCATCATGGTGACCTCTTGATCCGTTGCTTCTAAAGTAACTGGGTCCAATTTCTATAACAAAAAAGTGTTCATAAGATTGTATATTGTTTTATACAAATTAATTAAATATTGTATTAAGAGAAACTTCTACCTACATATTCTCGTGGCAACAGAAAAATTTGTCTGTTAATATTTTTAACAACCAGACAACATGTCAAGCAGCCTGCTTTCTTATTAGATGGATTTGCATAGACTTTTCCAAACAAGTATACAACTCCAGGTTTGATGAATCTATCTTCCCAGGCATCAAGCCAATAGAACATAAGAACCTTTTCTCCATTCTCATTGGTTTGCAGTGGCAGCTGACCGTCTGATTGAACAGAAGCTAAAGTTTGATTATCAATCAATTGCTCAGACCAAGTACTTGTAAGAGGTTTCAATTCTTTTGGAGACTCCTTTTTGGTTGCTGGAAAAATATCAAAATCTTCATTGAGGAATTCATCTGCAACATCTGTGATTGTAGCACTAGAATTAGGAATTCCTTCTTTCTTCACTTCTGGTGTTTTTACAGCAGGTGCAGGTGTCATATAATTGCTGAAATCATCATCAAAATCTATATCTTGCGATTGGAACTCCTCAATGTTTTGTGTAGCAGAATCTTCTGTCTCTTGCTTAATTTCTTTATCAATTTTCCATTCAGCTTTGTTTAATATTGGTTTAGTTGACTTTGTTGTATTGTTGTCCTTTAAATTATGAGTCAATTTATTTTCTTCCTTGCTTGAGTGTACCTGTATCAAAAAGTTGATTATGAATAATTAAATAAATGGTTTAACATACATAGCTTCAGCACAATATAAAGTATTAATTTCATCATCTCAGCCAAAACCGTCCACTGCGCTGTACAAAGGAGTCACCCAGGGATCTCCACAATGACCGGTATAAAGTTTTTGTATTCATATAATTTTATTATTTAGTATACTGATAATAACAGTACCTCAGATTTTACTGGTATGGGGTTCTCCTTGTTTGATGTCACCATAGATGGTTTCTTTACAGTAGTGGTCAAGGTCTTGAAGTAGTTCTGGGCCTCCTTTTTAGTGGATGTGGCTGTGTTAGTCTTGTTGGGTAATAACAGTTTTGGCTTTACAGTTGGTGCACTTCCATCCAAGTCCGACATGATGTCTGATAAGATGTTATCATCTGATGTCCTTGCTTCCTAGAAGATACAATAACATAATGACTATTTAATTGATCATGGTCACTTAGATTAGAGTAAATATTATCAGGATTCTCATCTATTAGAATGGTAAAAATCTTGTAAATAGTTACTCTAATAATAACAGTATGGTAGATGAAATGATGTTACTAGTATTGTGGATATATTTAATATGTATAATGTATAAAAAGCTCAAAATGAACATAAATTAAGTAATAGAATATTTTACATGACCAAAAATTTTTACATCTTTATGAAATATAATTTTAATATAACTAAAAAATATAACTTTGTAAATTCTACATAATATTTATTCTTACACTATAAATACATTAAACACTTTTAAAAGTACTAAGTTATCTAAGTTGTATTTTTAAAAGAACATACTTCTTTTTTCTTAGTTGGCATTGCCCCTAGTAGGTTTCTGATGTTGCCTTTAGTAGCAGGCTGTGCTGCTAATCTGGCTTTCCTCTTTTGACCCCGGCCTGAATCTTTATTGTTAACTGCCACATATGTGTCCTCTATTTCGTCATCATCAAATATCTCTCGCCCATCCTCAACATAGCCAGAACCGCCTGAAAATATTTAATAATGTCACTGAAGTAACAGTACCATGTAGCCTAGGTATTGTAAAACCTAATGTTTAAAACTATCAAAACTTTATTGTCGTGATTACCATCGTCTTCGATCCAGTCGTCCTCTTGGCGCTGCAACACTCGCTCAGTGTATTCTTTTTCGTCAACAGTCTCGTAAACATTCTCGAGCTCATCGACGTCATACTTGTGCTTTGATCCTTTTCCCTGGAGTTTCTTTAGCTTCTCTAAAGCTGAAAAACGTCCATGTTTGTCGACCTTTTGTCGTTTGGCTCTTTGTCCAGCTGAAATAATGAGAGGTTTTAGGCGTAGTACATATATATATCGATGGGTTTTAGTGAAATGCCTGTATTTTCAATGCATTTAATAATAGTTGATACACATTAAGTAAATACTTACCCAAAGAGTCTGCCATGATTTCTAATATTTATTACCGTAATAATGTAAACTCCAAAACCAACAAGTTTTCAAAAAAATATTAGAAACATTATTTGAAACATTTCAAGTTCTCAACTTCAATCTACACATAAATTTATATACCTACCTATTTCAGTTCTCACTGACATTGACATTTTGAACTTCTGGCGCGAAAACAATGTCACTGTCAAATTCTTGCTTTTTTTCTATAAGAAATAGACCTAGCTCATCCATCCTAATCTTTTATAAAATATAAAAAAACTTTTTGATGACTGATAGAAAGTGATAAATGAGATAAACAATTATACTCCATGAGAAAACCCCTTTCTTTTGGAGCTGCCCCGATTTCCCTGTAAGTGACAGTTGCCACAAACACTTAAACATGCGTTACATAATGATATTGATGACTGGATATACCACAAGCTATGACCATGGCTATGACCTCACTCTAACTTAACTCAGGGAAAGAGTTTTTCGCTCACATGACCTACAGTCTTACAACCTCTGAATACAAAAATTAAGGTATACTTAGCGATAGTACTGCCAAATTTTTTATACTCCAGTGAAATGTGGACTCTGTATCGCAATCACATACGCGCATTAGACAGGTTCCACCTCAAGTGCCTTCGAGAAATCATGAACATCTACTGGACCGATAAAGTTAGAAATACGGAAGTCTTGCATCGCGTTGGTGATTGTGGTATGGCGGCTTATCTAATACGGCGGTTGCGCTGGTGTGGTCACGTGGCGAGGATGCCCGACGAGAGACTGGCGAAGCGCATCTTCTTTTCAGAACTTGAAGATGGAAAAAGAAAACCTGCCGGCCAGTTCCTTAGATATAAAGATGTTTTGAACGGCATGATAAAAACGTGCTATCGTTTCTAGCGACAAGTACAAAATGGTTGAAATTACCTGACGTCGCGAGTGAATCGCGCTCCATCGCTTGTTCGCTGCGAGCGTGCCGCGCGCGCCAGTCTCTGGTTTGCCTGCTATTTTTTATTTTCTTTGAAGATAAAATTTTACTACTGGGTAGTGGGAATTGATCCTGAGTGTGGTGGGAGTAGTGGGAATTGAATCGCTGAGCTACCGAGACCCAAGACTCATAGAATTAGTACAGTCACCACAATGCATACATAAAAGTTAACTTACCTTAAAGTAACTGCTAAACGCTCCGTAGGACTTTTTGCAATTCGCCGTAAACTGGATACAGCCAACGTTTGTTCAATTCTTCTCTTAAACTCGTCAAAAGAGCGAAGGGACATTGGGAAGTAATTCTTAAATTTGCGATGGTTACCTCGGAGATTTGATAATAATTTACATTAAACATTCCAGTAAGTGATATAGTTTCATTCAAATTATGGAACTACTCTGAATTGTTTTATATTTTTTATTTTTGAAAATGATATAAGCGATAATTACTTTTTTAACGTTCATCTCTGTGCACGAGTATAATCACTGGCGACACGCACGACACTGCAGCGGGAAACGAAATCTTTGTCCTGCGTGTGGCCAGGAGCGTGCTATCACCTGCATGCGGACCAGGATCCGCACTAGGGTGAAAATTCGCATGACAGGAAAAGGGCCCTTAACCCCATCTTAGCCCATTCATTCATCATTTATCACATGAAGTCTATCCCTTAGTTAGAGCATTAAACCAACGTGTATCCACAACTTCACAAGTTTTAATTTTTTTTAATCAATTCTATTCATTGTCACCAATTAATAATCTCATAAGCTGGAAACAAATTATCGGACGCGGCTGACGGACGCGGTTGACAGCCGTGCGCGACTGATATATTATATGTGCACAGTATTTATCATCCAGCGAGCTAGAGCTAGTGTGCTACATTTATTATCTAGATACCTATAAGTCGCGGCTGTCAGCCGCGTCCGATAATTTGTTTCCAGCTTAAGAGATAGATCCCTTTGCATATCTTAAAAAAAAAGAAAACAGCAAACAACTGTCTCTGTCTCGACTTCTTGGCGGGAAAGTGAAGAGTCATGTCTGCGGTTATGTTTTATTTTCTAAAATTTGTGTTATGTCGAATATTAATGTGAAATAATGGTGGATTATTAACCGCTAAATGTTCGTGAGTGTACATGAGGGTTGAAACAAAACAGTGCAATGTTACTTTTTAAATTCTCACAAGAAGTCTGCGTGAGGACTTAGTAAAGCCCCACATCTTTACTGAGATACTCGAGAGGTTGGGGGGTAATATCATTTCTCACTTCCCATTTCTATTATCATTCATCATCATCTATATTGTTTATTTGTGTATTACAATGAAATTAAGAAACTAGTGATATGGCAGCATGGTGTATGACTTTAGCCGGTTCCTCAAGGAACGAACTACACTTAAAAAAAAAATGTCTCTGTCTCATTTCGCGCCAAATTATTGTTGTGTTCGTTCAATCAACCTCAAGTTTGTTTTCGTCGAGGCAATTCGAGGAGTCAGGCCGTTTTAAATTAGTTATTTGCTGAATTTACTGTTAGGACATAATTTACTTGCTAATCATGGCTATGCGTGACTATGCTGCTGATAAAGGTAGGTATAAATGACAAAGTTGAAAGTAAAGTAACAAAGACATGTTCAAATAATATTACCTTGTTTATTGCAGAATCTTTCAAGAATTTCTTTATTGATTTTTGTCAAACTGATGACGAGGGAAATAAAAATTTCAAATATGCGGATCAGCTTACAAGGCTTGCTCACAGAGAACAGGTATATTTTCACATTTTTAGGTTAAGGTGCTCTTAGGATCCTGATCTATTATCTATCGAAAACAGTTTATCTTAACAATTAGAGTATTATATATAGCACAAGACGTATCAAACCTTTTAATTTATCATTAATTTGTTTCAGATAGCATTTATTGTAGACTTGGATGATTTGCATGAAGCTATCGAAGACTTAGCAGATGCAGTCAAACAAAACACTAGACGGTTCGTGAACATGGTCTCCGATGTGGTTTATGAAATGCTTCCAAATTATAAGCACAGAGAGGTAATTTATTGTAATGTAAGCTAGAATAAAACAGGTTACCTACTTATTTTGTTAAATTTAAGTTATAACAAAGGATGTTATGAACAAATTAGTTTAACTTGCTTAACAGTTATTTCAATTTGTAATGTGTTGAAAAAATTTCTACAAGCTGGATTCAAACCTGCACGCTTTTGACAAATGGGATCAGACACTTTTACTGGTTGGTAATGCTAACAATTGATTTAACCATTGTTATACGTTATTGACAGCCCAGTGCTTAATTGCGTTATTGTGGCTCTATCCAACCCGTGCAAATTTATGAACACTATTGACTCTTGAGTATTGAGTACATAGGGCACTCGGCTAGTAGGTGGAGGCTGGTCTCCTCACTGTCCTTGCACTCCAGGCATATGGGGTCGGTTTTCACTCCTATCACTGTCAGATGTCTGTTCAGTCAACAGTATCCTGTTATGATCTATGACTAGCCTCATGTTCTCTCTGGAGAGTCCCATCAGTTTACTAGTCTTTTTACTGTCCATTTCTTTGATGAAGATCTTCGACTGTCTCATACCAGGACCTCCATCTTTGGGTGTATCATAGTTTTTTGTGGGGGAATCCTCTTTTTGCCACCACCGCATGTGTTATTCCTGCTATGTCTGTTTGTATCAGCCGGTGTCTTAGCATGTTTTTCACCCACTCTGATACGTCTCTGTCTATTCCTTCGCGGCTATGAGTGGCCTCTATTGAGTCGGGGGTCGCTCTATCAAATGCGCACTCCACGTCAAAGAAGCAGCCCATTGCGTATGCGTGTTGGTTTTGGTGTAGTGGAGATCCGCTTTTCTCTATTTATTATTTGATTAATCCATCTAGGATTTTCTTCAGTGTCTTTAGTAGGAATGAGGAGAGGCTGATGCATCTGAAGGCTTTGGCTTCCTGGTAAGATACCCTGTCTGGTTTTGGGATGAATACTGCCCTCACTTCCCTCCATTTTATCGGTATGTGCTTGGTTCTGATGCTGCCGTTGTACAGAGCCAGAGCTGGAAGGATCGGACACTCCCCAATAAATGTTCCTCAGTGATGATTGTGAGACAGAGCTTGACGTGTCTATTTCCTCTATATATACATGCTCTTGGGGTTGACTCACCATCGTCGTGGTATATGATGTCTCTTCCCATGGAGCCGAGCCCTGTCACACGTCCGTTCAAGACGTATGGCTCTTGCAGCAAAGCTATGTCTATTGTCTCGTCCTTCACGTATCTGCGAAGCTCTGTCATGGCTTCAATACAGTGATGAAGATTCAATTGAACTATCTTTATTTTTTGTGTTTGTTTTTGAGGTGTGTTTCTGTGTGTGTTCATTTATAATTAGTTTATTTATTGTTAGAGGACTAGGAGGAGGGCACAATAAAAAATAATAATTGAACCACCAATGTATGAGTGTGTGCACCAGCAATCTGCTGTTCTAATCTCTTATCTGTTTTCATTCAGTGATTTAATTTTCTATTGTGTCAGGTTGTTGCGAAAGATGCCTTAGATGTCTACATTGAACATAGGATCATGTTAGAGGCTAGAAACCACAGAATACCTGGCGAGATGAGGGATCCTAGGAACCGATACCCACCAGAACTTATAAGGCGCTTGTAAGTATACTATTTAACCAAATTATTTAGTTTCGAAAACCTTTAAAAATATTAATGATGTATTTGATTATTTTTAGTGAGGTCTATTTTAAAGATATGTCTGCCAGTAAATCAGTACCCATAAGAGAAGTAAAAGCAGAACAGATTGGTAAACTTGTCACAGTTAGAGGTAAGGGTAATGAAGCTATAAATTAATGATTATGATACTTTAAGTTGATTTAAAAAAGCGTAAAGGGCTAATGAGAGTTGCTGCCAAATTGAGCTTAGCTTCTTAGCATAACAATATATTTTAATGCTAACATAACATTATCTTCAAATTCAAAAGAAGACTTTATCAAGAATAGGCATGATGACTGATTTTGAAAAACTGTACTAAACATTATTTTTGTGAAAGATTAAGATTTTTTAGATAAAAAAGGCATTTAATTTTGTTTCTTTAAAATTCGCGCTAAAACGCTCTCGAGTGTCATGGCAACTGCTTGTGACGTCACCTCTATGTAACTCAACAGTAAACAGTACCTGGATGACCGAGCTTTGCTCTTTATTTTCTTTTTATAAAATTTGTAAAAATGAAACCTAGCTACATCGATTTATCGCCCCTGAAACCTCCTGCATATTAAATTTCATGAAAATCGTTGGAGCCGTTTCCGAGTTTCAGATTATACAGCGTGTGTATTCCATACGATCCTAAATTTTAACATACGATGGATTTAAGCAGTATTAAGAGGTACAGTAATAAATTTTAACAAATACTTTCAACAATTATGCGTAATGATTTTTTAAAGTTTTCCCGGCCAGCAATGTAATGCATATATTGAGTTGACAATTTTGAAATGCCGGTTTAAGTGCTTACGTAGACGACTTGGTTATTTGAATACATTGCGTGCCGAATTAATTTGTATGAAAAAAAAATTGTTTTCTTTTGTTAACTTAATGTACCAATTTACGTTAATTTAATTTAAATTTTAATTTAGGGTCTTATCTAACTGCCCTTAAAATATAGGATCGTATGGAATACACACGCTGTATAATATACAAGAATTGCTCGTTTAAAGGTATTAGATTACGACCGTATATGACAAATTAGTTGTTTAATTTGTTAAAAATGAATTCCAAAGTGTAAAAGTGGCGTGCGGTTCTTCAGTGCGTTAATACATCAATAAAAACTCCAAACAAATTATTTGTTTACGTTCCTCACGACAAAACAGTGCGGAAAATGTGGCTTAATCTTGTACAATAAGATCCATCAGCTGTATGTCTAAATTCTCCAATTTATTTCTGTGAAGATAATTTTGACGTAAGTCTAAACTCTAAATAAGTTTAATGTGTGTAATGAAGGTGAAATTTTAACAATCTAATCAGAATCTAATTTTGAGGTCAGATTTCAAGTCTTGTATGTATATATTAACCATTTTACAAATCAACTCTAGTCAAATTAGAATTATTTGCCTTGGTAAATCCTTGTTCCATGACTAGATTTTTCTTTCAAAAACACTAAACTAGATAACTGGTCGCTAGGAGCCACGAAATACGCTATAAATGCAGGTAAAAACAATAAAACAGCGCAAGATAGTCGAAGTTCGTATGAAATAAAGTGACATTTCCATCGGCGTACATAGAGATGACGTAATTCGATCTGATTGGTGTTCAACTTATCATGGCGGATTGCTGTATTTTGTAGTTTTATTTTATAAAATAAATTAATAATCTCGCTATGAATATGATAATAAATATTTATTTAATAGTCTATCATTTATGTTACATTAGATAAACACATGATTTAAGTGACTTTTGGTTACTGTCATCATGCCTATTAAATAAAAAAAAAGATGATTGTAAATAAAATTCTTCACAAGAGGCTTACTTATTTGCACAATATATGACTTGTATTTGAAGATAACTTTATGATAGCAAAAAATACATTATAATCAGTTAAAACAGTTTGAATATGTGCAGATAACTTTTGCTTTTTCTTTCAAAACAATTTTATCCTAACACAACACTAATTATTATAACATAAAACTATGCACACAGGCATAGTAACTCGCTGCACCGACGTGAAGCCCCTACTAGTGGTGGCCACATACTCGTGTAGCGCGTGTGGGGCAGAAACGTACCAGCCGGTGCGCTCGCTGCAGTTCACGCCGCCGCCCGCCTGCTCCGCCGAAGAGTGCCGCGTCAACAAGGCCTCGGGACAGCTGCATCTGCAAACTAGGGGCTCGCGCTTCCAGAAGTTCCAGGAAATTAAGATTCAGGAACATGTATGTAGAATGTTACTTGTTGGTAAAGAGGGGCCGATTTTTAAATCTCAACGGTGGTTTTGAAATTAAAAAAAAAATACTTACACTAGTAAGTATTATAATTTTTGAATTATTTACAGTTGGACTATTAAGATTGAAGTCTAAAATAAGGCACATATGACTTTGAATAAGAGAAAAAGAAGCATTCTTAATTGATATCATAATGTGAGAACTAGTCACTGGTTCAAAAACCACCCCCCGTATCATAGTTTTTTCGGAGCATACTATATGTGTTGATAGGGCTGTTCCATAACTAGATAATTTCTTAGACTTTGAATAAATTGATTTGATATATTGGGATTACTATTTTTGCGCCAAAGCTCGCATAAAATATGGAAATAAAACTGCGTTTGTAAAATCATAGCCTTGGCTCACTGTGGTGTCAGCCAGCCAGCCTATTTGCTATTGTTGTACGAGTTGCTGGGCGACAATAAAATAAACTAACTAAGCTATAAATGTTCTGACTATAACTCTGCTAACTGACTTGCTTGACCTTGCTATTACAGTCAGACCAAGTGCCAGTGGGTCACATACCGCGTCAGTTGTCTGTGTACTGCCGCGGGGAGACGACGCGTCGCGCGCAGCCTGGTGACCACGTGGGCGTGACGGGCGTGTTCCTTCCGCTGCTGCAGGCGGGCTTCAGGCAGGTCATGCAAGGACTGCTCTCTGACACATACCTGGAAGCTCACGTGAGTTATAGCTTAAATAACTTCCAGCTGTAGGATACATATTAGCCATCTGTAGTAGGGTCTCGATAGGAGGCGACCACGGGGCCTGAGGGGCATGTTCCTTCTGCTGCTGCAGGCGGGCTTCTGGCAGGTCTTGCAAGGACTGCTCACTCTCTGATACATGCCTGAAAGTTTTGAGTTTATTTTTGGAAGAAGATTGCTATTGTCTGCGTTACTGAGACCGGATTTATTGTAAGTGGCAAGTAACTTAAACGGTTTCTAAAGCTATATGATGAAAAAATCCTAAGCAGGTTTCTGGATCGTTACCCTCTAATACGATTCTGTAAGGCTTTCCTACGGATCAGATCGTCGAGTCTCATATAAATAGTAGCTTACCACCTGTAGGGTACATAATTTACTATATCAGTTGTAGAGTACATAATTTACCAGCTGTAGGGTACATTATATACCAGCTGTATGCTACATTATATACCAGCTGTAAAGTACATAACATTCCAGCTGTATAGTACATAATATACCAGCTGTAGAGTACACAATATACTAGCTGTAGGGTATATAATATACCAGATGTAAAGTACATATTATACCAGTAACATAGTACATAATATACCAGCTACATTATACGTCTATTGTTTACACAATCTTTTTTAGTCTTACCTTATATGTTTTGTAAAGTAACATTATACCATTAAATGTTTACTTCGTACATATTGTAAGTTTCAAATAGTTATTCCGTGTTTTTTCTCTTATGTTCTGTTTTAAAGAATGGGGGTCAAAGTTTTACTGAAACGATTGTTCCCAGAGCGTGACGTGCCTCAACCAAAGCGACGAGAATGAGCTAGTGGAAGCTCTCACGGAGGAGGAGCTCTCGGAACTGGCCGACGAGGACCTGTACTCTCGTATGGCGCGGAGCTTGGCGCCCGAGATATACGGCCACGAGGACGTGAAGAAAGCGCTGCTGCTGCTGCTTGTAGGGGGTGTCGACAAGTAAGTGTTTGCAATTGGGAGTTTCTTTTCTGTTTAGTAAGTAGCATTTAGAGATAGTCCCCGGGAATGAATATCCAGTCCGTGACATGGTCTTTGTTAGCCCCTTTAGTTTTGGAGATACACAACCTTACTTAAGCACATGAGTAAGTGCCTTAAGTGAGGTCCTAGAAAAAAGTTTGTCATTTAATATATTCTTTCTTCTTTTTTGTAGGATAAAAAGTTTTATAGGTAGACCGCTTAACTCAGTCCTCGCCTGCGGTAAGTACAGAGAGAGAGTTCACAGAAGATATTTACAAATTTTACGAGTTTACGAATTTTACGAAAAGAAACGGACATGAAGTGTTGCGTTTGCCTTCATACCACCCTGACCTGAACCCAGTTGAGTTGGTCTGGGGTGATATTAAAGGACAGTTAGCACAAAAAAAGTATCAACTCTAATTATTTGCTGGATATTCCGGAGAGAAGTGGGAGCATTGTATTAATCATATAATTAAAGTCGAGGACAAGTACTGCAAACATGACAGCATTATATATATGATTAGGGTTGCTTATGAATGCAAATCTTAACCATCCAATGACGAATATTTGTACTCCAGGTCAATCATTTAATGCTATAGTAAATAACATATCACAGGATTCACTGAATAGTTCCACTAATGTCATTGTATTGTGTGGTGACAGCTCACATACTAGGAAACGTGACATTATAAATAATTTTAATATTTTGATTAAACTGCAATCAGATACGAATTGCAGGTTAATAGTTAGCGCTTTTCCCTATTGTACAAATTTAACCTGGGAACAAAACAAGCGCATTTATGACTTAAATTTATTATTGTTTAATTTGACTTGTCGTCATAGTGACACTATTTTATATTTCGATATTAATAAATTTATTAATAACTTTAGTTTGATGTCAGATACGATGTATCTTTCTAAGAAATGTAGGACACAGATAGCTAATTTGTTAGCTTTTAATATACATGATACAGTTATAGGTGTTATAACTAAGTCTTTTCATAATAATAACTTAATCATTAGTAGTTCTACTAATGCAACTTTTACAACTAGTAATAAGGTTACAACCTCAGGTTTAAACTGACTAAGAACAAAGAACTAAGAAACTCTGTCTAAGACAAAGGCCAAGCCCACATCCATTACTATTATACATCAAAATATTCAGGGTTTGGCTGGCAAGGACTTAGAATTAGAATTATTAGCAAAAAGTCAGGTAATTCATGTATTTTGTATAACTGAGCATTGGTTAAGAAGTCATGATACATCATTCCATGTAAATAATTTCCAATTAGCAAGCGCGTACGTGCGAAGCTCAGCTATTCACGGCGGTTCTCTAATATTAGTAAGAAGCAATATTAAATACAAAAATCGCAACGACATTGTAGACCTATCAGTGGAGCGTAACATTGAACTATCGTGTGTGGAGTTCAATAGTTTTGTAATAGTGTGTGTATACCGACCCCCATCGGCCAATTTTAATATTTTTGAATCAGTAATGGAAGATGTACTTAGAAAATTAAAATTAAAAAATAAATTTGTTTTAGTATGTGGAGATTTTAATATAAATATTTTAGAAAACACTTCAACGAGTGTTCGTCTTCTTGCCTTATTTAAATGTTTTAATCTTTCAAATCTATTTCTCGAACCCACTAGAATAACTTCCCATTCGGCCACTTGTCTAGATAATATTTTTACAGACTATGACCCTGTTTCTAAGTCACTCATTAGTAATCTTACGTCTGACCATTGCGGTTTGAAGGTGACCTATGATTTTGATATTAGGGATGAACCAAAAATAGTGAACTGTAAACCAGTTACAAAAGAGCGAATGGAGTGTTTCAAAAATAGTATAGCTTGTAAAATTGATGCATTACCCTTTGTACAAGATGATCCAGATGTACTTTATAGTAATCTTTTTAATTTAATTAAGACCGAATACAACCATGTGTTTACACCAAAAACAATAAAAATTACTCATAAACTTAAGTTCTGTGACTGGGCCACAACTGGTATATATAAGAGTAGAAATAAATTATATGATTTATATAGTTTAAAACAATATAACCAAAATGTTAATTTTACGCAATATGTAAAGAATTATTCGAAAATGTTTAAAAAAGTGTGCACAGTAGCAAAATCTAATTACCTTAAAGAAAAAATTAAAAAGTCTAACAATAAAATTAAAGCCACTTGGGACATTATAAACCGTGAAACAGGTAAATTTAAACCACGGGATAATACTTTCACTTTAAAAGTAAACGACAACTTAGTCAATTCAGATTCACAAATTGCTAATATTTTTGATGATTTTTTTGTAAATATGTATACCTGTAATAACAACGTCAAATTTAGATTCATCACCAGAAGCTGCACAAACTTTACTCCAAAAATATGTACCAAAATGTAATCTTTCCTTTCAATTTAAATACATTGATTCAATGAATATTATTAAAACATTTAAATCACTTAAAATGAAAAACACGAGTGATTTGTGGGGTATATCTATTAAAGTAATTAAGAATATTATTCATTCTATTGCACCGTATCTTGCTGAAATTTTTAATAACTGTGTCGATAAAGGAATCTTTCCTGATCTTATGAAGTTTAGTAAAGTTATACCTTTATTCAAATCAGGGAACAAAGAAGATCCCAGTAACTATCGGCCCATTTCAATATTACCAGCGCTAAGTAAAATTTATGAAAAAATCATACTCGAACAGTTGATGTCATATTTTAACACAAACAACCTTTTACATAGTAAGCAATATGGCTTTACTAAGGGTCGTTCTACTACTGATGCAGGTGTTGCTCTAATAAAACATATATTTGATGCCTGGGAGAAGTCTCAAAACGCTCTTGGTGTTTTTTGCGACTTGTCCAAGGCTTTCGATTGCGTTGAGCACCGGACTCTGGTGATGAAGCTTCATTATTACGGTCTCAAAGATTTTGCACTAAATTTAATACAGTCATATCTCAGCTCTAGAACACAAACTGTTGATATAAATGGTACTAAATCATCTGGTTCACATGTAAAAATGGGAGTTCCACAAGGGTCGATTCTTGGTCCTTTTCTTTTCTTGATTTATATTAATGACTTGCCATTCTTTGTAGAGAACTTTTGTGAAATTGTATTATTTGCAGATGATACTTCACTCATTTTTAATGTAACTAGGTGTAGGACTAATTATGAAAATGTAAATAAAGCTCTTTCAGAGGTACTCCGTTGGTTTACTATTAATAATTTACAGCTTAACGCTAAGAAAACAAAATGTATTAAATTTATATTACCAAATGTCAAATATGAACCAACCGATATTAAAATAAACGGTGATCAATTAGATTTGGTAGATTCTACAGTCTTTTTAGGCATAACCCTTGACTCAAAGCTTCAATGGAATCCTCATATATCGAAATTGGCCGGTAAACTCAGCTCTGCTGCTTATGCCATTAGAAAAATTAGGCAGTTAACAGACGTTGAAACTGCTAGAATGGTCTATTTTAGTTATTTTCACAGTGTCATGTCGTATGGCGTCCTATTGTGGGGAACAGCGGCTGATATTGAAACTATATTCATTTTACAGAAACGAGCAATAAGAACAATCTATAGACTCGGATCACGAACTTCCTTAAGAAATCTTTTTAAGGAGATTGGTGTCCTGACAGTTGCATCTCAATATTTTTATAATTGTATAGTTTTTGTACGTTGCAACATCAACTCCTATACTAAACATGGTGACGTACACAATTTCAATACTAGGAATAAGACAAAACTTGTAATGCCACTGTTCAGGTTACAGAAGGTTCTTGGTTCTTTCTTGGGGCAAGGTATACACTATTACAATAAAATACCAAGTACTGTACTAGATTTACCTTTAGATAAGTTTAAAAAACATGTGAAATCTATATTACTTTTAAAAGGTTATTATACAGTCAAAGAATATTTAGATGATAAAACAGCTTGGTTATAATGAAAAACATATACTCTATTTGAATTAATATAATAAAATTAATTTATATAATTTTTATACTGATATGATAGCCTTTATCAGCAGTGTCCTACAGATAACAAACAGCGTTGCGTTAAATAGATCATTAAGTTTTTATTTAGAGTATCTTGAGTATGTCATGCTCTCTTTATTTGTCTCTGCGGTGGTGGCGTGTGCGTCGGGTCGTTACGTTCCCTAAAATATGGTTGAGCTGAAGCGATGGCTGATTCATATGTCATACTCGTGAACGGGTGCTGCCTGTGGAGGCTGGTCTGCTCTTGCATACTTATCTTATTTTTAATATTATTTACTGTAGTTTGACTTGGTTTTTCTTAACCAATTTTTTTTTTTGAGTACTGTAGTGGTACTGTATGACATTGTGGAAATTGAAACTTTTACCTGATGTAAATTTGTTAACTTAGTTTTTTTATTTTTTTTTTATTTTTATTTTGTGATATTTTTGTTTTTTATTTACATGTTGTGGTTGTCTTCTATAATTTTGTGTTTATTTGTAATGGAAAGTGTCCTGCTATGATAGGGCATTTTCCAATATTTTTGACGCTGTAAGGGAGAAAAGAGCTGGACACTTGCTGAGTTTCTTGCCGGTTCTTCTCAGTACAAGATCTCCCGCCCAGAGTAGACTTATGAACCGATGGCATAGTGACATTCACAAGAGCTACCTGTAGCCTAAACTGAATAAATGATTTTGAATTTTGAATTTTTTTTTGAATTTTGATGTTGTTGATCTTATTATTAACGTGCAGGACGATTCAGATGATTCTGATGATGGCTGCTTCGAAAGTGAAGAATCAAGTTCCAGTGATATTGATATGGATACAAGTGATTTATTTATTATTTTGATAAATTTTCCTTAATAAATAGTACACAAGTTCATTACTATTTTATTTATCAAATCTTCTATAATAAATAACGGCTGCGAAGTGAAAAAATGATTACTTTTTTACTTTTCTCAAAACAATGACTAATTAGGTAGGCAGGCACCTATATTTATAATTGCTTATCTTCAGATGAATCTTGTTAAAATTATCACGTGTATTACCTTACCGCTCGACCTCGACTACTGACGTCTTAAAACGCGGCAAACGGATTTATAGTTCATTGCGTTTATTCTATCATGCTGACTATGACTGCCGTAGTATAACGTGCAATTAACTAGAAATTCGTTCGCCGCGTCGCAAAACGCTCGTACTCCTGGCAGAGGCCCTAACGTACCTCCCGCCCCGCGTACCTACCGCAGGCGAGGACTCAGTTAAGCGGTCCACCTATAGTAATGTTGCTTTAATGGCTTTGATGTAACTGTAAGCATTATAAACCGACATATACTTAATCGTTCGTATACATCTCTTTAAGCAAGACTAACTTAACTAATAAACTCAAACATCAACCTTTTATAAGATTTTATATTTTTTTTACAGGCTTTGTTTATCCTGTTTAAACTTGTCATGACTTGCTAGTCTCTAATAGGGAATATGCATGATTTTTTTTATTTCTTAAATTAATCATTTACATCTTTATAACATAGAAAAATATATAAATAGGCTTGAAAATAATTTTTCAGTGTTTAAAACAATGAATAAATTTGAGTCGTTCAAACGCCACCATTTAGCGCGCGCTTTTGACAGCTTTTGATGTCGTCAGTGTCACGAGCGAGTTGCTCCGTGGACACGTATAGTCCACTACCTAATATCCAGAAAGGTTACCGGAGCTGTAAGCTTGCTCACTTCTCGTTGCACCATAAGCACAACTCGCAGTTCCACTGCTCGGGTCGCCAACTGTAAAGCCGACTACCAAATGTCCACTTTGGTGGCGGAGTTGTAAGCCCACTCACAGTACCCATCCAGGCACTTCATCAGTTCCAAAAATCCTACGCTGCTGATTCAACCGGAGACTTTGTATCTAGCGGGCGCCTACTAGTTATCCAGACTAGTACCGGAGATGTTGGAAGCCTACTTAATGAAAACCACCAAGCAGAACAACCAACTATGCACAACTTACGTGCCCCGCGGATCCTTTCGCTTCAGGCCCCCACTAGACCGCTACTCGGACCCGCTCGCTGTGCACGAAATGGAAGCCTGGCCAGACCTCAACCAGGCAGACGAATATTCTCACTTCTACAGCTAACCACATAGCCACCACGAGTCCAACCCATGTCCGGGACCTGCCGGAGACGCCCGCGAAGGCATAACCGGAAAGGGGCCTAGGATCCAAACTCCCGTGGTACCCTTGAAAAGACAGCTGGACCCGTAGTTCCAGCTGCCATACCCTACCAATCAGGGTCAGTAGATAGGGGGATGGGGGGGGAATGTCGGATAAGCAAAATGTCAGACTTCTAGTTATCCGATGACATTGTCATAGATCAAAATATATTGTACTAGAGCACCCGCTAATGCGCTTGCGTTGAAATTTTAAATGAATTATCATCAGAAACTTAATTTTTTCCATTCCAGTGGGAATTTCGGGGAAATTAAAAGAAACAAGTATAAATCACAAGTTTGTATTAATAACAAGAAAAAAATTATTTAACGCTAAATAATTTGAATAAATGATATACCCTTCTAACTTCTTAAATTTTAATTAGTCACAAAATATAGAATATACCTTTGTAACTTCTTAAATTTTTATTAGTCACAAAATATGGAATCAACAGATGTGGTTTTGGTCCTACCTACACAATAAACGAGTAGTTAACATGAATTACTATATCAAAATATTTTTATTTTTATTTTTTTTTTAATTTTTTATATTTACGGGTAAGCACAGTGCCTTGATCTCACCTGATGTTAAGTGATGATAAGGCCAATGATGGAAGCGCACTTCACCCGGGATCCTCAATTAGTGAGGTACTGGCTATCTTATCTCTAGCTGCCGGAACACAACAATGCTACAAACATTGATGTTATGGCGACATATTTTGATAAGATAGTGGTAGCTAGCCAGGCGGACAAACAAGCCCTACCACCAACCAAACCGAGTACACAAACATGTACCCCCCGCTGGGAATCGAGCCCGGGACCTCTGGGTCTAAACCGGTGGACTTAGCCAGTAGACCACAGGGGCGGTTTTTTAAACTACGCAATACAAGTAAGGCCTAACTTGGAAAATACATTTTTTTCATAGGCTTTCTCGAAAGCAATTACTGATCATCGTCTATTCTTTTTCGACGAATAAATCAAATGATTTTTTATTTTATAATCGTAATGATTATCACTTTTTAAAAATTTTGTAAAGTAAAAGACAAAGGAGTGGTTTTTTGATATTCTCCTATTTAAACGTCGCCGTCGTAAAGTATTTAAAAGTAGAGGCACAACTAAGTACTTTTTTCGATATCGAATTTAATTTAATGTTTTTATTTTATTTTTATTTATTTCATTTAATTTTATCAGTTTTTTTTCAAATGCGCTCTATAAATAGCCATATATGCAAAATGTCAAAATTCGGACATTCTGCTTATAAGCAGATTCACTATGCATGTCTGTGAATCTTTAATAGCAAGACGACGGATACGCTGTATAATGTAAACGCGAATAGCCATGTAAGCAAAATTTCATATTTCCGACATTCTGCTTATCTGTCATTTTACGTACTAGCGATGAATCCCAAACAAGCACTTAAAATACTGAAAGAAAATTCTACAACAAAAAAACAAATTCTTTACAAAAAGTATATATAAACATATTATCATACTTGAGTGAGCTTCAATAATATAATATTATGTGTAAATTATAATGATATGGACGTAAATTAGGAGTTTAGGAATATTTTTTATGTATACTTAGATTATGTTTTGTTGTTAGTAATAAACATTTATGAATAAAAATATTTGTTATGGACTAAAATATACCATGTAAAATAATATATATAATACTATGTTACCTTTGATCCTTTGATCTCACCCCTTTGATCTCTGCGCTCGTAAAATCGAGATTTGATACAAAATATGCTGACGTCATAAATGCATCTATATTCGGTAGATTATCCGATTGTGCTTTGACAAAACCAGTTTCTGTCATCGTCCTAGATTGACTACAAATATATATTCACAAGTAATCACACAGGAATACAGTTTTAAAAAAATTTTCTCACTCTAACACAGTATGACCATTGACGTCACATTTCGTTTCGACCAATGGTGAGGCGTTTTGTAAGTTTGAATTTTCTGGGTTTCAATAATAACTAAATAAAAAAAACCCTTTTAAGTATAATCTAAAGACAATAAAAAATGTAAAAAAAAACAAAAATTGTGACAAATTTAAATTATATGCATATTCCCTATTGAGTCTCTAGTTACCAAACACTTAGCCTATATTCTTCCTTATATTAAGCTTATATTAAGTTCTAACTAGTTATTTCTTGTGTATGTGTTTGTCTTATTGGATGTCCTGATAAATAAATGACCGGTAACTTCATATTGTGTGGTAACAGGCGACCGAATGGCATGAAGATCCGCGGCAACATAAACATCTGCCTGATGGGCGACCCAGGTGTGGCCAAGTCGCAGCTGCTCAACTACATCGACCGACTGGCACCGCGCAGCCAGTACACCACCGGCCGTGGCTCCTCCGGCGTGGGGCTCACCGCCGCCGTGCTCAAGGTCAGTGACCCGCACTGCTGACGTCACACGCGGCCAGTACACCACCGGCCGCGGCTCCTCCGGCGTGGGTGGAAATTGCCTCCGCCATGCTCAAGGTCACTGACCCGCGCTGCCGACGTCACACACCGGCCGCGTCAAGTTTTACCATACATTTAACTACAAAATTGTATCAAATTATTATTATTATAAAAATAATATTAATAACTAATGAAACAATTAAAAAAAAGTAAACGTTACCGAAGGGAATTACGCCATAATACTTATTTATTGTTTCTGTGATATACTAGAAACATCACCAGTCTCAGACCTAAATGTTCCTTGTTTAATCCCCAAATAGGAATATAATGTTATAATTATTGCAGAATCCAGGCTCAAATGAAAACTTAAACATCATTTTATTTTATTTTTATTTCTCGCCAGTAATAATGTAATCTGAATGATTTATAACGGAAATCATGTATCTACCGAAAACTTTTCTTAATTAGCTCGTTGAATGAATCGACTGTACATTTGTCCAGGACCCGTTCACCGGCGAGATGATGCTGGAGGGCGGTGCACTGGTGCTGGCCGACCAGGGCGTGTGCTGCATCGACGAGTTCGACAAGATGGCCGACAACGACCGCACCGCCATCCACGAGGTCATGGAGCAGCAGACCATCAGCATCGCCAAGGTGACAAAATAGCTGCCTTCAGAATTCTGACAATAAATATTTGTCATTACTTATTATTTAGATCAGAGAAATTATTCTGCAAAGCCATTTAAGTCTATTTATTAAACAAGCCATTTAGTTTGTAAATATATAATTAAAACTCTTAGGATAACTACTTATCGTAACCTAACCTTGGATTTCTTAGCGGGAAAGTGAAGTCATGTCTGCGGTAAAATTTGTGTTTAGTCGAATATTATTGTGAAATAGTAGTGGATTATTAACCGTTAGAAAACGAAACAAAACAGTGCAACGTCACTTTACAAATTATCTCAAGAAGACCGCGGGAGGTCTCAAACACCACATCTTTACTGATACTTATGGGGTTTGGTGGGTATATTAATTTTACTATTCATCATCCATCATCATCATACTTGTATACGAACAAATAAAATATTGTTTTTTATTATAATAACGCCTCACGTGGCAAAGCGCTCGCCCCGATAACCGAAGGTCCCGGGTTCAATTCCCAGGTCGGGCAAAGTGTGTTTTGGATTTTTGGCTGTATTAGCCCGGGTGTATGATCACCAACCCGCATTTGGCAAGTGTGGTGATTAAGCCATTACCCATCAATTGTTGTGATGACTTGATTTCAATGGTAGAGGCCTTTGCCCAGCAGTGGGACAGTTATAGGCTATTTACTTGACTCTTATACAGGATGTTTGGTAATAGGTGTATATTCCCGAAACATAGAGAACACTGTGATAACATGCAAAATCATATTCACATAGATCTAAATTTCCATAAAAAAAAACGCAAATTTATTACTTTTTTTTTGTTTACTCCTGCAATTTTTCAAATTTTGTTTATGTTTGACCATGAGGTTGACGACCAAGAACAACGTATCAGCTTGACCTAGGGTTGTCATTTTACAGTTTTACTTAGTAACACAGAACTTAAATATCTCGGCCATGTGGTGCTTTTCAGTTAATGTTCGTAATTTTGAAGGGTTCTATGAACGGTACCCTATCTGCCATATTCGGGATTATACAGGTATTACCAAACACCCTGTATAACTTGTAATATAATAAATATTATACGGGTAAGCACAGTGCCATGATCTCACCTGATGTTAAGTGATGATAATGCCAATGATGGAAGTGCACTTCACCCGGGATCCTCAACTAGTGAGGCACTGGCTATCTTACCTCTAGCTGCCGTAACAACACAAAGCTACAATCAAAGAAAATGAGTTTGACGCTGGCTTAATGTATTGGTTGCAGGCGGGTATAATGACGTGCCTGAACGCGCGCGTGTCCATCCTGGCGGCGGCCAACCCCGCGTACGGGCGCTACAACCCCAAGCGCACCGTGGAGCAGAACATCCAGCTGCCCGCCGCGCTGCTCTCGCGGTTCGACTTGCTCTGGCTCATACAGGACAAGCCTAATAGGTGCGCACTTTATCATACAGAGATACATTTATTGACCACTTAAACAAATAGCCCCATACAAATAAACAAAGAATAAGGTCCGAATAGTTATTCCGTGTTTTGTCTTTTTTACTCTAATTTGAAATGACGTTCACATGACGAGAACAAAACACGGAACAACTATTCGGACCTTATTTTTAGTTTATTTGTAAGGCACAATAATAATATGTTTTATTATTTATAATTTTTGCATTCACAATGGTATTGTAGTTGACTTTTCAACGTTCTAATTATGTGGCCAGCCAGTTAGTAGTCATGTTATAATCAGTGTAAAGTTTATTGGATGTATAAAATTTATCAGTTTTGCTTTTTAATTACTCACGTGTGTAAATGAATATATCGATAGTATGAAAACATTTTGCAATGGCACAAAAATGAATAAAACATGTGTTAGGAGGAATTATGAAAGTGTGTTTGAAAAAATCTTGTATCACACATAAGCGTTCTTAATTATATGACCACCACTGTTTATACAATCATTTTATTAGAAAAACATATAGGTACAACTATTGTTAGTTTTGGAGCCGGTGCCAGCTAATCTAATTGCCTAAAACTGTCAAAATATATTGAAAGCTACCTTAATACGAAAAAGATAGTAATACCAAACAAAATCAATTTACAAATGAACTATTTAAGGCTAATTAAACCTATTTACACATAAACACGACAACTAATTAAACAATACCTAATCAAACCAGTTTACAAATGGACACGACAACTATTTAAGGGTAATAAAATTAGTTGTTAAATGTTTGTTAAAGTTACCTTGGCTGGCACCGGCTCCAAAAATAACAATAATTGTACTATATATTTTCCTAATAAAATGATTATCTATATAAGCAGTCGAAAAATATTTTTTTTATTTGTTTCTTTGTGTAAAGTTAAATGGATTGTAAGTAAATATTCGGTATTTGCTTGTTTGTCTTAATATGTGTTCTGTTAGATATGAAGTTAAGTTTAAGGCAGTCGCATAGTTTTTAAGTATATAAGATTGAGTATAATAAAGGTTATTTGCAAGTAAATTGAACAAACTAAACTACGCAATTATTTTTTACTTTTTAGTGCAATTTTTTCAGTCAAATTTTTTAGTCTTTTTTTTTTGTTTTCACAACTCGTTTTAACTTGGTATTTCGTTGCACAGGGAAAAGGACTTGGAGCTAGCGAAGCACATCGCGTACGTTCACCAGCACTCCACGCAGCCGCCAACGGAGGTTCGCGCGCTGCCGATGCGTTTAGTTCGCCGTTATGTAGCGCTAACCAAACGCAAGCAGCCCATTGTTCCGCGCACGCTCACCGACTACATCGTCTGTGAGTATTCATCACCATCACCAGCTCATTTCACGTTAACACTGCTGGGCTTAACGTGCCTTCCGAAGCAAGGAGGAGCACGAGATAATTAATTTTGATCATGCATCCGGTGACCGGCGTTTGAGAAAGTAACAAGCGTGATTACCACTGCGCCATCGAGCTCCTGTTAGTATTGGTCCAGCTCAATAATTTTATTGCGAAACCATATTTGTATAATGACAGTATGTACATAGTTCAAACTAAAGATGTAAGTTAAGGTCATACGATTTTAAACTAGTTATAAATAAGTATACTAGTGTCTACATGCCAAAACAATATAATTGTGTATATTTTTATTATGTTAGTCATACTCCTACTGTCTGTTTTCCAAACAAAATTAATAATGATGATAACAAAGTATAAATCAAATTGTGAACTAGCTACCTACTAATCGTTAGCAATGTATAGCAGTTACGTCTGTTAATTTGTGCCACTTATACATATGCACGTGAAATTAAAAATGCGAAATAAAAACATAACAAACACAACACTTGCACTTGTTCTATTCCCAGCGGGGAGTACATGTTTGTATACTAGGGCTTGTTTGTCCGCCTGGCTAGCTACCACCATCTTATCCAAATATGTCGCCATAGATCAATGTTTGTAGCATTGTTGTGTTTCGGCAACTAGAGATAAGATAGCCAGTGCTCCACTAGTTGAGGATCCCGGGTGAAGTGCGCTTCCATCATTATCCTTATCATCACTTAACATCAGGTGAGATCAAGGCACTGTGCTTACCCGTAAAATATAAAAAATACAATAAAAACATAACAACTGTGCAATCTCTTTCGTAGCTTCGTACGTGGAGCTGCGTCGTGAAGCCAGGAATGCTCGCGACGTCACGTTCACTTCCGCCCGAAACCTGCTCGCCATACTGCGACTATCCACGGCATTGGCTAGATTGAGGTAACACTTATCTTATTGTAATTACTGGATGAACGAATAAATGAAAAGTAGTAAACACTGATATTAAATAGCACATTTAGATGTTTTTATCATAGAAACTTCTTATATTCAAGATACGGATACCTGATATTTAAACTCATCTCTTTCTAGACTGTCCGATGTTGTTGAAAAAGAGGATGTATCAGAAGCGATCCGCCTGATTGAAATGTCGAAGCAGTCTCTGCAACACGTCGAAGAAAATACACATAGGTTAGTACACAGGGCTTACTATGATTTACGTTTTCCATTCTATCGGCATCTCGATATCTTTCTTTCGTCTTGATGTGCTTTTCGCAAACAAAATGTTTCTGACATCTTATATGAGTTATAGTTGACCTTCGCTCCGAAATTTTGCTATAAAATAACACGATTTTGTAGCCGTATCGTGATCAGAAATATTCATATCCGTTGGATTACCTTTCTGGAGAAGTAAAAAACTAATTAGTAGAAGGTATCATACCTAACTTAATTACCGTCGTTACCCTCGCCCACGGCCGGTGTAACTAGGTCGAACCTTCGGGTATACAGAAAGTATGATACCTTTAACTAATTTGTTAGCGTTATTTAAAATTCTTTGATAACTATGGAACGCAAAAGTTTAAAAGTGTATATGTAAATAGACTAATTACAAAAAAACTGTTAAGCACAACTTTTTAAAATTGCAATTAGTTATTAGTTAAACTCAACAAAAATAATTGAATTACCGGTTTAATACGGTGACAGCTGAGCTACCGAAACCTCAAAAGACTCGTTGAATTTTTCTAATACTTTGTGATTTATGCTGCAAGCCAGAGTTATTACGTCACTGTGGAGTTAGCCTCTAGTACTTTTTTTAGTAGTAAAATGTTTAGCTTATTAATGTTATTGTTATTGTGTGTGCAGGGGCATCAGCGCCACGGACCGCATCTTCGCGGTGGTGCGCGAGCTGGCGGGCGGCGGCGCGACGGTGAAGCTGGCCGACGTCATTGAGCGCTGCGTCGACAAGGGGTTCAAGCCCGACCAGGTCACACTTTACTCTTTACTTTACACTTTACTTGTATACTTATATAATACATTACACAAATAACAAAATACTAAAATATATAAAAAAAACCTTTATTTGTATATACAATAATTGTAACAAAAACCCTGTCCGATCCGTAAAGATGTTATTAGGTATCAAGATTCAGTTCTATTTACGTAATTATATTAAGTGAAAAAAAATTACCCCGATAAAATAAAATTGAAAGGACACATGATGAACACATACATACATACATACATATATATATATATATATATATATATATATATATATACACACAACATACATGGCAATACTTTTGTCGGCACTTGGGTAGGTAAAACCTTTGGCGCCGCCGCCATTGATGGAAAGAGTGGTCACATTTATAAAATTAGCATAATTTTGGGGTAATTTGAGCAATTTCGGCACAAAAAACTTGCGTTTTAAATTACGATAATTCTTTTATTTTCATGAATAATATTTTTTTATATTTTTTTTGCTATCGTTATTTGTGTACCTATGTACCCCTTTCCCATCGGACAGGGTTTTTTTACATCATAAAAAAAATATAAAAATTAAGGTACACACACCTGCACATCAACCTACCACAAACTGTCAAATTTCCTCAATAGGCTTTGAATTTTATTACTAAGGTATACATTGAAGAAATTTGACAGTTTTGGATGGGTTGATGTGCATCAGTCGTCTGTGAACATGTGTAAGGCAGAAGCACAGCTACGTGCAGGCTTAGCTTAAAACTATGCCTTCCTTTTTTTACTTCGCTTTCAAAGTCATGCCGCTGTTATATGTGTGTAATATTGTTTTAAGCTGAATAAGCGCTAAAATTCAAGTGCAAGCTCTCCTATGGCAAACTTTAATTGCACAGATTGGTATATATTTTGCAATTAACTGAAGTTGCGATGTAATTTTTATTTGACATAAGGTCAAAAATCAATAAGAAGTTTTAACAAACTCGTTAATGGCTTATTGTTCGTAGGTGGACGCGTGCATCGAGCAGTATGAAAACCTGAACGTGTGGCAAGTGAACCAAGTCAGAACGAAGATCACCTTCATGTGAGCGCCGCAGAGCTGCTCGCTAGTTTGTGCCCATGGTACCACCCGCGTGAAACATCGATGATTTAGATGATTGAGATTTTGTGCCTGTTTCATAAACTAAACCTTCACAGGATCTAATTATTTGATTCTAATAATAAAAGTCTGACTACAACTAGTATCGCTTTGCGCTCCTTTAGTGCGTAAGTTGGATAAGATTGCGTTGTATTTTTAATTGTGACAATAAATCATCTTTCCACAGTTCTTAGTTTTATTTCACCAGTGAGTTTTTTTTAAAAATATTTTTGCGCTGGTGTGAGAATCATCTTGCGTAAATAATTTGCTTGTTAAGTTCCAGAAAAGTTTGCTTGCCGAATCTAATGTCGTTTGGTTTGTCTCTGATTTTACTGAAATTCTGCTCAAATACACATAACAATAAAAAATGTTAACTACGCTATTCCTGTCATGATGTTGACGAAATAAGACGGTTATTTTCAAGATTCCCTCTTGATCACGGCCGGCGCGGCGCCGGCGTATGGATGTTTTCGCGGACTAGTAAATAGCACACACGGGCTAGTAAATTGTATAACTGGTAAAAATAAAATTAGTAGCAAGGGGGGTGCCAAGAAATAAGTGTTGGATAAATGAGGTCTAGTAGTCATTACTGGGAACTAAGACCTGGGAACGGGTTCAATATCACGTATGTATTGCATTAATGGAAACCTTAGTCCGACAACATTGGTTAAATTTAAGCGAAAACAATACAATACTAAAAGTAAATATAAGGTTCAAGTAAAACTTTCATAGCAACGTACGCTGTAGGCTATTGTTGGACGGATCCACGCTACTGGGCTATTCAAATGGCAAGAAGAGTTTTGTTTTCATTACTACAGTGGGTAGGTACGTCCGAGATTCCCTTTAGCATCGCGTTATTTGTTTTCCAAGTTGCGCTTATGAAAGTAATAACTTAACAACCAGATGTAGCGGATCCGGAGCGTTGAGATTTGCGACGAAATTGTTCCGGCGAATACGAATCTACTTTTTATTGTTTTCTCTTTCTTTTAGTACCACGATACTGTTATAAGGGTATTGATTGCTTCGCGGTAGAGGGTAAAGCTTGGGTAGTTGGCTCTTTGTAAGCAATCGAGATACATACAGATTAGACATACTTATAAAAATAACTATTGAAAGTCCTTGCTTTAAATGAAATGTTATCTATAATTGTATTTACTTGATATAACGACTATTTTTCCTCTTATATAAAATTTAAGGCAAAACTATAGAAAATAGGTTTACCTAAGTATATTTAAAAATATCTTGGTACACAAGATGTGAAGATAATATGTTATCTATATTGGAAATCCAAGAAAGTGTCTGTAAATGCGAAAAATTAACCTCATAAGGCACCCTGGGCACTTGAATAAATAAATATATGCATAATATGTTTTATTATGTATGCTTACTGTACATAACTAAAACCTTGTAATACGAATAGGCCAATTTGTTAACTACCCATTAACTTGTCGCATAAAAAAATTACGGCACGTCACGGAACACAGTGACTGTAACCGGTATTATGGTTTGAATCTAAAGGCTTGGATTATTGCCAATACGACAAGCAATTACGTGTCCGTGTCTGATTCAATCCTGCCAGTATTCAGGAAGGCACAAGGAATATTAATCAATGTACACATCAAACATAATAATTCGGACGTTGTACTGATTTATCTGTAATTTGGAGTAAGGAAATGGTTTGGTGCGATTAGGATGTGTCTTAGTGACGTAATAGTAACCTCTGCCTATTCAAAGTAGTAGTCGATTTTTTTTGTCCCATGAATAATTTTACCCCCGACATAATAAAAATTGAAGTAAGTATCACAAGTTTCCATGTTTCAGCCTTTGTGTGTGCAACCGTATCCTATCTGTCAATCAGAAACTCGTTTCTTTGCTCGAAGATGATTGTTATGTTCGGTAAAAATACAATACAAGTTTAGTTTAAAAGATGATAAGTGATGAGCTTTCGAAACCAATTTGTCATCCAAAAGTGCTGCTTCGGTCACATACAATCAATACACTTCCGCTCGATCTTCAAAATGCGATTACACGTTCACATGATACACAAAAAATGCACACTCGCTTCACACGCGCTCTAAACCAGGCACAGACATGTACCTGGGCGCTTCTCTCCTCCTCCACAACCCGGTCAATCCAAGCCGACGTATTAGCCATTAGAGGCGCCCTCGGGTTGTTCCGCTCCCGATCCGAAACCCTCTGCTTGAGGAACCCCTTCTGTTTCTCGCCGCCCCCAAAAAGGTCCGGTGACGCTTAAATACAAACAGCAAAAAAAACCAATAAATACAAGTAACTATAAACTTTAAATCGATAGAATAGTGGCAATATTGCACTATCTAAGAATATAAATGCAAAGCCCTATAGCTTAGCTACCTACCACAAAGAACGAAGCTTACGTTTTTACTTCTTAAGCTGAATTTAATATCAGAGCTGGTTCCAGTAGGAAGGTACAAAAGGCAGCCTAAACAACGATTCGCCACGAAGCTAGATTTTATTTAAGCAATATTGCAGACAAGTTCTCCGTGAAAATTTACATCTAGTTGAAAAGCACAGTAGTATCCCATTTAATTTGATGTTGTAATGGACTGCGGAGTGTCTCAAACCTTTGCATTTAAATATTTGTTGAGTAAAAACGCCATAGTAGCTCATAGACTCTTAGTACTAGAAAGCTGTGGCATGGATTGGCATGAATATACATATTAATGACGCCGACAAAGTGGTGAAGTAAAATTTAAATAAATATTTTTTTAGTTTAAGTACTTCCCCTACAAGTGAAGTGGGGATGTTTTTTCTTGTTTAGCCCATAGTGTGGGGTGTCGTTGGATAGCAATTTCAAAAATATGCGGGTTTTTGGAAACAGTTTTTTTATTGAGGCATCCGTTTGTGAACTATTAAGCTTTTACTATTAAGCTAAAACTAAAACCTATTTTATACAATTCACTACCTAATAAAATCACATTTAGAATACCTAATTGAAATTTGGGGATTAACCGCACAAATTAACCTAAAGTCGCACATTGTTCCATACCCATTTCTTACACCAACTAAACAATTGTACGATAAAACTAATCTAATGAACCTATCCCAACTACTTAAATATACAACATGCATTCTAATAAAAAAAAAATAATTACAAAGAGTATTAAATCAAATATACAATTAGCTATAAAAAAATATACGCATAATCTCCGACACAAAAACAAACTGAAATTAGTTACAGGACTAAATATGGGAAAAAGACAATTCTGTTTTCCCTCAAACAGCACAGCTATTTAATAGGTTATCAGATGAAGTGAAAACTTGTGAGACTATATAGGAACATGTTTAAAAATAAACTTAAACTGCAAATCGCAACGAGTACCACAGACTAACAATTTGTATATTGTAATTTATGTATTGTTCATATCTCATTATAAGTGAAATGTCATTTCATTTAATGTCTAAAATTTTGTTAGAGTCAAGTGTCCCCCCATCCGTGCCAGCCAAATGGTTGTTTTTAAATACGTGACAAAATTCACGGCAGTTGTAAAAATGACGAAGTTAACAGAAAAACTATCACAGATAAGTAGGCTTTACAAGTTTACGAGTAAGTAACAGTCGACCAACTTATAAAATGTACTTGGCGCAGTACAAATTCCTCATTGGGAACTACTTAAATAACGTTGTCAGGTGTGTGAAACCGGTAGTATCTACATTAAATAAATGTTCATAAAAGCCCTCTTCTCAGAGTCCGCATTATTGAGATGGGCTACGGAACCCTACACTGCGCGTGGCCGTACACGCACTTGGCCGGTTTATATAATATAGTTGTTTTATCAGTCGGGTTTTATCTCTAAGTCTATCTTAAGTGAGTCATTTCAAAATATACAAAGGTGTGTATATGTTACGGCTAATAGCCAAAGTGCGGCTACACCTAGTTTCAGCCGGCTAAAACTCAAAACACACTGTTTAGGCCGAGAGAGGTGTCTCTTTTTCTTTATCCGGAGCTGATAGAAATCTTACAGTGAAAGTGCTGGAGGTGAGCACTGTAAAGCAGTATCTTACGAAGTATACAATGTAAAGATAGTAGCTTTGTATAGATCATGCAAATGCCCTAACAGTGTTGCAGTAGGTTTCGTACCTAAGTAATTTGTTATCACATAATAGCCCTTGTATAGTATTTGGAGATTTTAACGAAGACTATCCCCGTAACAACGATACTGCAGTATTCAAATTATTACGTGACGCTGGTTATCAATCTTTATTACAACCGCTTGCCTCTACACGCGGTGGTACACAAATAAGTAGATAATATTTTTTTCTAACTTCACTTGTGAAGTTGGATTTTATAACTCCTTCTTTAGTTACTACCGTTCTATGTGGGACCGTTTTTAGACGAAATGAGCCGCCGGAACTCTTGACGTTAAATAAATGTTCATTAAAGGCCTCTTCTCAGAGTCCGTATTATTGAGATGGGCTGCGGAACCCTTCACTGCGCGTGCCCCGACACGCACTTTGTGGGTACCTACGCATAGCTTGGGTTTGTGGTTTCACAAAACCGTGGTGATCAACTCAACACCCATCAATTGTAGCGATGACTTAATTTAAGGGTGAATCCGTTAATTACTTGCTAAAACATTACTACCTCTTCTTAATTATCGGAAAAGTATTGGTTTTAATAGTAGTTCTAATAGCAATACTGAATCAGTTAAAAGTATTCATAAAAAATGGTATACCGTACTGTATATGTAATGTACTGTCTAAATACACTTTTGAAATAAAACGTATGAGAAGCAAGGTAAGTGACTTGTGGAAAATTTTTGCTACCTGCATACTGCTAGGAAAATTTATAATAGGAAATTTAACGATAGGTTGACAAACACTGCCTTTTGTCTCGCTTATCATATTTTAATATTCCACAAAGCGTCTGTAAGCTTCGCTGGCGCTGCGACAAGCGATAAGCTCCTCAGTTCTAGGTTCTAGGTCATATTTCGTTTGTGTACTTACTGTAAAGCTAAACCTTATTGCGCGAGTAAAGTGCCTATAAATTTCCTTTACTTACAAAGCTATCTGCAGGAGATGTTTAGGAAAACTCAACTGTTTGGAAGAATTCTTGATAAGGATTTGTACCTATTTAACAAAACGTTTTCTTTTCTTACAATTGAAATAACTGTACGTACATTAGTAGAGTTAACTATCGTTTATTTCAGTTAAGGCAGAATTGAGCCAAGAATTTCGCTATTCTACTGAAATGTAAAGAAAAACAACTTTAATCAAAGCAGAAAATGCTTTATTATTGGCACCCACCTGTTGATATAATCTAATCTGTTAGGAGACAAAATTAGAATCTTTAGAATCTTTTATTCATTCTCCGCAAAGAGGTCACGAATTTGCGCCTCCCGAACAGATTACAAACAATATGTCTGGTGTTTTTAGTTGGTAGGCGGGGAATGTGAGCGGTAAGAGCCACGGGGTCGAGATTGCAAAAGTTCAAAGGTTAAGAGTCCCAACAGCGGCGCTCCTGAAAATAGTCATACCTACCCATTACGAAATCAAACGTCACGAAATACATCGTAACTTCAGTCGCCCGTCTCACTCTCACCCCGTTCTTAAAGGATAAGGACGAGTGAAACGATAGCTTTATCGTAACTTTATCGTTGTTCCTCGGTAGGTGGGCTCAAGAAGCTTGTCACGTAACGTAGCTTGGTTTTTGGGGCTTCAATAATAATTTGAGCATGAGCCCGAGGTCGGGTTTACGGTCTCAAGGGTGTGAAAAATAGGGGTTAGATTGATACTACGCCTCGTAGCTGCGCCGTTCTCCTCTATTATTGTTTCTGTGATGGCCGATATTTACGGTATAATATTATCTATTGGTTTAATATTACGTGAAAATACTAAAATGAAATGAAGAGTAATCCGTTAATATAAATTTATATAAAATATAAATTTTAGAACATAAGGTAATCGTTGGAGGTAGAAAATGTGACAGTAGGCATAATATATAAACTTCTTCTCGCGGCTTCACCCGCTTTTAAGTCAGACTATTATAAATTTCCTAAGGAATGAAAAGTTATTGCAAGAAGCCTGCACTAATCAGGGATAGTGTTGCTGCTTTTTATAATAAAAATATTTTTTTTTATTGGTTCAGTAGAGCCGAAGATTACCCCCTGTATAAAAATAGACAAAGAAATGTTAACTCTTTATAATATCAGTATAGAAGTAGCCAAGCGTTTGTGTAACTACATGAATACGAATGAGCATCGTATTCATCTGATATAACAAAACAATACTTTCTTTGCGCGCGTACCTACTTCTTCAATACAATCACTCGAAATCGATGCTTTGCCTTGCGAACGCAGTGTCTGGAATATGGAATTATCTTCCGCGAATCAAGCCCACCGTGTTTACGTAAGTTTCAAAGCTCCCTTTGAAAGTGATATATCATTTTTACCTGATGATAAGTGACGAAAAGGTCGAATGTGGAAGCGCACTTCACACGGAATCATTAGCTACTGAAGAACCGATTACCTTATCACGAAGTATGGTTTTAGCTAGCCGACTAAGACATAAGATATAGACATAGGTAAGCTATCGCCAACTAAAGTAACTAGAATCATATCTACGGTAATCGAAACTGGCACTGCATCTGAGACAGGTGGTTTAATCACTAGACACTAGACTACACTAGACTACAGCGGTTTAGTTGTTCACGTAAGTAAAAGTTTATTAAAGAGTGTTTCTAAAAATGCGAGCCAATATAAAAAAACGCGTCTGCGTCCCGGCCCGGGCAAAAAGGCTATGGTGGTTACTTGCGACGTGATTAATGATTGAGCCTCGAAGTGGGTTCTTCCTTTCGCCACATGGCTTTCCTCACTTCGTTCTAAGCTCCAGCGAATGCGACAAGAAAGGATAAAAACCAAATTATTAAAATAAAACAAAAAACCCGACTGATAAAACAACTATATTATATAAACCGGTCAAGTGCGTGTACGACCACGCGCAGTGTAGGGTTCCGTAGCCCATCTCAATAATGCGGACTCTGAGAAGAGAGCTTTTATGAACATTTATTTAATGTAGATACTACCGGTTTCACACACCTGACAAAGTTGTTTAAGTAGTTCCCAATGAGGAATTTGTACTGCGCCTAGTACATTTTATAAATTGGTCGACTGTTACTGTTACTCGAAAAAAGTAAATAGTGTTGAATAATTTCGGCGGGCTGGTTAGAACCACGATAGCTCAATTGGAAGAGCACCTGACCCGGTATGTCAGAAGGGTGCAGGTTCAAATTCTGTTTGTGGCTTAGGCTTTATGATATTTATATTTTGACTTTTCCGGTCGAAGATTATTAATTATCCACCAAAATATCACTAATCTTGCACCAACACTGTTTTAATGTATTTTTTTCTATGCCATTTTTTTATTCTACTCTTGGTGGCCAGTTCGATTTTATAAAAAACTCGACTCTTTACAATGCCCGTACATTGATATTAGAGGTAAACCTATTTGTTGAGAACCTACAACAAAACCGTAGCCTACTAGATTTTTGTAGACCAGTTTTCATACGAATTTCAACGTTCCAAACTCAAAAACACTTTAATCCCAAGGGAGTTACATACAACTTTATCTCCCTTGGGATTCAATGACTTGTTTTACGTTGAGATTACTAGGTAGGTCTGTAATCCGAGATTCTAGAGCTGAAGGTGTGAAAACTCATTTTTAATTTTACTATTTTAGTAAATTTAGTCAGTTAGTACTGACCCGACAGACATTATTGGCCTGTCAAAATTTTATTAAATATCAATATCTATACTACATAATTATAATAAAACTGTAGAAGAGTTTAATTCTGTACATTGAATAAAAACTAAAAAAATACTCTTATGGGTCTTCACAATACAAGTAACAAAAAAAATCATTTTGAATTTTTTGTCTGTCTGTCTGTCTGTTGTCCGGCTTTCACGAAAAACTACTGGACGGATTTTGATGATTTTTTTTTTGTTATATAGCTATTAGTCCTCGGCAACATAAAGGCTATAACTTATTTTGAAGATCGGAATACCAGATGTGGAACTATAGCGGTCTGGGTAATCTATAAGAGATATTAATATACTGCTTTAGGCAAAGTTGGTCAACATGAAGAGCATTTTGGAGCAAAAGAAGCTAAGGAATAAAAAAAAATTAAGAATTATACCTTAGTTCATAAAAAATTCAACAGATAGCGGCATATGTATTTATAAAGGCGCAAGCATTCTTTATTTTTGTGTTGGCTATAGAGTATTCAGCTCTATTATAAAACCAGCGCCATCTATCGACTACATGTCAAAGTACAATATAACACATAGTAGGTATAGCTTGGGTATAGTAATAGCATTCATGCATTACTATTTCAAAAAATGAAATAAAAAAATTCAAAGTTTTTTAGGAATAAAGCCTCAGAATAATACGGCTTTATTGTTCCAAGATAAAAACATTCTTATTTCAAACAATATAATCATTAATTGTATCCCATCTTCATTATTATGTTATATTTTTTTTAATAGAAGAAAGTTGAGTGATTTTATTGGTTTACACTAATTTATGTTTCTTTGTGAAAAATGAAACCTCAGAACAAAACTAGCTTTAGTTATTATTCTGAGAATGAAACGACATTTCTGTTTTTATAATTAAAAAAGTTCCATCTATCGGGAAAATGTCAACTTACAACTAATGTCATAAACTTCAAACAACTCGATTGAAGTTTAAGTGAAAAACCCGTGCTCTTTGCTTTGCTGTAATGCTGACTGATAAGAAGGAAAATTGAATTACCATTACCATAAATAAAATTTGATTTGAATTTGAATCTACGTACGCGCGAACGAAGTCGCGGGCACAGCTAGTATATAATATGCATGTATTATACTGTATAATACATTCATATTATATATATTTAGAGGATAGATTATAAGTATATTGTTTTCTAAAGTTTACGCGAACACTACACATAACACATACGCTAGTATAATTTATACATATAATCAGCTGTCCTCTTGAATCACTCTATCTATTGCCGAAAACTGCATTAAAACCCGTTGCGTAGTTTAAAAGGAGTTTAACGGGATATCGAAATTAATTTCACTGTTTAACATTGACACGAGGTCGACAAAACATTCTTTCTATTTCTATTACTGATCGAACTAACAACTGACCACAAATACTTTGTTAAGACAATTGACATTTCTTTAATTGATCGAATGAACGTTTGGTCGGATCGACGTTTGGTCGAATGGACGTTTGGTCTAATTTTCGTTTGGTAGGCAAACTGCAAGCTTTTTTTATTGATTGTCGAATATGTCTATTTTTATATAAATAAGTCTATAAGCAAGTATGTACTATGATATAATTAATAAGTAAGCACAATATTTTCATTCCTATCAAAAGCGAGAGGTCTTACATCTGGTCGACAAGCGATAGAAAAGCTTACAGTTCTTCATACTAAATTCAGTTTGGTCGAATCGACTTTTGTCCATTCGACCAAACGTCGATTCGACCAAACGTTCATTCGATCAATCAAAGAAATGCCAATTTATTGTTACAGTTATATCGACAAAGTATATTATGGTCAGTTGTTTGTTCGATCAGTAATGGAAAGGCCAAATGTTTTGTCGACCTCGTGTTAAACGGTGAAATGAATTTTGATATCCCGTAGTAAACTCGTTTAAAAGATCTAAGCGTACAGACAGCGGGACCGACTTTGTCTCGTATGTAAAGATGTAAAGTTTTCCTAATCAGTTTTTGCAACATTATTATTCTTGTTATATTGTTATTGTTATTGTTTTTCTTATATATTATTATTATTGTGTTTTTACTTTGAAATGGACTATGTGACTCTGTAAAAGAAAGGTAGCAAAAAAACGCCCTTGCCGAGTTTCTTGCCGGTTCTTCTCAGTACAAGGTCTCCCGCCCAGAGTAGACTAACGAACCGATGGCATAGTGACATTCATAAGAGCTATTTGTAGCCGAAACTGAATAAATGATTTTGAATTTTTGCTTTCGAGTCGGGCATTAAGAGCGAAAACCTTGACTTGTGTTTAACGTGTCGTGCGGGAGACCTGTTCACCAAAGGCAAAATAATACATTCTTGATGGTTTCCATGATTTATCTACATTATTCCCTCGTGTTGTAAGCGCTTAAACGTTCCATGGCTAGTGATTAATGATTGCCAACTTTCGCTACACACTTTTCCTCACCTTCTTTGGAGCGAAGAGTTGTGAATAGGGCAAGGCCGTTGCCATGGCGACGAGGAAATATGGTAAAGTCATTTCTTTGTGCATTTCTTTTTATGTTCCTTTGATGACAAACATGACTACACGATACACGACTATACTTCTACACGAGCGTACATCCTTGTGCTTGACTTCAAATGACCTACGCAATCTTATACGTTTAAATGCTGTGAAGGTTCGCATCGATCGATTTTTGATAGTTTTATTGTGCGTTTTATTACATTTTTTAGACAGAATCGGATAGTGTTTTAAATATTTTCGAATGGATTCAATTCAGCCAACAATTTAAATAATTCTCAACAAATAAAGTAATACTTCAGACAACCAACGCACGCGTATTTATATTTTTCAGAAACGCTTTTCGCTGGAAGTGATTTTCTCCCGTGAAGCTGATACAGCCCTAAGTGTTTCCATTTTGCGTCGGCTGAAAACTTTTCATAGCAATTACTTTTTTATAGTTATGTTGTTCCAAGTTGGCGCCGCTGTGAACCGACTCGAGACATCATCGTTTACCTACAACTTCGTGTTGCGATGTATTTTGAAGAGCTATCACATTAGATAGTAATTTAGCAAGTAAATGTAGGTATGAATGGTTTTTATTTATTTGGGAAATCATTTATCAATACATGAAAGGACTTACTTTACATAGGTAGCACAGTAATTAATAAAGTTTTGACTGTTAAATAATATAAAATTATTTTTTGATAACTGACATAAACAGTTAAAAGTAAACTTGGACGAATAAATTAAACTCTTAAAACCAAGAATAGCTTGTTCGATGATGTGTCCAATTCAACAAGGCACAATATTGAACATCGTCATCATCAGCCTATTAAGTATAATTACAACAATTTTTTTCTAAAATTTGATAATAGGACTATAGTTGTAAACCAGCGGCTTGTTAGCCGGTAGTTACCGAAACCAGCGGCTATAAACGAACAACCATCCGCTCGATACCGGGTAGAAACCCGACTTGAGCATCGAAAAAAAAAACTATTTTTATTACATTTTTTATTGTTAAACTCTTATTTTTGTTATACAGTACTTCTTTTTTTTCTTTCTTTTAGTTAATGGCTTCGTGCGATTAGCATATTTAGCCAGTGTCAAAGTAATTTTTCTTACAAGTAATACATAAATATACAATATGATAATGATGAATGATAATAGAAATGAGAAGTGAGAAATGATATACCCCCAGCCCCTCGAGTATCTCAGTAAAGAATTTGAAAAGTGACGTTGCACTGTCTTGTTTCATTTGCCAACACTCATGCACACGCACGAACACTTAACGGTTAATAATCCACCATTATTTCACATTAATATTCGACATTAACACAAATTTTAGAAAATAAAACAAAACCGCAGACATGACTCTTCACTTTCCCGCCAAGAAGTATATAGAGTACTTCTTTTTTTTTTTTCATTTAGTGTATGGCTTTGTGCGATTAGCACATTTAGCCAGTGTCAAAGTAATTTTTCTTACAAGTAATACTTATATATACAATATTTCCTTCCAGTATGATGACGATGAATGATAATAGAAATGAGAAATGAGAAATGATATACCCCCAACCCCTAGAGTATCTCAGTAAAGATGTGGGGCTTTACTAATTCCTCGGGCGGACTTCTTGAGAGAATTTGAAAAGTTAAGTTACACTGTTTTGTTACATTTGCCAACACTCATGCGCACTTACGAACACTTAACGGTTAATAATCCACCATTATTTCACATTAATATTCATAATAACACAAATTTTAGAAAATGAAACAAAACCGCAGACATGACTTTTCACTTTCCCGCCAAGAAGTCAGAGTACTTCTTATGTTCTGCTATTTTTGTTTTTTTTTTAAATAAACACCGAAGTCACCGTTTATACCTACTAATTTACTTAATTCAGAGAAGAACAGGAAACTATGAAACAACGTTTGTGTTTAGGTGGTGGTGTATGAAAATTATAATTATAAAGGTAGCTCTGAATTACTTTATTTTAGATTTAATCATCATTATAAACCAAACAAAGAAATACAACTAAATGCTATTACTAGGTATCTGTCCACACTTATTTCATGGATAAATACCTATTTCCTAAACATCTCTGACGAATAAACTATTAAAATAGTCCTATTCCCTGCTGTGTCATGTTTTGTATGAGAATTTTGAGTTTTTAACGCTTAACAACAAAAAACTAATCATTTGAATATATTAATTAAATGTTATCGCTAGAAATGACAATAAGCCAAACAAGCCGCTTCTAGCCGCCAGGCTAGAAATGTTAGTAACCAGCTTCACATCTATGGGTAGGACTTGTTAGTAGCAGCTTTTTTATCACCGTGCAAACCTTCGGAGATGACTCCCGTGATACAAACGAACAACTCTTTCGACCATAATGTATGGAACAGCTGAATTTTATTTTCGAGTTAGGGAGTTGGTCCAATAGTAAGAGTTGTTCGTTTGTATGACGGGAGTCATCTCAGAAGGTTTGGACGGTGATAAAAAAGTCACCCCGTATATATTCTATAAAATTCGTTGAGATTGAAATAATGACTATTTGCTTATTGTTGCATCGGAAAATAAGCTTTATTGGTCAGTGGCATAGGAACACCCGAATGTCATCTTTGAGGTGGTAGACGACTTACTCGGCCGATTGTACGTTCGTGTTATAGCTCTATTGTTCAAGTTTTAGGTCATATTTTACAAGGCATAGCAGCGCGTTTTATGCGCAGTTTGTTATGTCTGCCGTTTGTCGGTCTGGCTTGACACTGAACACCTCTACATAGCGTAAAAACTTTGCATTTCTTTTGTTTTTTTTTTTTTATTTTATTTTATTGAATCTACAAACAAGCAGACGGTACGGCAGACGAAAAGCGATTACCACAGTCGTTGATTATTGCAGAACAGAATAGGTAATTCCTACCATCGTCGCAGCGCTCGTCATCGACAGGGTTTTTATCCTCATATCCTTCAGGAATTCCATCATAAAACCAAAAATGTTCGCTTACTGTGCGGTTTCAGAGAGACTTCCTCCCGCGTACACTCAGATTGTGGAATGAGCTTCTTGTCAAGGTCTTCTCAAAGGACCGTAAGGTTCTTCAAAAAGGGCGTGAAAAGATTTTGACAGGGTAGGCTACGCGTGAGTTATACCTCTGGTGTTGCAAACGACAATAGGTTTTACCTTACCATGTAGCGAGCATTTTGCTCGATTGCCACCATTTCGAGGTTCGTAAGGATTGGTTCTTCGTATTGTGTAACTCTGAAGTCTAGTAATGACGAACGCCTTTGTACAGACGCCTGCACATCGACCTATCCAAAACTGTCAAATTTCTTCAGTAAATGTTCAACCATAAAACATAATAATACATAATAAATAAAGTTCAAAGTCTATTGAGGAAATTTTTCAGTTTGTGGAAGTCTGATGTGCAGGCGTGTGTCATGCGAGGAGGTGTCATGGTGCTTTAGCAATGAGCAGAGCCTTATGATCTACACCAAATCAGTCGAGTGCCTATATACTCCCATATTGAACTCAAACATCAACAAAACAATAGGTCGTTTATTACATATTAATACATTTTAAACATTTTCGTATTAATCTCTCCCCGATTAACCCAGCAAGCCATCAACTCGAGGCCTCCGCTTACAATGTGGGAGGTTGCGCCCGCGCATCCTTTTAGAAGTCAATCCCCCGCTCGTAACACCTCACCCCTTAACTGTCCACAGCTGCATACGAAACGTCGTAAGTGTTACATTAAAGAAACACTAAAATGGTTCTTGTGCTTAAATTTAAAAGGCGCAGTTTAAAAGTTATCAAGTTTGAAAGGATTAATATGCACCTCTTGCGCATTCCGATGGCTTGAGTCAGACAACCGTTGGATTAGATCAGATTGAGATTTTATCGGCGCTCTCGAGAGCCGGGAATGGCCGGGATAATTAGGGGCGCATGACGTTACTATGATTTGTGGTAGTCCTTCGGTGAGCATAGCGGAGGCCCATTCAGTAATTTGTTCCTTTTCTTGAACGCTTCAAGTTTAATGAACATACCGCGCGTAAAGATTTCATTATGGATTTGACAGTGAAAGATTTAGATACAATCGTATGAACCTACTTTGAGATACTTATTCATATTCAAGATGGTGGAATCTTTCTTTTTTAAATATTATTTTCAAACACTTTTACTACTTAAGCTAACCATTGTTGTTCAAGTACCAACAACGTCCAAATAAAGGTTCTATTATAACGGCCTGGCGCAGCTTATATACAAAGCAGAAGCCCGTAGAGAAAACAGTACTTTTATTTTTTTATAAAACCAAAATACTTTTTGTACCCTAATATACCACACATCAGAATAATTGTACGTTTTGTATATATATTCTATTTGCTTGCCAAAATGGATGAATGCTCACCAAATATTGTTTTACTGAAACAGTAACATTGATACCAACAATTTTTACGCTATTATTCAAATGATTGAGGATACTAGCTGCCCTACTCCTGTAGGTCACGTGATAGGTTAGAAATTTAAGATAGCAGCGTAGCGATTGTCTTGAATTTCGAGGTTATATTTTTATTATACAACAGGAAGCAAAATTTACCAAATTGAAACTCGAGACATAAAATATTGGTATTATCAATTTGGTGACAATATAACATATTTGGTCGGAAATGCAGTTAAAAGGTATTCATATATTTTAAGGCATTTCATAAAAATATAAATTGTATTCTTTTTATAATATTTTAGGAAACACAATTTGGTGATAATTTATCCATTTTGGTAAGCGTTTTGAATTTGATTGGTAGTAAAATTGATACATTTTTGGTAGGCGTTTAAACACAAGCCGTTATTTATTTAATAAATAAATATTGCCTGATCAACAGTGTATCGCAGATCGGTAAAAAAGGTTTTCAACTATAATCTAACTAAAATATTATCAACATTAACAATGCCACAACAACTTTCGGAACTCCAAACATTATTACTTTGTAGACAATGTCGCTCCCGCTATGTTTACAAACTGCATGTAAATAATGTTTATTTCTAGTAGCATGACAGAAAGTGGCCGTAAACCCGAATATTTCATTATAACCATTAGAGGAATGACACCACGCTGCGCGGGCGCGGCCCGTCAAAGAATCACGTTCCCCGTATTAAAAAAAAGTATCTGTCAGCAGAGACGGGACATTGGAACGGTGATGGTGAGACTTTGGCTGTTGCGACAATCGTCTCCCACGATTCGAGTAGACGCGAAATTTTCGATCGATCCATGATAAGTAAATAGCCTATACTGGTCCACTGATGGCAAAGGCCTCTATCAATGTGATCAAGTCATCACTACTATTGATGGGTATTAGCTTAAACGCCTCGGTGGCCGACTGGGAAAGCGCTGGTCTAAAATCTAGGTTTTGGGTTCAATTCCCAGGTAGGGCAAAGTCTGCTTTGGATTTATCGATGCAGCCCCGGCAAAATTTTACGATAGACATAGTGATCACAGCCATCACATAAACCATTATTAATCTCATAGCTTCTAAAAGTATTGTTACCTTCAATCCAAAACAATAAAGATTATATCGTGATATGTAAGTTATTACGGGGCATAGTGGCACAGAGGGGCGTGTATCCGAACTAATTTCACTGATTTATTAGGGCTGACGTAGTTTTAATATCGGCATATAGATTTTCCTTACGTTTCAAGTTTAGGAATAATGGCTAGAGCACACTTAACGACTTATACCTTGTTCCACCTAGCCTCTACTGCTTCGACGATAGTGTGGGTCGTTATTGTATTTAAAATATGCGACAATTATGTGGCTTAATAAATATCACTTCGGATACATGTGTCTGGTGGGTTATGCGGTGGTTTAACTGGGTCCATCTAAGTCTACGGTTTACGACTCTTTACCACTGACACTTATTGTTACAATGCTATTAATTTATCGGCGAAATTATCAAGTAACTTCCGAGTGGGCAAGTGTTGTTTAATAATTGTTATTGATTTAAAATCGTTTATAGCAATTAGGGTAAAGCAACTCTTAACTAAAATATAAACGTCACCCTAACTTTAGCTGTCCATGTCCGCATGTTTGGAATCCATTTCCACTCAACATCAGGTGGAGTGGGGTCAATTGCCTTTCCTAATAAAATTAAAAAAACCCTACTTACTAATGCGAGTTTTATAGGTATTATTTTTCATGTTATGTTATTGTGAAACTTCGCAACTGCTCGAAGTTGATTATCACAGTTTGCACCAACTAGTCGGTGAGGTCGGCATCTTGTTCGGAGTGTTTGCAGCCGTTAAATTTAATGGCATAACTTTACGAACTCGCGAGGAATTATGTTCCTCTCTTAAGAATAACACGAGGCAGAAGACTAGGCCGATCTATGTATTTTTGGCATTAAACTGAATATAGAAGTTGTGAAGCTGTTTTGCTTGTGTAGGTAGTATGTGATTTTTTTTGGGGGGCGGCGAGAAACTAAAAGGGTTCCTCAAGCCGTGTGAAACGAATCACCTTCTGAGGTTTTCTAGAGGGAACGGCATCAATCTCTAGTGCGTGTCCCCGTGCCCTACTTGATTCTCCGAGGGGTTCGGATCGGATCGGGGTGATTTTTTGTTTTGTTGGATGGTAATCCTGACTGCGGACTCTACGTTCACGGGTTTGCATCAAGCAAAGGACAATAGGCTGCCGGTAAATCTGCAATGTCGCATTGTTAATGCTAAACGAGCTAATTATCAATGTTGTGTACGCCTGTAATATGTATAAGCCATAATTATTGTAATAATGTTTTATTTAATGTAACAATATGTATACTAAAAAAAAACACAATGTTGAAAAAATTTCCACGAGCATGATTTGAACCTAATTTGTTCGCAACAAAAATTTGCGTTAAAATTATATAAACAAAAACAAAAATATTTTATATGTATACTGTTGGTGTACCTTTTCCATAAATAAATAAATACTAACGAGGGCCTCGTTGTCTCTTATAGGCTGATTCTGTAATGTTTATCACAAAGGTTAAAATCAGACCACTGAAACACCAATGTGGACGGATGACAATAGCAAAAAAGACTCCCACGATTCTCAGTTCAATTTAAAATATACGAAAACCATTTGCAACATTCTTTATGTTTCGATATCCGTAATAAACTGTTTAAGTTACATAAAATCTGGCTATGGAGGGAAAGGAAACATTTAAAATGGAATAGGATGGGTGTGTCTTCCCTTCAGGGCAGTCCGTTGTCCGCCATGATTAATCGCTTTTTATTTGACGATTTCAGCCAGCGATTCCTTGCTGTCTATGGGTAGAAGACGAATAGAATTCTTCACTGTAGGTAAGTGGTGACGTTGCGTATTTGTGGCTAACAGGCTATATGCATATTTATGAGATAAAACGTCCAAGTTGATTCATACTTAGGTTAGCCATGTTGCAAAAGTTGGCAGGATAACCAAGAATTACTGTAAGCAAATTGTGCAAAATGACTGATTCCAAAATCGAAGATCATCGGTAGCTGCTGTCAACTTGGTGTGGCGCTTTGATTCTGGCTGAGAATTCGAGTGGTATGTGACCACTTCAATATCTTTAATTTGCTTGTTTAATGCGCTACAATTTTTAGTTTTTACACTCTATTAAACAAATAGACTTTGTATAGTAAAAGTTTATCTCTAAAATCGTCATTTGAATTCACAATGCTCTATTTATATCAAAATAAAATAGAGCTTTCAAGAAATTTCCATACACATAAACATATACAATAAAGTGTCTATCACTGTTACTTAATTGCCACTACACAAGTTAGACAGTGAAATAAAAAAGTCAAATGAAAAAAGGTTATTATTTTTTAGTGACCATAATATTATAAAGTATGCAACCGTCGTGGTCACCCCAGCCACGCTTACTTCATTTGTGGTGATTTTTACGGAATAACTGTGCATTATTCATGGTATTTTTTGTGGTTTTTTTGCCTGCCGGGCGGGGCAGGCAGGCGTGCGAGCTTGCTCTGGTGTCGACAAGACGTGACAAGTTTGGAGATACAGCTCACTATCCTTTTGAGTTAAATCTTGACGTTGGTAAAGCTTACTTATTTATTGAAATTCAAATGGACTTATTGATAAACCGAAGAATGTAGCGGTATAACTACGTGTTAATAAACTGACATAAAAACCTTAGCACTAGACGATGATTAAGAAATTCGAAAGAAGGTCTCTATCTGATTCTTGAGCAATCAGGGCATCCGGCTGATATCGTGGAATCAAGACGTTTAAGAACCAAACTAAGAGTTTCCTACAAGAATCAAAGTATCGCTATCAAAATTTCAGAAAGTTCGCCAGCATAACACCAAGGTGTCTAGTGCTTACTTTATTTACCATTCGATCACGTTAACGAAAACGAGAACTTTATGGTAAAATTTAAGTTGTTTATGGTAAAATTTTAATTCTCCTCGTTGGTAACCAAGAGGCGCTGCTTCAATGCCACAGAAATTGTCGTTTACATTACGTGATCGAATGGCAAATAGAATTCGCACTGGGCACCCTGGGACGTGCTACGCAATGCGCTACGACGGACGGCTTTGATAAATGATAGTGATATTTCACAGTAGCGTGAACTTTGTTGGGATAGATTCACTTAAAAGTTCTATAAGTTAATTATTTGTATTAAGTTTGCATTCACAGTGTTATATTTTATCGAAATGAATTTAATGTATCAATCAAAGAAATCAAATCTTTATTGCATATTCAATTACAAATATAATGTTACATAAATAAATATATACATGTAATTGCAATACTCTGCAAGCAAAGCAACAGGAGATTTCTTTTCTATCACAACACTGAATAATAATAAATTCAAAAAAATTCAAAATTCAAAGTAATCTTTACATTTAAGGGGCTTGATTTTTAAAGAACTAATTAAACAATACGATTGTTTATCGCCCCTTTTTTAACATCTTGAAGGCGTTAATAACTCTCTGTATTGTTACGGTGCCGGCGGGCGTGACAAATCTTGTACTTTCGTTTTTTATTAAGTCAATGCGCGGGGTGAAAGAGTTAATTTAATTTAATTTTTAGCCATTAAGACTAACATTTATTAAAATGACTCAATTTATATTTTATTTATATGTCAATTAATATTTTATTAACAGTGCTTTTTTTATTGATATTGATTGAGCGATTAATACTTGGCTATATACTTACAATGTTAATTTCAAGTTGCCAAATTGTTTTATGCCTCAATCATACCAGTTAAATTTTCTTGCAAATTAATGTTTACCGAAATAAAAAAAGAAACGTTTTGTATTCCTTTCATAAGCCTATGAGTCAGCCACGATCATTCACACGGAATGTATTCGCCCGTTTCCTCCGAAGTTGTGCGTAAAAAATAGTAAGGAATGCGCCCGCGCACTCGCGCACAATAGACATAAACGCGCGCAACTGCCTTGCAGCGGTGCCTCGCGCAGGCGCAAACCCGCCGATGCGCAGAATTGATATAATTTCCTGTCTTTTATGACTCCTGTTAAAACCGGCCAAGTGCAACTACCGATCGCGCTAATGGTTCTTCATTACTAAAAGCTCTCTGGCGATTTGATAAAAACCGACTCAATTAGTTATATCTTCGTAAGACGTTTAAATATTTATTAAGATGCGTATACGGTTGATATATTTTCTTGCAAGAAGTAGGTATGTGAATCATCATTTTGCTTTTTGACATATTCATGAAATAGTTACCTTTCTTTTGGATATTTAAGATCGTTTGTTTCTTTATACGTTATATGTGTACATATAATATTTAAAGCTACCTTACCTAGATAGGTATTTTGAATATAGAGAGAGATATAGAGACTTATTGTAAAGCTTTGCCAAGGTTAAATTAAAATGTTTTCTACATAGGTATCTTTATATGTTTCACGTGTAGTTATTTTGTTGATGTCACAGTACCCTAAAAACCATTCCGTAAACCGCCAAAGCTTTATATTGTGCACTATAAATACAATAAAATGAACCTGGCGCCTTCCGTTAGCTCTTTTCATGGCTTTTTTTTGGCGCGAAATATTTGTCAATAATAAATGAGACGTCCCTTTTATTACCACTAACATTCATGGCCGGTGTGTAGTGTATAGTAAGGGACCACATCGATAAATTAGCTGGAGCTGCGAGTTACAAACTTCAAGCGGGAAGTCGGTAGTGGTGTATAATTTGTATGTTTGTATTTATTTAGTTTTTTTTTGTTTCAATTTGAGCAATGTTACTGTGTGATCTAAATAAATAATATTCACCTCATATTATTTATTACATTCGAGAAAAATTTATACATTGATATTGGTTATAGGTTCCTCACTAAATTTTTTTATCGACGGCAAAGGCCGTTTATACTGGTAGAATAAATAAATTTAGATTTTTGACGTTAAAAAGTGGCTTGTTATTAATTATCAAAGTGTTGAGATAAGTCGTTACTGTAAAATTTTAATTGATATTTAACTCAGGATTATGTTCAGTTGGTTTCACTGATTGGGATATTGGAATTTATTTAACAAAAATTAACATAAAAAATATGTATAAAGCATGATGAGAGCTATATAAAATTTTTAGCCAAAAAAAATAATGAAAAAAATCTTGCACTTATTATAGAAAAAAATCGCTGACTCTTGTAATTAGCACCATAAGCGAGCGGTGCGAGCGACTAACAACACAATACGCGGCGGGCGACGCGCCGGGCAAAGGGGCTCAATGAGGCCCCTACCTGGATTATCTATCAGGTGATAAATTAAAAATATGGCATTCATCATCTGAATGGGTCATCCCGGCCCCCATGCTTTTGTCTAAAAGTTCCGAGTTTGTATGCAGCTCGAGTGTTTTGTTCTTTACCTAGAATAAATGTTTCGAATTTGTAACAGGTTGAATTTAAAACAGTATCGCGTCTCATTTCCTATGTGTATCACGTGTGGAATGATGCAATGTAGTACATACTCGTGTACATATGGTTTTAGTTATTTATTACGTTTACCTACAATAATGTATGTTACATTATCATAAAAAAATATTAACACCAGTGGCGTAAATTTTTACATCGCCGGCGGCGCGGGGCGGCGGTCTCAAAATGAAAAATGTAAAAAATACAATCTTTTAATTTTTCATGCATTGTTTCAATTTATTTATTTAGATATTTATCGTTTAAATTTACAGTAACAAAGAGATTTTGATTACGAGTGAGAATAATTGATATCAAAATGTTTTTGTTTTGTTATATAATTTATGTTGCGAAACAAATTACAAAAACACAAATGTTGAAAAAATTTCCACGAGCAGGAACAACAGCAGCAACACCGGGTCAGGTGCTCTCCCAATTGAGCTCAACTGGGAGGCTCAATTGGGAGAGCACCTGACCTGGTATGTCAGAAAGGTGCAGGTTCAAATCCTGCTCGTGGACATTTTTTCAACATTTGTGTTTTTATAATTGATATCACAAAATGAGATTTGTTGCCACACACCGACCGGTTCAAAAATCGCACGCAGTTTAAAGCGTTCCGCAAACGTCTGAAATATGTTAACAAAACTTTTTGTGGCGGGGTTAAATCATATGCCACAGTTTGCGAAGTATACGTGTACACGTATTCCGGATAAGTTAAGAGGGAACACCATTTTACCAGGTTTTGAGGACATGTCTTCTGAAGTACAGAAAAACCCCAGCTATTTTATTTCTGTCACGATCCGATGACCCGCCATTGCAAAAGTTGCTTAACATGCAAGATCACAGCTAAAAAACCGCTGCGCAGTCAAGCTCTATAAGCGTGGGTAAGTAAATACAAACATTCATAAGTTACGAATAAGTTTGAGTACCAACCAATTTATTAGATGTCGGTTTAATAACTACTAGCTGAATTCAAATGAGTAAGTAGTCGAATGGCACACACCCCACGTCCCGTGCAGGCCGTCTAGCCGTCTGAGGCCTACGTTCGATAGATGCGCGCGCACGCCGAGCCCCGACCTGAAGGGGCCTATTATAAAATACTAACTGTCGAATTGCTGTTACCTATCTGGCAAATAGGGAGTGGGCTATCCGTATACATGAGGACTAGTCTCTATCTCTACTCTCCTGAGACACTAGTCTGGCATATGAGTACTGGATGCAGAACGCCTCTCGGCGGGATCAAATCTTGAGTGACCTGACAAAGATGGACCTTTATACTCCAGAAGCTCGGCCCCGGCTATCGGCACTGGTTCAAGTCTGTACACCATAGTTTTGGCTGGTTTTGGATTCAGCCGTTGGTAGGACCTAAATTATACCCCACTTGTAGGTGGTAGTTTCTAGATGGCTACCATACTTATTTATAGGTACCTTTGTTTCTTTGGGCCGCCAAACAATAGTGTCGTGCGTTAAAGGTTATGTGATCCAGTTATTGGAAGATAAATTACTAACAGGAGCTATAATAACTGTACTGTTGGTCGCAAATTGTATTGTAAGCGTTGATAGCGACTTAATTCATATAAAAAACTGAGCATACTGGAATCAGAAGTTAGTTCGTCGTTTCGTTTTTCGAAATAGCCCTCAGGTTTTGCGGGCCCCAACACTTGCACTTTACCTAATCAGAGACCATCACTTAATCCCTGTTCATTTGATACATTAAAAGGCCGACTTGTGGACTCTTTAACTTTGAAAATTGACGAACCTGTCGTAGTTTAATTTGTATACGTAAAATTAACTTTTCTTTTCACTCATAAATTGATAACCGTAACTTATTTGACAAAACAATCAGTCACATCAAATTGTTCTGATCGATGTTGATTTCCATAACTTACCTTTTCCATAAAGTTTCTAGAGATTATTGCATTGCATCATACGGTCAAAAAAACTAGCTACATCTTAAAGCTGCTGAAGCTTTTTTAATTAAATAAATAAAATAAAAAAAATAAATAAATATTTTTTAGAAGAGCCCGCCCTCTTATACAAAGTCTTTATAATTATCTGCTTATCTAAATCTGTAAACCTAGTTATTATAAATAAATATTTGGTAACAAAAAATAATCGTCCGTTTACAGAGCGACACCCGCATTGTGCACCTAACACGAAATGCTATCGAAAATGTGAAGTAAACATTAAGTATTGATAACGTCATAGATTCTATGAAACGACGACTGTCAATTGTTAGTTTTAGCATTTACGGACTTTGCGGTGTATCCAATTCCAGATAATACCTATGTAGTATATAGTATATAACGTATCTAGCTAGGTAGTAGCACCAGTGCGCAGTGTTCGATAGGAACCAGTAATCGTTTTTTTTATTTGATTATCAAAAACAGCTCGTCCCGGCTTCGCACGGGCGGACATTTCTTTTTTATATAGCTTATGTTACTCAACGCTAATGTAGCATTGTAATGGTGAAATAATTTTTTAAATCGGTCCAGTGGTTTTTGAGTTTATTCGTTGCAAACATACATACATACAAAGATACAAAGATTTCCTCTTAATAAGGAAATAATTTATTTGTATTACAAAATAAATATTTGGTCAAAAAAAATATTATTTGATCAGCAGAATTATACAATCGGTCAGCATAAGAAATCCTTACTGTTGGTTAGCGCAGCGTAGCGAGGGCCAGTCACGGATGGTGAGAGCGGCATAAGACTGCTGTTCAGAATGATATAAGTTGCAGACTGATTTAGAAATATTAAAGCTTAAAGAGTAGAACACTGCTGCCATACCCTGTTCCTCAATTGTGCAACGAGCTTTACGACACGAAGCAATCTGTTCGTGCAAAACATACTGCGGTCGAACCGGTACTGTCAGTGATAGTCTAATTTGTAAGCGCCCTAAGAAAACTATCGAATTCATCTAGAAAAATGTACATAAAAAAATGTGCTCGCTGTGGTCACAGACAGTATTTATTAACGAAAATAATGCTTAAAAAAGAAACATTGATAGCCACAAAAAGGAACAGGTAAAATGGAGCCGCACTTCGAGTTTTTTTGTTGCGGTGCGCCATTGATACAAAAAGCTCGTCCAACACGAGCTATCGTGGTTTGATTGGTATCGTTCTCGATAATAATTAAAATGAATAAAAATGTAAAGTCGAGTGCAATAAAATTTATACTATTTCATTAGGTTGTTTGTTACCCTAATTGTAAGCTATTTAAGGTTTAATTTCGCAAGGTCAATAAGTGGCAGATGTTCTATATTGTGAAGTTATTGTCATTGCAATACGAATATTGTTGATAATAAAAAGGTGCAAGATAGATAACCTGCCACTTATCATGAAACCACAAATTCCTAAGCCGGCCGACCATAACGCTTATATTTATCTTAAAGTATAAAAACTTGTAGTTATACAAATGCATAATACTATCCTATACAATTTCAACCTATTTCACGGTTCGTTGCAAATCTTTTAGACTAATAATTTTGGCAACCCGTCGCCGATTTCATTTTTATTGGTCTTGGCAGTATTCGTTTATCAAAGTACTGGAAGATTTCTAGACATTATTACATACAAAAAACATCTCGGAGTACTCCCAAGATTAATACATAATGTATGTGTGCTTTCTGCCTTGCTTGAAACAATAAAAACGATTCTTCGCATAAGCGTTCGCGTTACACGAAGATTTTTGATAATAACTCCAGCAAGTTCATAACTAAATCAGCATTTCGTTTGCGCTGAAAGCTAAGAATCATCGACACCCGTAGACTTTTATTTCCGTTCCCAATTTATCGTGTGCGATCCGCGATCGGCGCCGGCATCGCATACTGTCGCACGCCTCGCGATCGAGACGCGACTCGCGGTCTCGCGCCCGCCAGTCGGAAAACGCGCTCCAATGAGTGAGCACGTCCCTCGCTCGCCGGTTAACAACGCGCGTACGCGAGTGTCAGAAAAAAATTAAAAAGTTACCGCAATAAGTTTTGGTTTTTACTCTGTGCGTGTGAACATGAAGTTTTTAGTGGTGGTTTTGTCGGTGGTGGCGTGTGTGGGGGCGGCGGCGGCCGCTGCTGCCGCTACGTGCTCGCGGGCCGAAGAGTTCTTCCTGAGGCACAACGTATCAGCTGATGAAGGCAGCGAAACAGGTGCGCCAAAGTAAACAGTCGGCTTGATGGAAATAAACCATTGTGGACAGGTTGATCGCTTGGAGCTTACGTGGTTTACGTTGAATTGAATTGAAATGTAGAGTTCGTAAGTTTTCCGTTCATTATGCACTGAAATAATGGTATTTAGAGAGATAGATTTAATATTTTCAGTAATAAATTATAATTTATTATTTAAAATTTACGAATGTGCGTGTCAAAAAATATCTATTAAGAAAAATATTACAAGCTGTTAGTATTTTAAAAACAAATAACGTTGTTATTCATGCGTCATTAACTCAAACCACACTACTCAAAGTAATTTGTATGATCAAAGAGCAGAAAACTACTAGGCATGGTGGAAGGGTGCCGTTAAACTCTACCGATGAATGTCAGTCTACTTATTGGTAAATAATGCTTCAATAAGTTAAATCCTTTATTAACTTAATGTATAACATAATTTATCTATATTTACCACAAGAATACCTGATTCATGTCATCATTTACATAAATCATTAAAAAAAACAATCGAAGTATACCTAATTAAAAACGACGTATGACTTTACAATTTAAACCACTACCTTAATTTCTGTAGCAAACAAACCATCTTAGGGCAAAACATGACTTTGCAATTCTGCATATACAATACCGTCTTTACCATCAACTCCACTTAAAAACAATGCAACGACTTTGCACCGATCAAAGCATCAATTGAGTCCAGTGCACCCTACATAGAGGCGTCTCGTTATCTCAGTGTCGGTTGTCGGCAAGCGCGTTCTGGCGTCTCCAGTGTCGACCTTACACAGCTGACGCCTTCGATTCAATAAAATAAGAAATAAAAGAAAACACAGGTGATGGGCATACGCCTGATGATACGATTTTGGCCAGAATCAAATGAACTATGCTCACTCTTATACTTAAGGTATTTCTGCCGCCAAACAGCATATTATTCTGTGAAGCAGCGTTGATTTGCATTGCAAAGTTTCGGTATAAAGGGTGCTGGATCTAGTGGAATTACAGGGCATTTCCATTAAGCAGTAGTACAGGAAATTTTAAAAAGAAATCTTGCATAATTTTATTCAATTAACATTAATTTCGGACTCGAAATAATAATAGCTCGCAATCCGAGATAGCGGGATAGATAGCTCTACAAACGGATAACAAGACATTGGTTTGACTGTCGGTTTTTTTTGTGTGGGTGTGTTTTTTTTCTATTAACCCTTTACACAGATATAACATTGAGAATGCAAAATACTCATAACATTGTAAAAAGGGCTATACACATTACATTATAGAACAAAAAAGATACAAGATAAAATTTTACTAGAAAAAATATATAGCAATGTGAATTCAAAATAAAAATAAAAAACGAAATAAATGTTGTAAAACGAAATCTTAGAAAATTCTTTCAACTCTTCATTCTTGTCGTTCATAAAATTATCACTTTTATATCTAATTCTTATTGTGTCTCTTGTCACAATTATTATACTATTAATTTAATTTAATTTTAATTTGATTTTAATTTTATGTAATTCGACATTCACATGCCCTGCGTTTGGCAAAACAGACGTTCAAAATCATAATATTAACCACCAGCTAAAATGTACTATGCGTGAATAATCATTTTGTCGTCGCTCAAATCAACTCATAGGCTATTCTTTGGTCGAGTTTTCTTACGATCTGTTAATTTTGCGGTATGTAACAAATTATTTTCAAATTGATTTGGTATCGCAGTACCTACAGTAAGTATACTCGATACATAACCAAAATATCACGCAAATGATAGCCATCATCATCATCATCACGAGCCTTCCCTATGGATGGAAAGGGGAGAACGGGCCATGAACCACCACGCGGGCCCGGTGCGGATTGGTGGTTGTTAACGACTGCTAAGTGCTAATGTAGCCGGGACCAATAGCTTTACGTGCCTTCCGAAGCACGGACGAGCTCGAGATCATACATTTTTGGTCACTCATCCGATGACCGGCCCTTGCGAAACTTGCTTAACCTCAGCACTCAACATTGAGCTCCTCCAACGATAACCAACGATAACCGAGAAACGGTAGGCAACTAGTATCGATTTACGAATACGTTAAACGTTTAATGCTAATTTGGTGATTCTGAACTCCATGAATTCAACGAAAACAAGCCCTCGTGTAATTACTGTACCCTTGTACCGCTTATATTAATGATTATTATATGGCGCAATGTTAATTGTTATTATTTTTTATTCTTTTTGTTACATATTGTATGTTTAATTGTGTGTTTCGTTATGTGAAAAAATGGAGCCAATTACAGCTCTAACGGATGTCAATTCGCCATCGATTCGTAAGTCAACGGTAGGGGCGCGGGAGACCTTGCACTGAGAACCGCCAAGAAACTCGACAAGGGCTTTTCTTCTATTACTTTCTGTTACAACGTCCAATTACTTATAATGCTGTATCTTTAATAAAATAGGTGACTCTTCAACGCAAATGTCAAGCCAACTTTGCTCTATAGGTGAAGCAAAATAAACGTATCGTACTTCTTTACAAATAAGTAACTACTAACTGTTGTCGATGCACGATACTCATGTTTGAAAGCGATGACTAATTACATTTAAGTAGGTACCTTTTATTTATAAGAATATTTTTGTTTTATTTTTAGTTATGCTCAAGTTTTTTTTTGTTGAAATTTAAATAATGGAGAGCTTTTGTTTAAAATAGTTCAAATATCGTTTACGCATGTGGTGTTTTCCTTTAGGTAATTGTTGCATTTTATAACATAGCATATTTCTAGGATAAGTGCAGCAATTGTTGGATAACCAAAAAAATAAATAAAAATAAAAAATGTACCAGGCTGTACAGATTGATTTCCAATGTTATTGAGTGTGAAGACTTTAATTTCGTGTGGTTTCTGATTCGCCAATACCTGACGAAGGGTAATCCGCGTCTAATGGTACGTTAGAGGAACAGCGTACGCGGTCGGCTCATTCGGTGTTACCTTACATCACAGCTGGGCGAACACTACGCCACCATTAGCACTGCGGCAGGCTGACCGGTGGTTAATTAATACGTCTTTACTCCGTCACGTGTTAGGTTAAGTTCTACAGTGTCTCTCTCACACATTTTATCCTTTATCAACCCGAGCCGAGGTCCGACCCTTTAGAGGCGCCCTCCGGTTGTTCCGCTCCCCGATCCGATCCAAACCCTTCGGAGAATCTAGTAGGGCACGGGGACGCGCATTAGTGTGCGATGCCGTTCCCTCTAGAAAACCTCCGAATGTGATTCGTTTCACACGGCTTGAGGAACCCTTTACCCCCAAACAAACCCGGTGAAGCTGAAAATGCCGAATGAGGCAATCAGCAATCTCTCTCCAAAAAAAAACTTAGGGTTCTTTTTATAGTGAGATTGGCAAATGACTGTTCTGTGAGTCCAGATGCGAGGACAGCTAGAGAAACATGATCGCGCCTCACTACCCGTCGTTGTCTTACCTACTAGCAAGTTGCTTCTTCAAACCTTGTTTAATCCTAAATCGTCATCATCTTGTCATCATCATCATGACCATGATCATATTTCTCTAGCTAACTTGCGGCTAGTGTTTTATTAGGAAGGAAGAAATACGGTATGCCCTATCTAAAAGTTACGTAGCGTTTTGCAGGTTCAAGTTCGCATTTTGTTACTTTATGATGTTAGGTACATGATTTTTGAATTGTCATGGGACCTATACACTATAGGTCCCATGACAATTCAAAAAGCACAATACACATTTTATTCATAAAATACATACTTAAAGAATATAATGAAAAATTATTTATTCAATGCCATTGACAAAATAGTCCAAAGTTATACTTAAGCGCAAGAAAAATACTTCTTAAATAAGTGACAATGAAATTCGTTTTTAAACCACAAACCTGCGTGCCTGACTCTACTATTACACGCAAGGCCCTTAAATTCTGCAGAACGAACTACAATAACAAACAGCACTTATAGTAGCATGTTATAATTATAGCCGATTATGCAATCTCACGAAATCAGTCACATAAATTGAAAACTGACCCGCTTGGAGTAAATGGTAGCGTCGTCAAAGTGTCAGATTTCTTGCAACATGGCTGTACGATGCTTCAAAGCAGTTCAGCGTTCAATTTCCGTGACCATGTCGTTAGTCCATGATAGCTCTGGGTAGAAATTTGCAATTTTATACAGCTTTAAATGGACTTTCTCGCGTTTATTTTTAAAATGTGTACAGTGAAATAAATTCAATGTGAAGAGCCCTCGTAAACTTTAGAAAATATTACTTTTTGATATTTTGCTGGAAAAGTGTTGTGTCCTTTTGTTATTTTTTGATATGTTATGAAAACTTTTTGATATGTTTTCCAGGAAGCATTATTTTGAGTAAAATTACTACCATAGAGAAGTTTATTTTTTTTAAATTTCGACGGGTGAAAGCCAGACCTCGGTAGCCAAGTGGTTAAGGCAGCCGCCCGGAATGCGGAAGGTGCGTGGTTCGATTCCCGCCTGAGGTTGTCGTCTTTTTTCAGTGTTTAAATTTTACTTAAGTTTATTTTGTTGAAGAGGTTAAGTTTTTAAATATACAGTGGTTGTACTATTCAATCGTCGCATGAAACATGATTTACCGAGTGTTCTTCAATCAGTTGCTAGTTCAATTTGTCAATAGTTCAATTCAGTCAAGTACAACTTAAGCTGGTAGTTTCATGTTTCTGTTTCAATCATGAACAAATAAAAAGGGCCATAAACAATCATGCAATGCGTACGGGTCACGATCACGAATGAGGCTGCCGTATTATTAATAAACCTCCAAGGTCAAGTTCATTTGATTATTGCATCCATGAATAATTGATTAAGCTGACGAAGCAATGTGAACAGCTATTTATTTTGTGGGTCATGGGCCTTTTGTGGAAGCAATAAAACTCATTTTAGCTTGACAGTTTAATCTTCGTCCAGTCCAGTCCAGACATACTAATTTATCAGATAACCTTAGATGTGCCTTTTCGTTTCATATATAAAACATAATATGGTTCTAGTTACATGGTTACTTTCATAAAACTCCTAATTATGTGTCGCAGGGTAAAAGTGTTTCTTTGAAGACATTAAAAAAATATTAATATTAATGTTGACATAACGCGACAATACCTTAAACATAAACCAATAAACGACTTTATTCATAATTTATATCCGAAAGTAAGAGATGTTAATCGAATAATGATGTTACATTTCATTATTCAGCTTGAATTTTTAACTAACTCTCCAAGAGTTTCTTTCGAAGTTAGCACCGTCAGTTGGTCCTAATTGTGCGAGAACTTTCTGTCGCATATTCATATTTAAAGAAGTCAATTGTTTCGTATTTCGCCAAAGTTATAATTATCTTCTAAAATATCTTAATGAAGCTTATAACGAGTTGCGTAATATTCTTACAGACCAACTCGATTAAATATAGTTTCAACGTTTTAGCGACGACCGACTGAAATGTAGAGTCAGCTGTTTAATTGCTTCACGACACCGCTCGACCCTGAACCCGCACTCGGCCTGTGTGAATGAAACAACGACACTTATTGTAATCATACGCCGCATGCCGTCACACCACCTCTACATACGCAAACCATCAGCGCCGGAGTAAACGTTACAGATCACGGCGGAATCCGCAGTCAAATGGCAAACGTAATTTATTTGCCAATAATCGAACGAGCAGAAATCTCTTTCATGTCCTGATAAAGGGGACACGCGACGATTTTTGAATATTGAACATTCGTATCGGTTCCGAGCCACGCCGCCGTAAAAGCTACTTAGGGGAAAGTCACGAAAAATTACGTGTCTGAGTTGGGAGAGCCGGCGGGCGCGCGGGGCGGGGCGGGGTGAATGGCGGCGGGTAGGCTTTGTTGCTTGTGCTGGCATTCCTCGCCTGGGAACCGGGAACCGGGCCGCCCGCCCCCCGCGCGCCCCTCTCTGCCCCGCGCATTCCTGCCCTCTCTCACTTTCATTGTTTCCTTCGGCGCGGGAGGTCGCCGTTCCAAAGATATAATGGAACCAGTCGCTTAGTGGGGAGGACTCGTCGGCGCACTCCATACCGAGCTAGCCATAAACGACATAACTGATACACCTTTTTAATTTTCGAATGGCTGCCTTATTAGGGAACAGAAATGCTCTTTTCGGGGGTTACTTTACAGATGATTATTTTTTGAATAAAATGCTTGATATAATGTATGACAGTTAACGGTAAAGAAGGCGACGCACCTGCGCAGGCGCGTATCCTAATGAAATCATCCCCCAATAACAGCAATAGACGTGACCATTGTTATTGTAATTTACCAGCCGGGTCCGAGGCCGGCCGGCAGGCTGCGCCGGAGTTTGATTCATTTCGGATGCTCGGAATGTTATTGTGGGCGCCGACTCTACCTGCGCAGGTAAGACTCGTCGTTTTGTTTATACGTTTTGACAAACGCTACTTAGTTGCGAAGTGTTATTATCAACCGGGGTGGCGCGCTATTGTCTACGTTATCTGTCAGCAGTTAACACTGCTTTTTACAGGTGCCATGTTAAACGCCTGGCTAGCTAGATAACGTTTTATTTCAACTTGTGTTGTTTGTAAGTTTCCTTTGTAGCATTATCTTACATCAGTTATTAAAGCTTTTTTAGTACCTAACAGTTTGCGTAGTTGTGAATCGATGACGTAACCAATGAACGTTCCATGAAGTACCCATGAAAAAGTTTATTGTCGTTTTCTTATGTACAATGAGGTTGGCATATTTTCTACAATATCATTTATTAAAGTTGGGCAAAAATCATGAAAACGAGTGGTGGCGTTTAGTTCATATCTTATAGTTTATCTAAATTATTGTACCTCTGATTTTGTCTAAACAATCGCCAATAGTCTAAACTACAAATCGTCTGTCTCACATTTTCTATTTATCGAGCGGTTTTATAATTATTATTTTTTAAATTAACACGTTAAATTCCCCATACAAAATTAGTATGGCCTCGCGTCATTAAATAAATATGGACGAAGACATTTCAAATAAAATATATGACACTTGTCACTTACATTCCATTACCTAAATATGGCAGCAAAGATGGAATAAACAACTTTCATAAAATCGCACCGTTACACTCACTTCTCATTGAAGAAACAATGTATAAAGAGAGAAGCGCAAAATTTCCATTTCTTTGAGGGAAATAAATTAGGTGATTGCAGGGCGCTTCCAGACTCACAATGATTCTACTAGAGAAGAAAAATGTCAGTAATTTAAATCTCAAAATACGCGTACAACGTTCTTTTGTCATCGCAGCAGTGTACAGCTGACAGGCCATTTAACGCAACTCACAAAAGGTCACTTAGCATAATGACGTTATTACGGCGATTGGACGTATAAATAACAAGTTTAGGTTAAGTCAAATTATAACGGAAGACGCCTGATAGCCGCCTATAGCTTACAGACAGCTTCCTGCCTAGGGAAGCCTTATTGTTATTCATAGAGCGCTTATTTATTTTTTCCGAGTTATGCAGCAAAAGCATTTTAATGCCCGCCGCCCTAATTGAAAAGGTCTTATCTATAAAGACGTGCTTACGAATGGCCGGGGCAGATTGTATCGCTAATTCCGTGAGCACGTGTTAGGGATGTAATGGGAACCTTTTTTGTATTAAATAAACTTCTAATTAATTTTGTTTATCTTCTGAGCCCCTTTAAAAGGAGGCAGGCGAAGTTTTAACGGACTTAATAGTTTTGTAAGTTTAACTTTTTTTTAAATTTATTATCCATTTATTACAGGCATTAAACAATGTACAGAATAGTTAATTGCATCAACTCCTGTATACTAAATACCTTAAAGACTATATTTTTTATTTTTTTGTGCAACAGTCACCGGTATCTTTGAATACAAGTATGAGTATGAATATAATAATGTGAGAATTATTGTCTCCGCTTCACAAATCGCAGTCACTTCACTCACTTCACTCACTTCACTATTGTCATGTTGGCGAGCTAAGAATCAATAGCCAGAGTCTAGACTATTATATACGCAATGCCTAACTTGGCTAGACTAAAGACTAGTCTATGCTAGAGTGTTGTGTACAGATAAAGTCAGTGTATTTAAAGGACTACAACTAGAGAATTGGACTATTCGCTGCACAATTAATTAAGGAGATAAGGGGAATGCTAATTATTCAAAGTACCTCCTCTTGTGCAAGAGATAAATAGGACGGTACAAAATCTTTTAGAGATATGATCATCACATCACATCATCACATCATCACCTGCTCATTTTATGTGCCCACTGCTGGGGCACGAGCCTTCCCTATGGATGGATAGGGAGAACTGGTCTTACCACGCGGGACCAGTGCCTGAATATTTTAATCGGTAGCTAAATTGGATTATCTTGATTAACCTTTGACCTACCACGGCCCTGAGACCTAGACTTGATTAAATTGTACTCAATACTCAATTTTTTCGTTTTACCGGTCTAGGTAGAACCCTGACAAGACCGGTAAGTACTCTGGATAGCGTTAGGTCGTGGGTTCAAGCCTTTTTTTCGAATGTTTCCTATTTTCGAAATAACATTGATCGATTAAACGAGTAACTATTTGTTATTTAATTATTTAAATTTTACCGATCGGGGTAAAATTTAAACAATGCTTTGCCTATTACTTGAATAGATGCCTTTTAAAAGTTTTGCCTTTCTTTAGATGCATTTTAAAAGCCAATCAAAGGTTACTTGGCTCTTGCTTTTTATACTTTTTCTTGTCCGTCTTATCAAAGTTTTATGTAAAGGTTGTGAATGTAGAAAGGTCTCGCACTGTTTGTGTGACGTCCACTGTGGCTCCAGTTTCTATCAGTTTATAGTGGGGTTATCGCGCCCTGCCCCGCGTGTATAGATCTTGAGGTAGGAAAGGTTAATTTGCTACTTGTTTACATTATGCAGTGAAATCGTTATTATGTAAAACGGGTAGGTCCCGTTTTACATAATAAAGTAAGTAAGTGAATGGCCTATCTATCCCACTGCTGGGCTAAGACCTCCATCATTGAAAACAAGTCTGAGTTGACGACCTCCGTAGCCGAGTGGCTTGCACGCCGAACTTTTGGCGGCGCTAACTCTGAGGTCCCGGGTTCGATTCCCGGTCGGGTCAATGTCGAAAACGAGCTTTTCGATATTGTGTCGGGTCTGGGTGGTTGTGGTACCGTCGTTGATTCTGATTTCCATGAAACGAGTGCTTTAGCTACTTACCTTGGGATCAGAACAATGTATGTGATGTTGTCTCTCATATTTAAGTCATCGCTACAATTGATGGGTACTGGCTGCTAATTGATAATTGATGACCAGCGATCACAAACCGCTACGCATCAAACATTCCGAAACACACTTTGCACGACCTGGGTATTGAATCCGGGACCTTCGGGCATCGGGCCAAGCGCTTTGCCGCTCGACCACCGAGGCGTTAAGGGGTATATGTAAAAAAAAATAATTTATGTTTCTTTGTCGTTACGCCAACCAAATTTTTCTGTGCAACTCTGTGGTAGACTGATAAGAGATGCTATTTGGTATTTAATAGGGTTTTGAAACTTTGTATTGTGCTATAAAGATTAAATAAAAAATAGTCTGCATAAAACATACGAAATATTTTACTTGTTACACAGTTCTTAAGATAAAACACCATAATCCCTAGACAAAAGCTTTCGAAAAAACTTTCATGTTCTATTTTGAGTAAATAACCGAAACGTAGGCTATATTGTATATGAAACAATTAATGTAACCTGTTTTCACAAATATTATTTATTTAATATATTATTACAAAAACACAATGTTGAAAAAATTTCCACGAGCAGGATTTGAACCTACCCCTTCACCCTTCTGACATACCGGGTCAGGTGCTCTTCCAATTGAGCTATCGTGGTTCTAACCAGCCCGCCGAAATTATTCAACACTATTTACTTTTTTACTTTGAAAGCCAAAGGCGCCAATTCAATGTCAACAACTACCGTCATTAACATCTGATCATAATATTTTTACAAATACTAAAGATCAGTTAAGAATTAGGCAAGCTATTTATATAATTAAATAAACAAAACAAAAACATTTTATAAACATTCTGTTTTTGTAATTTGTATCGCAACAAAATTTTCGTTAAAATTAAATAAACAAAACAAAAACATTTTATTATATTATTATTTGAGTGTCAATTTCAATGGGTTTTCGGCCAAATTGGTCGATACACGTTCCGTTATTTGTTAACCTTCGCCGAACACCATATGCCTCGTGAGTCACGCGGCACCTTGGTAATCAGAGAAGGGAAGCCGCGTCGGATGTGAGTTGACAGTCTGAGCCACGATCCGACCCTTTGACCGCTGGGTCAGGACGCTTAATCACTCGATACGACAATCATATTGAGACGGAGTAAATATTTAGATACTTTTTTAATAAAAAAAACGAGCGAGCCTTACAGTAGTCGCATATGATGGGTAACATTTGACATCTTCACCTTAGTAATAAGCAATTTTAACATTATATTCTGAAAAAAATTGTCCAGGTATTACATCATTTTATAACTATAAAATAAATACTGTAAATAATCATTAGAAGACATTTGACTTATCAAAATGACCTTTGATAGTCAAATGACACAATATGTCACATATAATAATAATATGTCATGTTCATAATATCGATTTTAAATTTACAAAATGGCTTCCCCGACTTCCTGTCACACTGTTACACATATTTCCGTCACATTTCACGGAATCACTCCCACAAATTGTATATATAGAAAGCGAGCGGAAAGATGGTACTCATCAAAATATAACTACCTACCGTAGTTGCACTAGTGTTCAACATAGTTATCCGGTGTCCGACACAAGTTGTCGTTGCAAAAAAATATTATAGAACTAGTTGTCGCCCGCAACTTCGTTCGCGAAGACTACACTATCCACAGGAAGTTGTTACCGGGATAAAAACTATCCTATGTGTTAATATAGGTTATAAACTATCTGTATGCCGAATTTCATCCAAATCCATCCATCCGTTGCAGCGTCTTCACGCTTCAAGCAACAAATATACACACATAGACACAAACTTTCGCATTTATAATATTAGTGTGATTGCATTGTAATGTTACTGGATGGCAGCTAGCTATTTTTTTAAAATATATTTTTAAATATGAGATAACATTACATACATTGTTCTGATCCCAAGGTAAGTAGCTAAAGCACTCGATTCATGGAAATCAGAAACAACGACGGTACCATAACCACCCAGACCCGACACAATGTCGAAAAGTTCGTTTTCGACATTGACCCGACCGGGAATCGAACCCGGGACCTCAGAGTTAGCGCCGCCTAAAGTCCAGCGTGCAAGCCACTCGGCTACGAAGGTTGTCACAGTAGCTGGTGGTCTGTATTTGCTGAAGTCAAGAATCAGTTGCTAACCCTTAAAGGGCGAAATTAACAATCGCAGGTTCCTGTCCAACACTTTTGTATTTTGACTTAATCTATCAACGATCTAATTTTTTTTTCTCTTGTCGCCGTTATACTGCATTGTATGTATACACCTACGAGTGCTGCTTGTCGTCGTTATTTTATCAATAGAAGACATTTCTGCTATGTTACAAACTAAAGGTACCACTATCAAATCAGTACATATAACAAATACATACATACATTACTTTGACTCTTGACGTGCACTCTATCTACGCAACGTAGTGGTTTATGTGCTTAGGGTTAAGTAAGTTGTTCAAAAAATTATTTACTTAAAATAACGGTGTCTTTGTTTTTATTTTCCTTTCGACTTCCATTTTCTTTCCTCTTTACATATAACTTAATTTGCTATTCTCCATAATATTTAATAATAATGATAAAACAACTTCTTCTTGTCTAAAACAACTTTAATTAAAAACAAAACTTAAATTTCAACTATAGACCGTCAAAGTTATCTTTCTACTACCTCCATGGAGATTTCTGGCTATCAAGAATACAGTACAGACGGCTGTGGATCACTTACACTTACAAAGTAGCCGTAGCCGGGCCGGAAATGGCCCGATATGGCTTGGCGCGCCCATCGTCCTGCGAGACGCGGGTTAGACCAACCACCTGTTTTCCCTTTTACGCCTGTCGCCTTTTGACGAAATCGATTACCAAGCGGTAAATGAAAGCTCGATAAAAACAATCGATTACAATTTGTGATGCCTTTTTTCTGGATTGTGTCGATGACATCAATGCGCAAAGTGACGGTGATGAGTAAGTTCGTTTTCGGAATCTATCTTATAAATCCAACTAAAAGTATGAAAGGTCGATTGATTTTAGCCAGTAACTACAGTTTTTTCCTTAACAGGTTCACACAGTTCAATAAATATTACTATAGACTGATTATATAGGTACCTACATTGCAAAGATTTATTTAACTATTCTTATCACACACATCATCAGCATGAGCTGTATATGAATTCGTCTCCACTGCTGGGGCACGAGCCTTCCCTATGGATGGATAGGGAGAACGGGCCATAAACCACCACGTTGGCCCAGTGCGGGTTGGTTGTTGTTAACAAATGTTAATGCAGCCGGGACCAACAGCTTTACGCGCCTTCCGAAGCACGGAGGAGCTCGAGATTATAAATTATTGGTCACCCATCCGGTGACCAGCCTTTGCGAAAATTGCGTGACTTATTGCTTATTGCAACCACTGCGCCATCGAGCTCCTATTCTTATAGTGCACTAGTGGGCCGCTCGCGACTTCGTCCGCTTTTGCTATTGCAGCGCCACCTACCGGGTCCAATTGTAAATCTAAACCATTCTTGAATCACCACTTGAACACACATAAAAAAAATCATCCAAATCGGTCCAGCCGTTTAGAAGGAGTTCAATTACGAACACACGCACAGAAAATTTAATTTAAAGATTTATTTTTTACTGGTAGTTATATAAAATAAAATGACATGTCTTCATAATTACCTAGCATCTAAAGTAAGCAAGTATTTGCCTACTTGATCTTGTCTCAAATATTAGCACTGTAAATCTTTGTGGTTTCCTTAATAAGCTAGATTATCAGTAAATATTTTATGTAGCTGTTTAACTTACAAATAAAAATCAAAGTAAGTTACACTTGCCTGTTGCTTGTAAAGTTCTAACATAAATTGTTTTCCAAAATATGCAAATAAATATTTGCTTGTCTGCCGTGACATTGATTGTTTGTGTAACAACAGTATTTCTTCTACCTGCCAAGATGTTCCTAACCTCGGGCCCGGTGTAAAAAATAAAATCTCTCTTGTCTTTCTGCGTTTTGTTAGGACAATGTTCTGCAGATAGAATTAGTAGAAAAAAGACGAGCTAATTTTCATTGTTTCTGCTTCTAAATAGTTGTGGCAATTTTTATTAAACTGTCGTTTTTATTAAATACTAGTTGACCCGGCGGACTTCGTGCCGCTCTGACAGTTTCCATGACGAAACAAACAAATAATTTTGTATTGGAAAATTAAATGGTCGTTTTTAGTATTTTCCGATACTTATCATTTATGTTTCTCATCGCTAAAACCTTCCCTGAATTTCCACAAATATTTCAAAATCATAATTAGCCAAATCGGTCCAGCCATTCTCGAGTTTTAGCGAGACAAACGGACAGCAATTGATTTTTATTTAAAGATTGTTTAGACTTTGAAAAGTTTTTGTTTTTGAAGCTTTATTTTATCGTATATATATAAACAAAGTTTTTTTTTACAATATCTCCCTAACTTTGGCACTGGTTAAACGTGCAAACCGTTGCAATGATTAACCTTTTTTAAATTTTATTTTTGTTTTAATATTGTAAGTAATAAATAATCGTATGTAGAGAATTGGTCAAATGTCTTATGTGCAAAAACAAAACTGATGATTTTATAGTTGTTGCGTAGGTAGCTGAGTTTCTTGCCATATCTTCTCGGTCGTAGGCTCTCCCAAAATCCGAATTGGTGGTAGATTCGGTAGTTTAGTCTAAACTACTCACGAACCAAAATTATTTTGAACAATAAGTAATTTATGACTTGTGATGATGGATGGATAGATGGATGGTATAGTTTTGACATCAATAAGTGCCTGTAAAGGCTTATGTTGAATAAATGATTTCACTTTGACTTTTGACTTTGACTTTGATACTCCTTGGTAACCTTACCTTAATTATAATTTTTTATATTTGGTGCACAAGTAATGGCATAATGTGAATGTGCCAGTATTTTTGCAAATGGCGTCAAATGTCATTATGCTTTGACATTTATATTGTAGACAGATAGAGAATTAATTGATAATAATCAATGGAGCGATACACAACTGAAGAACGCGGAATTATTGTTACTGCCTATTTGACCAATTTGCGGGCCATGTGATCTCCCCCTTTGGCGATTTGAACTGGCCATCCAGATCGCCAGATCTGACGGCGCCAGACTTCTTTCTTTGGGGCTTTTTGAAATCTCGCGTTTACCGCTACAAGCCACAAACATTGCAAGTTTTGAAAACCAACATTGACGAAGAAATTACCAATTTGGGGCCATATGTCTTGCAAGCAACTATGCAAAATGCCGTAAAACGAGCACGAATGTGTATTAACTCTGTGGGTGATCATTTGAACGATTTAATTTTTAAAACATAATGACATCAATTTTACACCTTTAAATAAACTTTTTGTAAAAACAGAGCGCATTTTGTTCATTTCGAACAAAATGGCAGCCAATTCACATTATGACTTTACTTTTGCCCCACCCTATATGCATTGGTCAATATAATGAATTCATTTACCTTCATTCATTTCCTCATCTCAGTAAAATCTCCTTTTCATACATATTGAGTCGGGTTTTTCAAACAGTTGAGAATGATTTATAAAAATAAAATACTGGACGTTATTTGCAGTTAAGGTCAAATGTGCAGGTTATCGCATCCAAATAATGATATTTTCATTAAACATATTTTTAAAAGGCCAATCAAAGGCTTACCTTTCATTGATAAGAATTACATTCGCAAGGTTGTCTAGCGTAATGAATGATCTGCTGTTTATGTTTCATATCAATATGTTGGCTCATTCCCGATGACTCATGTGACTCATGTCATAACACATTATGGGGATATTGGTGACAAAGAAAGTCAAGTAGGTACTATTCCACCACCGCCAGTTCAGGATTATTTCTTCTACATCCTTTTAAGGAGTAGGGCCCTGAAAGAAGCAATAGTTTATCCTGTCTAAAATAAATTAAATGATTCTTAATAAAATTTAAAAGATTTTTTTTTCTTTTACCAACGTTGAATACTCAATATGTACAATTAGAGGTATTCGGTCTCTTAAACTTTAATATGCATACAAAAACATAGCATCATTTGGAATTTTATCCATATAAAAAAAAATCATTTAAACAAAATAAAATTCATTTGATTCAAGTATTTACAACTCATATAGGGAACACATAAACAATAAAATGTTGTATTTTTGTAAAGAGTCATCAGTATTTATTTATTAATAAAGATGTAAACACTAGCAGAAGTATAAGATATCGTGGAAAGCTGTTGTTACCCAAAATGCAGACAGAACTATATAAGAGAAATTGTTATCCCAGTTGTATAAAAATATATAATAAGTTACCTCACTCCTTAACCGAAATGAATATAAGTACTTTTAGAAGAAAACTATCTAACTGGCTTAAAATAAAATGTTTCTACTCTATTAAAGATTTTCTAAATTGTAATATTGACATATTGTAGTATATAATGTAATTTAATACAATGAATTTAATACAACGAATATAATACAATATAAGTACTTAATTATTATTATCATTTAATCTTGTTTGGTATAAAGTGACGTATATTAAATTGGCTATTTGGCCTTAATGTATAGGTACTTAATTAATTATTTTATTTCTCTAACTTTTTTTTTATGTTTGTTTAATTATCTCTATTCACATGCCCTGCGTTGGCAAAATAGACGAACCCTAATATAAATTACCATCTTTTGTACCTACTCTATTTTCAGTGATTAAATTATTTCATTTCATTTCATTTCATAAAAACAAAAACCCTAAAGCTAACCAACAACGCTTCAAAACTCAATTTTTTTATTCTAAATGAATTTTAACAAGTGTTTTTTCAACGTCAATTCAAAGCCTTGTCTTCGTAAACCCTACGGTGGAGACCTTGTACCGTGAAGAAGCCGCAAGAGACGACAGTGTCTGTCACAACAGTGTTACACATACAGGCAATGATCTTAGAGCAAATAATAGGAATTCAGGAATTAGGACAAGTTTATTCTGATAATAAACTAATACTTCAAATAAAATCTTTAACTACTTATATTCAAAATATTATTACACGCAGACGGTTTGTGTAATCAAAATCTTCACGACTGTAAAGCCTATACAAACTTGAAATTTAGCAAGTAGGTTCCTTGTTGAATATAGATATATATTTAATATAGATAATCTTGTGGGCCGACAGGGTGAGGGTGACTGATGCTGCGTTGTTTTCACGCTGCACCAGTTGTCCTTGCGTCTGGACTCCGTTTCCACTTAACATCAGATGGAGTGGAGTCATTTGCCGAGCTATGTATAAAAAAAATAAAAAAAAGACAACGATTATGAGAGGATTCTCAAATCTTTTTTCTGGTTGATCGAGTGTCTAGTTATCAACATTACTAAATGAAAATTGGGTTATTTTAATTTCCATTAACTACAAAACCAGCAAATAGTTATTTATATCGTCTGCTATCTACTCAATGAATAAGTTCTCAGCTATTATATCAAGTTTTAATTCAAAATACTCAAATTCGAAATTCGATTTATCGAATTCGTTTTTATTCGAATTCGATATACTTAAAAGAGGTTTTTAGTAGGTACTTTACCGTTTATACGTAATCAATCATATTTTAGCTCATACAAGATTTTACTATAGAAACTGTATTTTGGCTGACTAACTGAACCATTCATCCACGCAGCAACCCAAAATCTCTTGAAAGAACGTATTCTCTCGGGTCCGCCCCAAAGAGTCATTTCAACTAATATCGCCCGTTTTTGGTCGAATTCTTATCGATAACGAGCGGTGCAGGTTCAGGCAGGAAGGGGCTCATTTCCAAGCCACGGATAAATTGAATTAATCTAATCAACCGGTAAATTGCCCCTTGGTTGACGCGTCCTGCGATCGCATCTCAATGGCAGTACTTCCACTTCCATTTGGTACTTAAATCACTGTGATTGTCTTGGTGACAGGCATGCGATATGAACACGAATTGTGACAGAGTGATGGAGCAACGTTGAATATTCATGATCGTTATTTAGAGTGAAGCGTAGTGGCTTAAGAACGTGTTAGAGTTAGTTGTTGTTGCAATATTATGTGTAATATAACAGCGTTTTGTCTAGTGTTTAAGTTAAAGAGCGTTTTAAGCATATTGCGTATAAAGTATAAACACGGATATATATAAGTGTTTTTTTATATATTTTAGCGTTTTATTAACGCTTAAATATACTTAAGTAAAATTTAAACACTGAAAAAAGACGACAACCTCAGGCGGGAATCGAACCACGCACCTTCCGCATTCCGGGCGGCTGCCTTAACCACTTGGCTACGGAGGTCTGGCTTTCACCCGTCGAAATTTTTCAGTGCTTGATGCTTATGTTTTTTAGTCAACATTGCTTCATCAATCTTAGAAGGTTTCCGGAATGCGGAAGGTGCGTGGTTCGATTCCCGCCTGAGGTTGTCGTCTTTTTTCAGTGTTTAAATTTTACTTACGGATATATATGTTGATATATTGATATATTCATTGGGTTTATCACCAACGGCGTGAAAAGGATTTATATGGTGTTTATATACTTGCATATTTTATACTTTCAACGTGGTTTTGAATACGTTCATGAATACCTATATTTCTACAACATATAGCTACGGTAACGGCCTGATAAGTCAGGCCGAAAGCGTGATTGCTACATCAGTGGTAGAATTAGATTAGGTTATTTACATTATTATCGAGTGAAAGTTCAAAACTTGCAGGAGGCGATTTGTTGGTTCGGATACAACAGCTCTTTAGAAGTTTTAATAAAAATATTACAAAATACTTAGATTATAGTAAATTAAAAATAAATATATCACATTAAAAGAAATACGGAAAAAAGCATTAAATGGAATGTATGTAAAAGAAGAATCTAATAACTAATCACTAAGCTGAACTAAAAAACAAAGATATCATCAGAGTAAACAAACCCGTGGCACTCATATTCATGAATGAGATCTCCAAACGGTTGTTGTCAATTGGAAATGTAACATGATCATATTGCACTGTAGAGCTACGACTGTTTGTAGCTCTACAACACTAAAAATAAGTAACCAATTAATCCCCAATTAAAAATATAAATTTATCTATAAAAACATTAGTTATAACAAAAAATGGTATTTATATCTCGCTTTTAAAAATAATAAAATGTATGTAAGTAGGTAAACTTACTAAACTTAGCATAAGTTACTTACATTTTAACGGTTTACAATTTATTTAATATTTATTTAACAACAAACACAATACTATATATATATTTTTACAGTTACAATTAAGTTCTAAAGAAAAAGGAAGAACTATTAAGTGTAGGTAAATTAAATATTATACTCGTAATATGCTTTCATTGAATAAGTAAAACACAAAAGCCGTCAAAACAAAAACAAAAGTTCTCACTAAAAGTAGACAAACCATTAAGTTTTCCCGCAAATACCAGCAAGGAGGAATAATATTCCACAGATAATTAAACTCGCTTCAAGATGGCGCATTTTCTCGCGCATCGCTTCCGTTCCGCCTGTGCGTCCACAAAGGTCGAGGTACAATTTAACGTGCGATGCGGTCTCATAAAATATATTTAGCAGATCCGGTGACGTCATTGTCTCGATGAAAAGCCACATGTTGCTAAAGCAGCTGCTCACTGCCACCACTATTACCGCAGTTAATTACTATATAACTTTATGTATATCTTAATTACACATAGCACACAAATATTAATGTGCAAACAGTCAGTGGTGAGATAAGGTGGGTTTCATCACACTCTTGTGATCTTTATCTCTATAAAACATCTCTATTTTTTATAGAGATTAAGAGATACAATGGATAAAACATGTCTTTATATTTAATAATTAAAAGATAGAATATTCTATACAGAAGATTCTAAAATAAATAATATGCGAAAACTGATAAATATTGTTTTATATAGTGTCTATGATTGCAATAATGCAATTAGAATGAGAGTGGCAGAATGTGGTCTATGACTTATTTTTTGAATGATGTAATGGGCAAAATGTTCTGGATGACTGTTAGAAAGCCTCTAGCGCATTAATGTTGCATAATATTAGGATTATAAAAATTACATAAAATTTTCATAAAACTTAAATTTTCTAATTGAAAAAGAAATACATTTATTGGTATCACATAACAAAACACACAATTAATTGAAGTCACAATTTACACAATAAACTAAATAAAATTTTAAGCATCTATTGTAGTAACAAAATTGGATGAAATGATTGTCTGAATAAATGAAATCTTATTTACAAAAAGATTTTGACCTGATTGTAGATTTCTAAATGTGTTTTTGTTAAACATGGCTAATTTAAATGCACTTTTAACACCGTTTAAACAAAAACATATTTCGCTAAAGAAACATTGTTTACTTTTATATAGCTGTGTCGACACAAGTAACACGATCATGCGATTCATGCGGACGAATTAACGTATGTGCATACATAAACAATGTATGCCGGGTCACATGCCATGTAAAACAGAGCGTGGCAGGACGCCGGGATACCGCGAATTGTGGATTGTCACTTGATATTAAGTGAGCAAAACGCATATCTCGTTCCGTGCCACTTCATTTCATAATAATTGATGTGGAAATATTCCGTTCGGAGGACTTGGCGGGAAAGTAATTTTCGCGTTATGGTAGCTGGCTGGTTAGTCAATAGATAAACAATGGTATTCTTTCTTAAATTGTTTATAGCAAACATGTTTTAATTAGTATCCGTTTTTCGCAACGCATAAATGATTTACAACTTTATAATTGGGTAGTTGACAACAACAACAATTAATTCCAGAACAATAAACGTATAAATGAAATCACGTAACACTTCTATGTAACATTGACCAATTTTTTATTTGACCTAAGCATGAATTTCTGTAACCTAAAAAGTTATTAATAAACACTCAATTGACGGAAAGAAATAGTGACGTCATAGTTTGCTAATCCCATACAATTTCTATTAAAAATAATCGTTTTAGCAGTTGTTTAAAAGTTTCTATATTGACTAACCAGTCAACTACCCAATTTAGTATAAATCTTCTAAAATCGAATCTAAAATATCAATGTTGAACTGAGGTACTGTGACATTAACCCCCTTACAAATAAACAAAGAATAAGGTCCGAATAGTTATTCCGCATCATCATTTCCAACCCGGACCACTGCTCTTACACTTTTTCTTTGTGTATCGACGAAACCGTAGTAAGTACATCAATGCATACCGATCACTTTTACACCTAGATCATTATTCTAAATCGTCTTACATACAGTGATCTCACCTTGCCTCTTCGCCATTACTTATACAATTGTGTCAAAGGTCGTTCGAAAACCGTTCCGTGAGATGTAATCTGGCATGTCTACGATCTATGAGTGTTCGATTTCAAGGTTAATCTGGTGTCTGATTTTTCAAGCCGCGCCGCTGTCGATATAGCTTTTAATGATTGTTATCTTTGATAGCAGCCGGGACGACTTAACATACTTGTCGAAACACGGTCGAAAACAAATTTTAGGTTGCCCACTTCGGTACCGATCGATATCAAGGCAAATCGCGAACTTAACAAACTTTGTGGTCTAGTGGTTAAGGCCACCGGTCTTAGATCTAGAGCTTCCGGGTTCGATTGCTAGCGGAGGATTTTTTTTTTAACTTGAGGGCTGAGGGCTTGTCTAGCTACCACCGTCTTATCTAAATATGGTGCAATAACAGTAATGTTCGTAACTCGTTCGTCGTAAAGTTGATGTTAAGAGATTATAAGGCCGAAGGTGGAATCTTTCTTATTTAGATTAGATGAAGGCAAAGTGCTTAACGGTAAGGAACTTATAACAAAAATTGGTAACCTAACCAATCGCTCCCAAATTTGCGAGTTTTGCGATCGTTGCAAAAACACACTTTTTTTTTTTTTTTTTTTGGAGAGAGATTGCTGATTGCCGCTGCGGCATTTTCAGCTTCACCGGGCTTTTTGGGGGCGGCGAGGAACGTAAAGGGTCCCTCAAGCCGTGTGAAACGAATCACCTTCAGAGGTTATCTAGAGGGAACGGCATCGCGCACAAGTGCGCGTACCCGTGCCCTACTAGATTCTCCGAAGGGTTCGGATCGGATCGGGGAGCGGAGCAACCCGAGGGCGCCTCTAAAGGCACGGACCTCGGCTCGGGTTGACCGGGCCGTGGAGGAGGAGAGAACCGACCAGGTACATGTCTGTACCTGGTGTAGAGCGAGTGTGAACCGGTTCTTCGTACCCTTGTTCTACGAGTACGGTGTCTTGGGCCTAAACTGGTGTGCATGTTTAGTGTATTCTGTAAATGTGTGCTGTCATTTAGAGGATCGGGCGGGGATTTAGAGGATCGGGCGGGGACAAAAACACACGATCACACAAGAGCATGGCTTTACTATAAAAAAGATACACATAACAATGGGTTATGCCCTACTTCGCTACAGGCAGCGCGCGTGGCCAGACCTTGTTTATTTTTATTGAACACGGTGTGACGTGTTAATTCCTCCGTTATTATAGTTTTTAAACGCATCCGTTTACTATAATTACAAATTCATGTGTTGTATGTTGTGCTTGGTCATAGCTAATTTTAGTGAAATAAATATTTTTTGTTTCCTTTACGCGGTTTTAGATAATATATTTAACTCTACAAAATGTAACTACAGAACTTTATGCAATGTTTTTTGAAAGTTACGTTAACTGTGCAAGTGTATTCATTTAAAATTTCATTTTGGTATATTCCCTGTTATTCCAAAGGGTCTCTTTTGAACCAAAAAGGAGATAGCATTAATTTTTTTAAACTTGAATTCGCGTTTTTATAATAAGAACGATTGATCTTTAGGTTAGTTCTATTTTAATACGATACGTTTGTGAGTAGAGTAAGTATAGTAAGGGTAGGTATAGTAAGTGACTATATTATTTTATTATTTAATATTTTTATCATCAATGTTTTATTTTGTAATTTAGTTCACCGGGTTTGTTAATTTTCACAAAGACATTTTTATAAGAAATACATAGCATAAAATAGAAACGAAGCAATAATTAAAGATCTCTTTCGTCTGTGGTATAGGTGTGGGTATCTTGTCAGTTAAACTGGATAACAAGCAATTGCATCCAATACACCGGCTCTCATAGAAGTGTCCCTAAATCCTTAGCATGCAAATGGGCAGAACACTGCGAGAGGCAGAGCGAGCCGTTAGCGAATATCTTGGAAATTGCCAGTTAGGTTGACCATACCTTTTAATAATCGAAGACAAAACGATGTATTATTCCATATCACTTCTGTTCTATCTATCCGTAAACGACCGATCCGTAAATAGAACAATCAATGAACGATATCTCTCAACAAAATAAGGGACGATGCGCGCATAGGTCATTGTAAAAGTAAATGCCACGCTTTGCGCATTATACACAGTCAAAAAAAGATCTTTATGTCGACTAATGGTATTACGAATAAAGCCAGAGCCCGTAGCCATGATAAAGGAGTCTTCTATTTACGGAGATTCCGTCAGATTTATTTTTTATTGACTGATTTCACTGACCTATTAAAAGTTTCATTAAAAAGTAAGTCTTCACTCTTCTGATTCTATAAAGTTACAACATAATTGTTATCAAATTAAACAATCGAACCAATTAATTTGATTGTTAATTAATTACCCAAAACAATAGAACATGAAATTATAAATAATTCACAATCAAAATGGTCGCCACTCAGCTTGAGCCGTCACTTGAATATAGACTCGGTCACACGCAAAACCGAGGATGCAGCAACGCATGGCCACTGTAGCGAAATGCCTTCGGAATCGATATCGCGTGTCCCGCAGATGGGCGGCGCAAGTTGTCATGTTCAATATCTGGTGATGAATATTCAGGTGCCTTAGAACTGCCCCACTAATACCAATGTTTGTATTGTTCTAGGTAAATGCTGTGCACACAACGTTTGGTGATAACTAACGACTGGGGTTTGAATTCATTCATCATTTATGCTGTAGAGGTGATTGGGCAATAAAGGTAGACATATTGACATTAATTTAATAATAAACGAACGAAGGAACCAAACAAAGAAAATGTTTAAAAGTAATGTAAAGTAAGAGTGTACTGAAAGGAAAAAAAAAACGCTATAGGAAAGTTATTTACAATTTTCTTTAATTTTCATCCGTTTGCAAACGGTAACATTGGCAATGGCATAACTGCGAAGTTTATTATTTTGTACATCACAGTCTACATTTTCCTATATCCCAATTTAATTGTAATTTGTAGCCTGTACGGTAGAGCCAATATCCTTTAAAGTGAACCTGTCTAAAAATCATCCCAAAACGTTACGCTCAAAAAGAGTCCCACTCAAAAAGTTCGCGCAAAAGGGCTTCGCGGCGTGTCGTTTGGGACCACTCTTGTAAGCCGAAGCGTCGGCGTCGGTTTGAAACGTTTTGCTCTTGTTAGTCGCTACGTAAATTTCGTTGGACGTTGATGTAACCCGTGCACACTTCAGTCATTAAAGACAGATGAAATAAAATGTAACATATTTATGTAAAAAAGGAAGAACACCAAATTTATACAAATACTACGGAACGGGCGGTAAAGGGAATTGTTTGTGCATATTCTGCTATTTAATATCAAAACTAAGTAACTGACATACTACGTCGATGTTTAACCAAATATTATACGATAAGCCTTGTCGCCAGGGCCGGCAGAGTGAAGTTGACTGATGCTGCGTTGTTTTCACGCTGCACCAGTTGTCTTCGCGTCTGGACTCCATTGTGGAGTCATTTGCCGTGCTAAGTATAAAAAAAAGCCATTCTCGGACAGTTAAAAATATTTTCTATCGGAATAGTATGTAAATGGGGGGCGATAAGTTGCGGTATCGTAGTTATAGTAAAGGCTGTCTCGCCACAGCACTAATGAGGCCGGTCCCGACAGATGTCGTTGCTTGGCGAGCGGCTGGCGAACTCGCCAATTTGTGACTGATTTAGACATTCAAGCCAACTCCAGACACTTCTTGCAATGCTGAATCTTCTACTAGCAGATTGTTGGATAGCAAATAGTTGGTACACTGTATGTATCTGTTACTTATGTATATATTAAAACGTGAAGAAAACCTTTGTACCGCTTGTTAGCAAATTGCGCCAACGGAGGAGTGCGAGATTTGGCGTAGTTTAAGTTATATGGAGATATAAGAGGTGTATAAAGATATAATTTATGTATAATAATATGTGTTACTTCACATTAAGAATAACGGTCGTATTTCAATCAATGGGCGACCACTAGTAAATGTTAATACGTGTTAAATCATCCTATAGTCTTTTTTATTCCGAAAATAGAGCTGTATTAGTGGACTAAGTTAACAACTCGTTCCATAAAAGTAATGTAGTTAGAGGACTACTACATACTCGTATATATTGCTTTATACATAGTCTTTATAATGACCGCGCAATATCAATGGCAATACAATCGGTAGGTATTATTTTCTAAGTTCATATTTTATAATATGAATTTACAGTCGTATAGTACAGAATTGCTTTCATTCGTCCTATAATCTTCCACGTACTTCGCAACATTGTATAAATTATACAAAGGTAATATTGAACAGCTGCTATTGCAACTTGGTACGTAAATGTTAAACAAATGCCACTTCCATTAAGAATTTCTGTTTTGACCTTTTTGTGTTGGTCAAATTACGATTGAGACAACCGAGTCTACACCGTAGTAAGCGTAAAAATAGAGCACTAATCTGATAATAAGTGTATGAAATGACGATAGCTATAGACATCGATAAAGAAAAGAGAAAGACAATCTGATAATAACTATATTAGTGAATTGTATACTGTAGGTATTACTGAGTTTGGCATTTCGGGTCTGATTGGAAATGAAATAAACATCGGTTTTGCAGCATCATGCATTTTTATATCACTTATGCAAACGGTATGGATAGTGACTGAAAATCCTGTAATGAATTCTATAGGTTCTTGTTTCATGAAGCTCCCACGCTTTTGGAATTATTAATAACATTTCTAAAGTTTTTGAGTGAACTTATTAACTTAAAAAGGCCTGCAGTAAAATTGGCCTATGACTCGCAGCTAGAACTCGTGCAAACCTCAGTGTCATCGGGTGTCGAACGTGACGTCATCACTTAAAACATGTCTTCCTCGGTCTACTAGGTCGCGGGACCCTAACTAATGCTGCTGTTGTTTCCGAACGAATGTGCCGCATCCATCTTGAGGCGTCCGGTGCGAGCGGTCGACAGTTTTCCGCTATCTGTATCAATCAGTGTCTGTTGCCCGCCAGGGTTGCCAATTATATGCGACTGATAAGGGAAATAAGGCTATTGACGTGGCACATCGGAAAAGTACATGCATTGCGTAAAAGTAAACAACAAAGTTGTTCAACACATTAAACTTTAATGGATTATGTGAGTATAATTCGATTTTACACTACGATGTGTTTTTTAGTTGTAATTTTCCTTTGGCTCATCTTACCTGATGATGAGGTGACGCCAGATAAACTTCACCCGGCACCCTCAAATATCTTGTCTACAGGAACATAACAATACTGGTGTTCTCCTCACTGGGAATCAATACTTAAAATATATAAATAGGTCTGCGATCGCTTAGATCCAATCACTAGGCCATTCCCTGATGTGTTAGAACAAAAACTTATGTAATAAATGCTGCACTTCATTGTATACTAATAAACGAAAGTCAACTGCCTTTAAAAAAATCAAAAAGGACATAATATAAAAGATCTTATCGACGGTTTACAAGTTACAACTCTCTTTTTTTACAGCGTTTGATGTATTACGTAGAGTGTGTTGATATTGCTTATCAATAGCCCCAGTAGGCAGCCCTAGAGTTGACAGCGCGGCCGGACCCGCGGTCTGGGCAGCGCGGTCCCACGCCGCGCCGCCCGCGGCGCGATCAAAGGACGCGCCTGCGCCGGCTCATTTATAAAATTGACGCGCTCGTGTATTGGATGGATCTAGTTCGATTGGGCCGTCACTAGTCGAGGTGCAGCTCTAGCGAGTGATTAAGCACTTCGACGACGTGTGAAATTTATACTCGCACTTGTATGTATAGAAGAGAGATGTTTCTTTTTTTGTTATCGATGAGGTAGTGTTTGCCCTTCTAGAGGCCCTTCTTCTTCTTCTTAGAGTTGTAGATATGGTCTGGTTTACTGATCATCATAACGTCAATGGTCATCAGAATGCAGACGTCATACCGCTAGGTTTGAATATGAAACATCTATGGAAAGCTCCTAGTTAATGTCTGAAACGCTAGCAAATATTTTTATTGTTACTTAATAAATGTAGATGACGTATGGTTCAAGATAAAAATTTAAGACTATTTCGAAAGGAGCCTTCAATTCGTTCCTCATCACTACTTATCTTATCAACGCTAACAATTAGACAACATTTCTTATAGCCCTATTTTCTGCTACTAACACTAATCTGTCTTAATTGGCCGTCAACATTTTACGCATAGTTATTGGGGTTCGATTAGCCATTGACAGCCGGTAGCAAACATTCGTAAGATTTCTCTTAGCGCTATCTGTTTGATGGTGGGCGGACGAGTCGCAGCAGCCAGCTTTCGTAATTAGCTACCAACCCAGGATGTTCACAAGTATTTGTGTTTACTCACCTCAGTAACTCAGCTAGGCCATTCATTTATTCCCTTTCTTTTACAGCGTTTGCATGTATATTATCATTCAGAACTACTACAGTTCGCTTTACATGACAACAAAATAATTAACATCTAAGTTAGACAATACAAAACTCCGGTTGCTTTTGCAAAAGCTTCTTGATTTTTGATAACTATTTATTCGTAAGATGTCGTGGTGATGAGCTGGACGCATTTCCATTAAGATTTATCCACAGCAGCGGAGGCATTTACCTTGCTATGAGATAAAATTATAAATATCAATAATAATAAGTGAGTAATATCTGCATCTGACTAATACGATAAATGTGAAAGTGTTAGTGCTTCTTACGTCAGAAAGGGGTAGCCGATCGAAATGATTTATTGCATAGAGATAGTTGAATTACTACGTTCTCAGGGTCTAGCAATAAACATATTTGTGACCAACCGAATTTCACGTGGGCAAAGCCGTGGACGGAAGCTAGTATCGTATAATACGTTAAATCGATTCGAGATAGGAACGTTGATAACCGCGACACCATATTTCATTCGCTTTTTTATTGAATTAAGGGAACTGTAATAAATAGTTTGTCTATCAACTAGCTCATTTACAATCTTTATTTTCAAACATATGCTGAAGCAATTATTGATACATTAAACTAAAAAAACGTCTCTTACATAATCTTTACCACGGTATAGAATGTAACGCAGATAAAAACATGGGACCGCCTGGCTAGATTATGATATGTAATAATAATATGTTTGATGTACTTATGGATAGGAGCAGATTATTTGCTCGGTGTCGATGCTCTCATGTGAATGAACTTGAACTAGCCGGTGGTAGCTTAGCGTGTTTTTTTGTAGCACTTATGTTGCTTTTTTTGTAACTCATGTTGGCGAATGGCACTAAGTAAACGACTTTGTAAACAAGAGTATAAAAGTTAATACTGCATTGAAAATTATTTACTTATAGTATAATTTTTTAGATAATTTGTTTTAGTTCTGTTGAAATAAAATGTTGTTTTTGATTGCATAAAAGCTTTTTAGTCACTAACATTTGTGAATTACACTGAACGGTTAACGTAATAAGACAATGACGTGTTGGTATTAAATAAGGCTCTCTTAGGCCAACAAATTGTATGAAAAAAAATTAAATTGATGATTAGATTTCCAAGAGACGGAAACTACCACAACAGTCCTACGATTGATTCTTAGTACATCAGTGTACCTAAATGCACTTTATTTTGTTTGAATATCGATCGTGATAACGTTTTTCAGTTAACCGTTTTTTATTTATTACATATAAAAAGTTCTTAGTGTAAATATTCTTCAGACTTCAATTTATGATAACACTGACTGTTAATAATATTCATGGACAGGTAAGTCCCGCAATTTGGCCAGACGCCAGTCGTTATCAGGGACTTCCCCATATTTCTGGAGTAGTTACTGAATTTCAATCGAGTGCTCTTTCATAAAAAAGTTTACAAGCTCTACAATCGATAATATGACGAAAGATTGCACTCTTCTTTATGGTTTTAAAACGCTGTCAACTATGTCGGCGATTTATTAAACCCAAACTTTTTGCAATCGAATAAAATATACTCATACTATTTGATAAAGTTGCATGCTAAACACTCTGAAAGCCATTCCGAATAAATTCCATTTGATAAAATGGAATCGTGCACTCTTGTACTTCACATTTTTATTAAAGCAGTTTTAAAAGCTATCTAGTTACCTAAATCTCGTCCAGCATTGCGGATTTTGTATTCCTAAATGTGAATTGATGCCTACGGCGAAATTCATGGCTCAGCTATTGATTAACACCCCACGATAGGGAATCACAATTCAATACATATTTTTTTTAAACAACATATATCTACCAATTGTATAGTTTACTGGTTAGCCGCTTAAACGGCTACTAGGTTTACTATCTATACCAAAACGAAAAATCCGTAGAACGGCCACTGGGTACTCTAGTACCCAAGCGAGCTCAAGCGATCTTGCGTTCGTAAAAGTTCTTCTTTTCTTTAAAATAAAGAATCAATTCGTTTGCCATAATTTTTTACATGTCTGTGTTAAATTGCCAACCTTTTTTACTACAGCAACGCTCCAATACAATCCGCCATTTAAAATATAAGAGCGTTTGAAATCTGTCATCTGTCATCTCCCGTTTGTCATATTGTGTTGTGTCAAGTTGTGTAAAAAATTATCACAAATTATTTTGATAATTTGAGTGTTGTGAGTTTTTTATTAATATTGCTTAGGAATATGTTTACAATGCGTTTAAAAATATAAGATGTTTAGGTCATCGCTTTAAATTTTGAAACATACGTATTTTAATGAAGCAAAGTGTCAAAATATGTCATAAATTAATTATTAATATTTATTTATTTATTAGCTTTTTAGCAACTGTCAAAACCGGCAATATAGTGTTTATTAATAACTTTTTAGGTTACAAAAATTCATGCTTAGATCAAATATGAAATAGGTCAATATTTTAAAGAACTGTTACGTGATTTCATTAATAAGATTCTGGAATTATTTGTTGTTGTTGTCAACATCCCTATTCTACCAACTCTACTTACCTATTTATCTTAATTCACTTCAATTTAACCCACGTATGTACCCTCACCGATATTGGTGTCAATTCAAAGCCCAATAAAAAAACTTTTAAAAAACCACATATTAGTTTATTACAAGAAAGAACTTAACACCACAAATACGACTTCAAAAAAAAGGCAATTTCGCTATTCAAAAAGGCCGCTACTTGCGCTACTTTTTGTGATTACCGAAGAGGAACCGTTAAAGATGAAACATGAGAAGATCTTTCAGACGAAAAACAATCTTGAAGATGGATACCGCTGCCGATGAAGCCGCCCAAGTGATTGTACTACTGCAATCAGGGATGCGTCAGTGTTATGTCGCTCGGCAACTGAACTTGAGCTGTTTTACAGTTCGAAGAGTTTACCAGCGGTTCCTGGAGACGTCCGGAGGTATGGCTCTGGTAGACGTCGATGCAACTCGGAAAGAGACAACCGATTCATTGTGTCGACGTCTTTGAGAAATCGGTTTTCCAATGCTGTTGAGTTGCAACACCAGCTCCAGGAAGCTCGCAGAACAACCGTGAGCGTGTCTACAGTTAGACCAATACTGAGGGAGAAGAAGATAGTGGCTCTTAGAGCTGCTACGGGTCCAAAATTGACCGCAGCGCATCGACGAATCCGCTTGCAGTTTGATTGTCAATTGGTTCCTTGACCAATGGACAGATGTTCTCTTCTCAGACGAGATGAGAGTCTGCCTTTTCTGCTAAGATAGACGCAAAAAAGTGTACAGAGGACAGGGTGAACGTTTCACGCAAGCCTGTATCCAGGAGACGGTAGAATACGGGGGCGGTTCTTGTATGTTCTGGGGCGGCAGTCGGCCGACGGTAAAACTGACCTTGTTTGCGTTTCCCGGGTTCGAGGTGCTCGCGGGCAAGGGTAGCTGCCTACTCACCGGTACATCACAGAGATCCTGGAAGGTCCCCATGTGGTCCCCACATGCTCTTCCAGGAAAACTTTGTATTCTTTTTGTGCGTTTTCAATAAAAATAATAATAATGAATTGTTTTTGTGTACCCCATTGCGATGCCTATCAAATGATACAAATAATACAACATAACCCTCCACAATGATTTTAAATAAGGTTTAAAGACGCTAGAAGACCGTTTTTTAAAAGGTGCGATTTTTTTGACGCCTTGTGTATATAATATATCCAGATACAGCACGTAGCGACTACCTTTCTACGTTCAACTTTCCTTCCATAATAACATATAGTTTTATCGCGCCAAGGCCGGTACAAGCGTCGCGGAATCGTGAAGACAGACTAAGCCGAGTTATAAAAATAAAAGATTTTTAGACGCTGTCAAACTAACAACATCACGGAGTAACACTTAACACTTTGCTCATTACTTCTTTCTGAATGTACATTCCACTTAATGCGATTGAGGCCATTAAAATTGAATAAAATTTATTTTACGTTCTTACGGATCAGTGGGTGATAAAGTTGGTTTATAGACACTTACAGTCACAATATATTGAAAATATTACAATAATGATGCTAAATATCACTTTTTATATTCGAATGTCAGTGTGGTGAACTGAAAACGGGGCGATCACAGATCCGATAGCTGGATTGGCCGATAACCCTTTGTAAATTACTGGCATTAACTTCGTGGCTTTTTCCTGCGGCTTATGGTTGTCAATGGACCGTTTCGTGTTCTATTTTTAAATTTTTAAAAGTATTTGCATTTTATGCTTGTTTTTTTTAATTAACAAAGAGTGTAGATATTAAAAATAATTTTAGTTATTAAAGATTTGTTCTATTTGATTAATTTAAACTTAACTTTGACTAACACACAAATTTTCTCACAAACTAACACGCTTTTATCTAAATATCTTCATAATGATTATCAGTATTTATCTAAGAATCTATTGGGTCATTAAATTGAACGAATATTCGTCTTAGTGACCTACATACCACTACAATGTTTGTGCATGTAGGAATCAATTAATTACACACAAAACGGTGAACCTACTGATTGATAAATAGTTTGAACTGTGATAGTGGGACAGTAAGAAATATATTTCATAGGTTATTATGTTTGACTGAGGAGTTGTATCTGCACATTGGTTTTGTGCACTTTATAGACGTCTTTATCAAATCTAGAATTGATGCATAAGAAAAACTACTGTCATAGAGAAATTAAGCTTTCTTTATTAGATCATAATATCATATCTCTGTGTTTTTCATTTTATTTCTTGTTTAATTCATTTACAAAACACAACTTAATACTTAGTTAAAGTAGTTACTTTACAATAGTCTTTACACGGAGACCCTATAAGGTTTATCTGTTTAATGTCTGATATGAAATCCTGATGGCAATATCTGCGTTGGTCTGTTCCAAGATTCGAACTAAGTTGGAGCGGCAAATGTATGTGTGATGAACGTATTAACCTTCCTACCTGATTGCTGACTGAAACTTTGTCACTATTCCAACGAGTTAAGAGTAAGTTAGCTAAAATTTGTATGGCATCTAAGCAGCGCTTATAGCGCTTTATAGTGACAATTTCGTTTCACAAGTTCGACACGTAACTTTTGTGCAGTTTCTTGCGTCCATAATTCTCCACAGCTGAAAAACGTCTTAAATAGGTTGCAGGTAAAAAATATTCTAACTTTATAATATTTGCAAAGGCCGGTCATCGGATGGGTGACCAAAAGTTTATCATCTCGAGCTCCTCCATGCTTCAAAAGACACGTAAAGTCGTTGGTCCGGCTGCATTAGCAGTCCTAAGCAACCACCAACTGGGCCCTCGTGGTGGTTGATGGCCCATTCTCCCTATCCATCCATTTAGGGAAAGCTGGTGATGATGATGTTGATTTGAACAAAACACTTTGACTTTGAGCGTGGTCGATTGCTTTACAGTTGAAAGAGCTTCGTTATATATATTTTTTATTTTCATAATTATATCCTGCTACTTGGAAATCTGTTTCCTTGAAACAACCGCAGCCTTGAAACAATAATGTAAAATGTTGAAAGATTTTCATCAGCAAATATAACGTCAGCTGAGTTGTGCACCCATTGATGCCATTCTCATCTTTAGTCTGCAATATATGGATATCTATATATGGACGGCTTCCTTATGTGGATACATATAATTCAAAATGTATATTAATGTATATTCGAGATAATATATTTCTCTTCTTGACCCTCAAATATGGAGGAATCTCCATAGAAATAAGTAAACCGCTATCACGTAGCAGAGTAATCGCTGGCCGGTCAACGTCGCCGCCGTTTGGTGTCGATCTCGCTCGTACGCGTTTATACATACAAATGGCGGCGCTGCGACTATATATTCCCATAAAGCTTTGCGATTCCTGACGTTTCTCGCTTTAATATCACATAAGGGCATATGGAAATGATATCCGCATTGGTCTTAGCTATCTACTTGAGACCTTTTCAACGCAAATAAAGCTGTGATGCAGGAATGCAAGACCGCATCAAGTACCACTCTTTGATCTTGTCCTGGTCCTGGTAAATGTCTTATTGTTCTGTTTTGACCTTGCCAACGAGGTTGCGTCACGAAAACGCAGTCAACCACGTACCATTTTGAAAATGTATGAGCTCCGGTAAAATTACTGGTAGAAGCATTATAATTTAATTACTCATCAGAATCGACACCACGCGGGTTTTACCCATGGTTTTGTCAACGTCAATACACTACAGTGTATCCATGCTTTCCATCATCTTGTTTGCACCAGAACCACAAAGAGGTTCTATAAAAACTTTTGACGATGATCCATAACACATACCTACTCGCATACCACTCATACTCAATGATTACATAACCGCACTGCCGTACGAGATACGTAAAAATAAACAAACAAATGACACGTGAGGTATCTGCATTTAGCCCGGAACTATTGACATGTGGAAGAGGCCCCGGTGGAAGCGCGCCAACTCCGCCCGCCGCCGCCCGCCCTGAAACACAGCGGCGGGCGGCGCACACAAATCGTTGCTCAAACAAATCAATTGTGCGCTTTGTTGTTGCCGACCGACTGCACCGTTACCTGGTGAAGTTACGTTAACCAAAGAGCCAATACAATGTTGCAAATGTATTATAAATGACCAAAGCAATTTTTTTAACAACGCAAACTAGTGCATTAATATCGAAACACTATGTAGGTTATAAAATGTTTTTGTTTTGTTTATATAATTTAGAACCACGATAGCTCAATTGGAAGAGCACCTGACCCGGTATGTCAGTAGGGTGCAGGTCCAAATCCTGCTCATGGAAATTTTTTCAACATTGTGTATTTGTAACTATGTAGGTTTATGTTGATAATGATATTATACTGGTTTTTTTTTAAATAAAATACAAGCTCTGTTCGGTATATGTTTAGTCATAGCCATATTTATTTGAATCGAGGGATCAATCCACTGTTGTGTAAGTTTTACATAATTTTTGTTAGTAAATAGAAACGAGCAACCGATCGTGGGTTTTCACGATTTTCGATCGAGTTAAGTAAACTGAAGTTTGTGCGGGATCACAGTTTTCACTTTAATGCTAAATGCGAATTTTATTTGCCATTAACGAAAATAGCTTTTTTAAGCGAAATCTCAACCGTCCTCGTTTGTCACCAGGCAGGAGGCGGTGCTTAATTGAAACACGAATTCTCGTCTTCATTATGGTAGAACGATAAATGAAACCCGTAGGTACTAAAGAATCTATATACCACTGCTTTTATGCGTGGCTAGTTTTTTAAATAATAGAATAAATGTATTACACCCGGCTCATGCATCGTTATAAACAATTTCAAATTTATTGGACGCGCGTTTTATTGTCGTTAATTATTGCTGGGACCTTTTGCAGCGCTATCTCAGCTATTGATCTCCCGCTGCGCAAGCCATCATCCGAAGACACAATCTGCGCAATATTAGGTACGTGCCGTTGACAGATGTTTCGTATCAATTCTGCTCTTTATTCCTGGTTGTATAAGAACCATTTATTTATTAGGGAAACGTGTAAAGTGTGTAATAAAACATTACATGGCAGTGCAACCGTTTACAGTTGTTACAACCTTTTGTGTCAGGAAATTGTATGAGAGTTTGTCGTGTCTCCTTTTGCTTGCAAGTTGTGATGAATGCGTCTAGCGCTTTGTTTTATTGTAACGCATATTGCGTTTTGAATGTTGTTGAGCAATTTCAAATCGCCATCGGTTTTGTTTACTATCCGTATTCATTAGATTACGAAAATTAGCATGGCATTGAAGCAGCGCCTCCTGGCGGCATACGAGAAGAGTTAACATTTTGCCATACAAATTCTCGTTTTCGTTAACGTGATCGAATGGCGAATGAAACTCGCACTTGGCACCCTGATCTAAATGTAGAGTACCTAATACCTATACATATAACTTACCACGCAAACCCTAGGCGGGTAGGTAACTTTTGCTGACTGCCTGCCTAAAAAGTAAATGAACATGCCTTCCGAAGCGTAGAGTTAAATAAATTTTTGTTTGGTCACCCGAAAGGTGCTTTACTCACAAGATCGCAACCCAAACGCGCATACCGGTGCGCCACCGACCTCCTCAATCAAACAGTAACAGACAATTTAACGTTATGTGATATTGTAATGTCGTTCCTGTACAACACAATTCTCTTTAGTAATCGCGTTACGTAATGTTTATTATTAAATTTATTCATTGAATGGCCGCCCGATGACAGCCGATTTGAAAACAATGACTCCACTCATTTGTCTGCACATTGTGAGCGATTAGTAGAGCTGGCACGTGACGCGCAGCCGCAGGATCGACCATGGCGGCTCATGACTGGTAGGTACAATGAGAGTCATGACAACGTGAAAATAGTCCAAAATAAATAAGGTGTCTAGTGCCAGTTGTATATTTTATGACAAAATTATGATCACGTTAGCGAAAACGAGAAATTTGTATGGCATTTTAACTCTCATCGTTTGTCACCAGGTGGCGCTGATTCAACGCCATATAAATTCTGGTTTATGTTAACGTGACCTAATGTGCAAATAAAACTCTAAATAAGCACGCACTTAGGCTTACCGAATACAATCATGTACTCCCCTGGCTCGAACACCGCATCCGGGATCTCTATGTTTGGGACGGTGATCTAAACCACTACACCATCGAAGCGGTTAAATTTACTAACGAAGTTGAGGGTGGATCGCGGTTAAGGTTGTATGAATATATGACTGTACTGCTTAAGATCGGAGCTTAAGCTGAACTAGGGCCACAGAGTAAATAATGTAAGACAATATATGAGAAAATTACATACATTGTTCTGATCCCAAGGTAAGTAGCTCAAGCACTCGTTTTATAGAAATCAGAAACAACAACAGTACCACAACTACCCAGATCCGACACAATATCGAAAAGTTCGTTTTCGACATTGACCCGACCGGGAATCGAACCCGGGGCCGGGGCCTCAGAGTTAGCGCCGCCCAAAGTCCGGCGTGCAAGCCACTCTTCTACGGAGGTCGTCGTTAATAGTTAATATGCTCAGTGGCGTGCACTTGGAGAGGCCTGTGTCCAGCTGTGGACTAGTGTAGGCTGATGATGGATGATGGAACCGGGACCTTATCGTCTATCCAATGTTACTATACTAATGATAATGGTGTCTAATTGGCACGACATGAAAGCGAGGTACCAATTTAGAGCTGACGTTGCCGCAAAATATAATTGCTGTGTTGGTCTATGAAATGTAGCATTTGGTATCATTTCCAGCTCCAGATAAGTCGAACAACATCGAACTGTGGAGCACTTTTGTATAGAAAACAATTACTCATAGAACTCGTTCTATATAGCTGACGAACAGCATCGATTCCTATTGCGTCAAAGGTCAGCGCAGGAATGTTGGGTGGGACGTTGGAGCCTTTGACAGAATGACTTCACGTCGTATTGCAACACGAGTTTAGCTTGGGTATTTCGCTTACTCTTACGAAGCTAACTTTCTACCTCTGTGGTCAAGTGGTGAAGACCACAGGTCTCAGACCCAGAGGTCTCGGGTTCGATTCCCAGTGAAGGTGAGAAATATAAAAAAACTAGTTGCCGCGATCTCTCCCATAGTGGTCAAGAAAAACATTTTCTAAGCGTGTAGTCGCGCTTCATGACGAATCTCAACGATTCGTGCCCCCGCATCTATTGTACACATACAATTTGTATTTTTTTAAAAAATATTTTACGGGTATGCACAGTCCCTTGATCTCACCTGATGTTAAGTAGTGATAAGACCAATGATATATCATCACATAGCGACCACATTAAATTGAACCTCGATAAGATTCAAAACCAATGAAATATTACAACCAGCTCAGCCTGGTTAAGGATGGAAGGAGTGGTGATAAGGCCGAAGGTGGAAGCGCACTTCAACCGGGATCCTCAACTAGTGAGGCACTGGCTATCTTATCTCTAGCTGCCGAAACAACACAAAGCTACAAACATTGATGTTATGGCGACATATTTAGATAAGATGGTGGTAGCTAGCCAGGCGGACAAACAAGCTCAACCACCAACCAAACCGAGTACACAAACATGTACCCCCGCTGGGAATCGAACCCGGGACCTCTTGGTTTAAGCCGGTGGTCTTAACCATTAGGCCACAGGCGAGGTATTCGCTGTTGACAATTACATTTGTAGGTGGTTGTGAGACGCGACGGGGCGCGGCGGACGCGAATACAACTCTACAGTAGGTACTATAGCTGTATGGATATTGATTGGCTACACTTACTATGGCGTACTATGGCTTACTTTATATAGCGATGACAGGGTGGAGATGGCACATCGCAATGACTGCTACTTAAAGAAAATGGTTGAGTTTCGATGGAAAAGATTATCGATTTCAATTCAACTGCCTCTTTACTGGTTTAGTCCTTCAGTGGTTGAGAATTCTGGGTGAAGTGTTTACACCTTTGGCTTAATCATCACTTTACATTAGGTAAGATGAAGGTAAATTGCTCTCCCGTAAAAAATGTATAGAGTTTAATGCTATCTATGTTTATCAGCTACGGTATAACACACACACACACACACACACACCCCCACCCTCTCACATACACACACACATTTAACACTTATCTTAAGTTTAATTTTGTTTTTTATTATTGAATGTTGTTAAATTGTATAGTATAATGTCACTCACTCATCACCATGTTTTTGTGTCAAAGCGGTTCGAAGTAGTGGGAGCTTGATGACTTGAAATCACAGGTATTTTCATACGTTCTCAGGCATCAGTCTCATACAAACTTAACTCGTATAAATATTTAATGTATGTAATTATTCTGTGTAAGTTTGTGATAAGAAATAAATGCATTTAAAATGCATTTATTATTATACTTATTGTACACTTTATTTATTTTCTTTCTTAAAACAAGACTTTTACAATATTTTAATATAAAAGCAATAAAACGTTATAAAAACCTAATTAAGTAAGCCAGCAGCGGGGCAGAGCCCAAGCTACCGGTGGTCAGGGCTGCAGAGTGAGGAACCTCCTGACAATACGTGCCGTGTCATTATTATTATCAGCAGATCAGAGCAGTATTTTTACATATAGTCTACTCTATCATTTAGTAGTTGTAGTTAGAACAAGTATGGCCGCCCCACCTGACTGCGTAGTGCAATTATTTACCTGTTGTGGCAGCCTGATACGATCGCATTGACTGATGTCTCGCCGAAAGATTTGACGATAGCCTTTACGGTTCACTTGTTTGGAAACATGGAGTCATTTAGTGGCATAGTGTGACGGTACGAGTGGGACATTGTAACAAAAATATTCAAGACTAGTGTACGCCAGCGGCTTTGTCCGCGAGAACACCCCGTGATTTCGAGGGAATTTCAGAAAATCCTGTCTCACCTCCTGTATACATCATAAAGGGAAGCGACAACCCGTTATCTGGAAGACATTATGGAAAACTCCGTCTGGTCTCTGGTCTACATCATAAAGGAATCATAGACTATATACATGTTTAAAAATAAACTTAAACTACATATCGCAACGAGTACCACAGAGTGACAATTTGTATACTGTTATTTATATATTATTGTTTATATCTCATTTTAAGTGAAATGTAATTTCGTATGAGAATAAAGATCTTTAAACCTAACCTAAGGAAAGGTCAGTGTAAAATTCCAGCTTTTTAGGACCAAGGGTTTGGAGCGAGCGTTAAAGAGTTACTCAGTGAGTGGTCAGGACTTTGCTTTACATACAAGCTAATATGTATTAATGATTTTCGGTTGTGATATCAATGACAGGCACATTATTGAGGACTACGATATTTATAGTTTGCCTATTCTTACCACATCCTTGTTTTTAGTAAACATGTTATGATCGGGTGTTGTTGACATAGTTGTCGATATAGAAATAGGATCCTTAGGCTTACAAGGAAGAGTAGATAGTGTTGATCATTTTGCGCGGTTGGGACAGAACCACTTACAGTAACCACTTTATTGGTAGTACCTGTCCCGGTGTGTCAAAGGGTGCGCGTTCAATTCAATCAAACCTCCCTAGTGAAAAGTTTTTCAACACTTTAACCGCGTCTGTGGTCTAGGACCACCGGTTTAGATCCAGAGGGTTCAATTTCCAGCGGGGGGTGTATGTTTGTGTACTCGGTTTGGTTGGCAGTAGAGCTTGTTTTTCCGCCTGGCTAGCTTTCACCGTCTTATCTAAATATATCGCCATAACATCAATGTTTGTAGCTTTGTGTTGTTCCGGCAGTTAGAGATAAGATAGCCAGTGTCTCAGTAGTTAAGAATCCGGGTGAAGTGCGCTTCCACCTTCGGCCTTATCATCACTCCTTCCATCCTTAACCAGGCCGAGCAGTTTCTAATATTTCATTAATTTTGAAACTTATCAAGAGTAAATAAGTTTCAATTTAATGTGGTCGCTATGTGATGACTGCCTGGCTAAGGGTTTAAATCAGGAGATTGGAAGGCCAAGTGCTTACCAGTAAGACATTAAAAATAAAAACTTCTCCGAAGGATGATATTTGCTAGGTTTCAACACTGAATTCTTGGATCGACAGCATATATCGGGCCATAAAAATACCTGGCAGCGCGTGCAGCCGCGCCTGCCAACCCTACAGTCATCTTGAGGCATCGGCGCGCCTCCATTTTGATTTTTTACATTCCGCAGCCGAACTCGCGGGCGACTCTAGTTTATTTATAAAATAAACGACGTCGCAACAAAGCGGCATTCCATTGTGCCGCCAAGATCGGGGCTGGTGTAATAACCGGTAATAATTCACGTTTTATCACGGAAACATAATGTAGTATCCACGGCATATCGCGTTTGTCGTCCGTTCGTTCGCCGGTCGGGTTGGCTGCCCCAATTGCGGCGTTGACATGCGAATTACCGTAGCCCGAGCTGCTTGATGTGGTGACGCTTTACGAATGGATGTATCGGAGTATCTAGAGGAGCTCGATGGCGCTGTGGATAACGCGCCCGGTCTGCGAGTGCTGAGGTTAAGCAACTATCGCAATGGCCGGCCATGTGATGAGTAACCAAAAATTTTTCGTCTCGCACTCCTCCGTGCTTGGGAAAGCACGTAAAACCGTCCCGGCTGCATTAGTAGTCGTTGACCACCAATCCGCACTGGGCCCGCGTGTTGGTTTATGGTCCGTTCTCCCTATCCATCCATAGGGAAGGCTCCTGCTCCAGCTGTGCGGACATATAATGAGCCGGTGATGAGATGTTTAGTGTCTACCTACCACCATCTTAAATCTTAATATCATGTTAATAGCATTGTTGTGTTCCGACAGTTAGAGATAAGATAACCATCAGTTCCTCAGTGGTTGAGGACTTCGGGTGATGACGTTCGCTTCCACTGTTCTGTCATCACTTAACATCAGGCGAGATGAAGGTTACCTGTAAGAAATAAAAAAAGATGTTTGTATGTCAATATTGAAATTATCTTCGTTAATCACAAGGAAGGAGGAAGAGGAGCTGGAATATAATAATCGAATTGCAAATAACACTCGCACAATTCATCAAAAACAGTACGTGGGCGGAAGGAAGTTGTTTCTAAATTTTATGAACACTACACATTGAAACATCAGGTTAAATTATTAGATAATAAACGCGAGTAGATCCGTATAGAGGTTATGTAAATGGGTATTCCAATTGTGTCATCTCAAGCCCGTCTTCAAATTTATATTTACACCTCGTGCTGACTCATTGGCGCGCTGAAAAACTCTGTACGAGCTTTTTGCAATGATGGTCAATGAACTGTCACGCAGGGCGTATTTTTAGAAAATTGTACTAACTTTTTATTGCGTCGATACAAATTGTTCAAGAAGTAAATTTTTTTTTAATTATTACCTCGTTTTACGAAATGAACTCATTTGTTTTAATGAGTCAATTAAATAGTCTATCAAAACGTGCAAATGTTTATTGGTCAAAAGTTATAGAAAGTGTGCCTGCGAACATGGAAAACCATAAAAGTATCACCTTAATCAGCTGATTAAAGACAATTGTATTCTTTTGTGGGTCGGTTTTTGGGCTTGTACACAAAACTGCGATGCGACGTCGCATCGTAAAAATCTACTTAATCTATCTATCTACATAGTTTTTTGCGTTGCGAATTCGAATCGCGCCAATTCGCAGTTTTGTGTACAAGCCCTTATTGTGGTTTTATTGGTTTTAATAAATCCGTTTCATTGGATTTAAAACTTTTTAGCACCAATCGAAACGATATTCTAGAATATAAGTTGTATGGGAATAGCGAACTATGATGTCACCGTTATGTTCCAATTCAATGTTTTGTTAAACACGTTAGGTATTTTTTTGATTAAGAATTGTTACGTGATGCCGTGTTCACACTGTTCTTAAAGTGGCTAACGCTGCTGCCATTAAGTAAGACACAGTTCGAACGAATGCAATCCGTTTAATCTTGCCACCGTCCAACTCTTGCCGTCTCATTCGCCAAATGAATAGTGAGGCACCAACAAGATTGCGAATCATGTCTAGACAAGAGCGGAGGCCAGTTTTTAGGCTGGCCGATGACCGCGGAGAAGATTTGAGTGTTGTGAGTCAGCGGGTCACGGTGACTCAACGGGTCACGGTGACTCGCTGAACGCGACCACCATTACCATCGGCACTCCCCATCAGTCTCTCGCCAAGGTATATGGGTAAAGGGGCAATAAATATTCGTTTAATCTAACAGTCCCGTTTTGATTGTTCAGGTTAGGAACCTGTTTGGTTATCGAGGAAAGCTTAGGCTTTGACTACGGATTTATTGATTTTTTCTTTTTACGGATAGGATGTTTTATATGTTTTGCGATGCGTAAAGCCGATTGTTTTATTACGTACCTATTTTTAAATATAACCATCTGAAGTGAAAGTTAAAGTTAAGTTAAGATCACATAACTTTTAAACTGCAAATTCGTGGATGTCCTTCTCAAACAGAATACTTTATTTTGCCATTCCAATTTCCAAATAGTGGAGCAAGGATTAGGTTTGCAACATTGGTGGGGTATTAAGACCTTTTCTGTGATGTCTGCTATTTATTCAAATGATCGGGCGCTCCCGTTTCGCCACTCTGATTCGCGGGCCTGCCCGGGGCCCATAATGGCATTTACGAGCGCGCACAAGCTAACTGGCTTATTTTATGATTGGTTTTATGCTAATATTTTGCGTGTAGAATAACCTCGTAAAAGTGTCGTTGGGAATCTTCGCGGCTGGCACGCAAAGGGACGCATTCGGATTTGTCAAACATTAAAATGTTGCATACCTATGATGATTTATATTACTAGCAAGTTTTCCATTAGCTTCCGTCCTTTTTGGTGACTGCTGACCAAGTACTGAGCTACACTATCCTCCATTCTAACAGCTTTTTCAATTGTCTCTGCTTTATGGTTAACGTTCTTTTGGTGTTGTCTTATATAAATATTGCCAGATTACAAAAGTGCATCAGTTGCATATTTATGGTACAATCGGTTTATACCGATTTATATTATGATACGATACGATACGATACGATTAGGATTTATATCCTACGATAACATATTAAAATCATGAAACATTAAGCAATGTTGTGCTCATCGTTGTAAAATTATAATTTAGTGTAGCATAACTATGAAGTTTACTTCGGCGGTGGCCCCGACGCGCACTATGTGCGCGTCGCCGTGCCCTACTAGATTCACCGAAGGGTTCGGATCGGATCGGGAAGCGGAACAACCCGAGGGCGCCTCTAAAGGCTCGGACCTCGGCTCGGGTTGACCGGGCCGTGGTGGAGGAGAGAAGCGCCCAGGTACATGTCTGTACCTGGTGTAGAGCGCGTGTGAACCGGTTCTTCGTACCCTTGTTCTACGAGTACGGTGTCTTGGGCCTAAACTAGTGTGCATGTTTAGTGTATTCTGTAAATGTGTTGTGGCATTTAGATAATCGGACGGGGGGGCGTTCGCAACTGTTATGGGATCGTCGGGGTCATCTAGGACGTGTCTAGGACGCCTAGATATGAACCGTCTTGTTGGTGGAAGGCTTACAACATTATAGTTGGTGGCTGCCACAACAAGCGGGTTAGGGTGGTGGGGGGCGTTATCAAAGTAACGTTTGGAAACGTCCTTGATAAAATCTTTGATAGTGGGAAGATTAAGATCACGGTGGAGGTCTACATTGCGATAGTACCACGGGCAACCCGTGGCACCACGCATGAAACGGTTTTTGAGGGTTTGTAACGCGACTTTAGTTAGATTATTTCTTACTAAATAGTCAAGTAACAAAAGAACTAACTTCTAGGTACATGTAAAATGTAAAAATTAAATGTAGTTATATTTTATAATGGAATATAGATTTTAATTAAGACGACTTTTCTCTGCAATTCCGAACGCAAAAATTTTATTTGCCATATAATTCAGAATCGATAACATCTTTTCGGCACCCAAGTGGCACAAAAAATAAAAGGGTTCACTGGGTTTGCACTAATTATGGCGGAATTTTATTTGGCCGCAATCTTAATTAAGTTAGGCCAGAACTGTTGTTTGAATAAGTTGTTTCCTTTTATCAGGATCATTATCAAGCCTTACTGCTGCCAGGGTTAATGACGCTTGCTTTGTTATATTTTGTTTATAAGCGATGTTGACTTGCTTTGTTCTTTAACTATATTTTGTCTTTTTAAGTTATATTAACTTTGATGTAATATTACGTTATAGCCTATATTTTTTAAAGCCCGCCGAAGCTAAAAATGATCAGTGGCATACGGCAAACTCTCTCAAAAAAAAACTATATTTTTTCAGTACAATAATTATATAAGAGAAAAGAACTAAGGTACTATGCCAAAAAGCTGAAAAGCTTTTTTCGCCACATTCAGGTTCCGTCACAAATAATGATTCAATGCACATCCAGCGTTAATATTTTCTGATGCTAATTCTATAACAAACTAAAACTTAAATAACAAGCATGAGGTTGGTACGTGTGTTACTTATGACACGACCCGTAATGCCAGACTTGCGAGTTAGAATCGTGCTTAAAAAAGAAATACAAAATATTTAAAGAAATACAAAAATGCCTATTAATATTACACTATATTTATGCAAACATTATAATTCAGGCTAAGTATTGTCTTCAGGTGAGATGAAGGCCAAGTGCTTACCCGTAAGGCAAAAAAAAAGTACAGACGCCTGCACATCAACCTATCTACCTACCCTAAACTGTCAAATTTCTTCAATACATTTTCAACCATATTACTAAGAAATAAAGTTCAAAGTCTATTGAGGAAACTTGACAGTTTGTGGTAGGTAGATGTGCAGGCGTGTGTACTACTCGTACAAAATATGTTTTTCTTGCTCATCAGACAACCCTGGTGTTAAATCTAACAATGAGTATAACAAGGTTTGGCGCAGCCCTGCCCGAGATGTTCGGTAAGGGCGCTGAAGGGCACGGCGCAGGTCGAGAGGCTGACGACCTTCGCCGCAATAGGTGCTTTTATCAGCGGATCTCCTTATTGATATAATTCTCATTTTATTTTATTCATTTCATATAACTTACCGTACTTTCAATAACGTATATACTAGGTACCAATATTAGACTTAAAAACCTAATGCGATAGTACAAGTATTTTAGTGGTTTTTAAGTGCTTTTTGGCATAACTTGTGTAAATTGATATTCAAAATATTAAAATAAAAAAATAAAAACTTTCTTAATATCATCATTTAGTACCATTTATATACAAATTTTTTCAACGATCTTCTTTTTTTTCTTTTTCATATACCTAGCTTGTTTTAAGTGGCGATAACTAAGTCTAATAACTATATAACAAATTACAAATAGTGCAGCTCTTGTAACGCCACTTTCGAGTACACCCAAATAAATATACTTATTTAGCTAGTACCATAAGCTGTGTTAGATCATACGAAGCTTGAGCTGTCAAAAATTAAGGCAAAAAATCACAGACCAAATATAGGACTGTGGGAAAAACCAATGCTTTAGGTAATTGTGTCAAAATTATCACAGACAGGTGACTTCGGTCGAGTGGATATGAATGTGACCAGTTTGAGGGCATTTCATTCGTCTAAATGGTCTAAGAATTGATTAGTGTACAATTTTCTTTATATATTTGCAAAAGGAGACTTATTTCTTGGTTACTTTTAGACGTGACATTTCTTTTGTGGTTTTATCCTTAAAAATTACTGCACAGCTTTGTCAATCGATTTTTCATAAAATGTGGTAACCATATTGTGTAAAGTAAAAAGTAATATGGTTTTTAATTAATTAAAAGCTTTTTTAAACTATTATTGAAAGTGACATGAATGCCTGATTTCAATTATTAATCTTGGACTCTCTACAACACTCCTAAGCTTAAATATAATTTAATATCGCGATTACTAATTGCAAGAGGAGTCCAATCAAGCCAACAATTTATTGGCCATTTATACTTTTTAAACACAATACATTCATACAAAAAAAAAGGTACAAAGAAAGGAGTCTGCGTTAAAATATAACACCAACTAAAAAGGTGAAGCATGAACCCGTTCCGACGCGTCCGACTCAACCAAATGGAATTTTATGTAAATTGGATACACACCATTTATTACTTTTTCGTTTATTTCGCATTCTTTTCGGCCACCGTGTGAACATATAGCCAACTAATGGATCGGTGCGGGTCTGTTAGGCCGGCGCCAACTGTGCTCTAATTAAAACGTGGCAGTGATAACATAGCACATATATATTGTCTTATATACTTTTAAACTTTCACGTTCCATTTTAATCAAAGTTTTTATAAGCGAGGATTAACGCAAACTAAACGTCGGTATGTCTATGATACCTATACATAGAAATTTGCGTTAATCCCCGATATAAAACCTTTGATATATTAGTCTTGTTTTTATATGTTGATAAAAAGTGTTACGTAGGAGTTTGCATTGGTTGTCATGTAGTTATAGATGCCATACAATTGTTAGGCATTTCATTTTTTCACTGTATTTTTTAAATATTTATTAGGTTGGCATATGTCAGTCAAACCAAAAGTAATTACTATTTTAGGGACGCGTCTGTTGCCAATGTTTCAATTCCCAGGTGGGGCAAAATGTGTTTCGGATTTAACGATGCACAGCCTCGGGTTTGTGATTATCAACCCGCATTTGGCAAGCGATTGACGATGAGACAATGCTCATTAATTGTAGCGATGACTTCATTTCAATGTTGGATGCCTTTAGTTTTTTTAAGATATAGTTTATTAGAATAGAGAGGAGCTCGATGATAGTGATTACCGCACTCGCTCTGCGATTGCTAAAGTTGTTTAAACGTCCGCTAAGTTACAAAAAATGTACCTGTCATTTCGAGCTCCTCCGTGCTTCGGAAGGTACGTAAAGCCGTTGGTCCCGGCTCGGCCGCATAAACACCAATCCGCACTGGGCCCGCGCGGTGGTTTAAGGCCCGTTCTTCCTGTGGTATTTCTATTCATTTGAAGACTGGAGCCCAGCAGTGGGGACGTAAAATGAGCTGTTGATGATGAATTCTCATTGGGCCAGCGTGGTGTTAATAGGCAGATAAAGACGATATGACACATTAAACTAGTAATCGCAAACATGTGTTTAATTTCTTATAAAAATTGTTTAGTCATGTTTATTTTTGAGCGAAAAACCTAAAAAAAGGATTTGTTATATTATATATTTTCATATTAGATACCGATTGTCAACAAGACGAAAACACTAAAAGTGAATAATTTAGTTAATGTTCAACGGGTACGCAGTGAATGTTCACTACTGTTAGAAATGTGTAGAATTTATTTGACAATAGCGGTGGCAAATGACGCACTAAATTAATTAAGCCGCCTCTCGCACCTCACCAGACGCATGCTCCGCAGCGAGCAATATATTTTAAAGCCGCACATTTCGAATTCCAAAGTCCCAAACACACGTGCTGAGTAAGTAGCTCCCGGAATACAAACATCGTTGGCGACCATCATCCTACTACTATTATAAAGGCGAAAGTTTGTAAGTATGGATGTATGGATGTTTGTTACTCTTTCACGTAAAAACTACTGAATGGATTTTAATGAAACTTTCCTCACATACAGACCATGACCCAAACCAGCATATAGGATACTTTTTTTTTACTTTTTTTTTTTTTTTTTTTTTACTGTAGTCTTTGCGAACGAAGTCGCGGGCAACAACTAGTAATACCTATTTCTGCCGCTCAGCAGCATTGTTTAGCATAGCTGTATAATGTCTTTGTCTGCAGAGGTTGTATGCATAGGCTGTGGAAGTTTATGCCGCTTCCACATTAGATTGTAAGAGTCAAAAACACAAATGTTGAAAAAATTTTCACCACCAGGTTTTTTTTTCAACATTTGTGGTTTTGTAATTTGTTTCGCAACAAAATTTGCGTTAAAATTATATAAACAAAACAAAAAACATTCTGTAAGAGTCAGTCCACATCCGGCTTAAGAGTCAATAGTAATAAAAGGCATAGTTTTTTTTTTTTATATACCTAGCACGGCAAATGACTCCACACCACCTGATGTTAAGTGGAAATGGAGTCCAGACGCGAAGACAACTGGTGCAGCGTGAAAACAACGCAGCATCAGTCAACTTCACTCTGCCGGCCCACAAGTCCTGACTGACTGACAGACAACGTATAGTCCAAACAGCTGGACGCAGAGACTTGGAGGGTGTATTACTTTTATTACGTAAGGTTGAACTAGGTAAGGTTCCAAAAGATTAAATAGGTTCAATATTTAATGCAAACTTCACATATTTTCAAAGCTCCCTAGACACTTCTTTTATTAAAAATTTACAATATACCCTACACATTTGGCAATTCATGATTCGGTAAAAGCACCAAAGGTTACCGGACGCAGACGAAGTCACAGTTCCAATGCTACTAATAATCATACATAGCACTTACTAATTAAACGACAATAGGGTATTTGACAGATTTTAGAAAAATATGTCTATTGGTTCATTATAGCATAATATATTTGCAATTTGATTAATTCGTTGTGAATTTCTTTATATTTTATGAAAATCGCCATTGAAATTCAAATGAATAAAATAGCCGCCAAAACGCTGAAGACGCCATGCATGCAGGTCACGTGATGTCGTGACGTCACCTGCTTGTACAAACTTAGCTGTCAAATCACACTGTACAAAACTTTGAGTGACATTTACTGTAAACAAGCAGATGACGTCACTCCAGATTCAGCCAAATCCCGTGCGTGTTCGATCACGTGGTCAATCATAAAATTTTATTTTTTATAAATATCATACTTATTTTAAAATTATGTGCCGGCTAAATTGGTTTAAAAAATGTTTACTGTTAAGTTAACAACAGTTTGATCTATATTTTCATTGTAGTCAAATACCCTATTACTAATTACACACGACAATTAAAGCAAACATGACAGGACGGCTGCCAGATTGCATCTCGCTCGTTCGCCTTTCGTAGAACTCGCTATTGTGAGCAAAGAATAGGCCCTCTGTGTGACATGTTTGATACGATTATCAACTTTTTTCTGTACAAAATTACACGCCGCTGATTTTGTTCTGGGTAACTGAGAACAATGGGGTGTTGTGGCCAACCAAACGACAAACGCAACAATGTCATCCAGTTATAACATGTATTACAAATTGAATAGTGCAAACACGTTTTTTATTTAACACATGTATGTTGAACCTATACCCAAATCTGTCAAATTTTTCCAATAAATTTTCAACCACACGTCTAAGACATAAAGCTCAAAGTCTATTGAAAAAGTTTGACAGTTTGATGTGTAGGCATGTGTACGATCGTGATCATGAAAACAAATCTGTGCAATTAAAAATATCAAAATGTGTTTTTTTGAATAAATAATACTTCGATATTTAAGATAACTTTCCGATGTGACTTGACTTAGTCAATTCTTGTGTTTGACCCTAATTTTGTCTTACATTGTTGTCCATTATTAAATTATTGTAAGTTCTCTGTTTTATAGAATCTCATCGGATAATTTTAACTGTATTGACATCTTATGTTTACAATATAATAATAATAGCTAAGCCTTAAATCATCTTTAATCACAAATGTATTTTTTTTAATGAATAAAAAACAATAATTTTTAGCATTGCTCATAACTATTAAGATTTCAGAATGTATTACCTATTTATACGTAGCCTACGCAAACAACAATTAATTATCCCTTACAACATTAAACTGCGCGTCAAAGTAAACAACGTTCGTAGGAAGAGTTGGTATACTTTGCAAACTAGTAATACTTGTACCGAGCAGGCAAACACCGATAGTATCTGGCAATCATAAGCATATATAAGTATTTATGCTAAGGCCGTGCGTGCGCGCATGCACATCTGTTCGCGAAGTAATTACTATACAGATTGTGATGGATGTGGTTTCGCTGCGGCTGGATGTGTCATGCACTGCTCCGGAATCGCCTGTACTTTTAATATTATCATTTACTGGAAATGGCGCTTGGTCTATCATTTTCTCACCGCAAATTCTCATTTTACATTAAGGCTTCTCATATACCGAGAAGCCTTAATCAACACGTTACTTACATTTCTTATCTATATCTGTAAACGTTTACACCGCTTTATCATTATTTTTTAACATAAGTATTGATTTTGTTAGATATTTCTTATGTATCTCAAATTATTTTACTAACAAACTATGTAGACAATGTAGTATTAAAGTATAAAGCTAGTAACACTGACATAAACTAGAAATACATGATGACAAAATGACGACCTACATAAATATAATAAACAAAGTAAAAGATTCACGAAACTGTTTTCCGTCATTATTTTGTTTTTATGGACGCGGCGCTTTATACATTTTATAACACGTAAAAGCTAAGATTTCCCCTTAAGTACCTACCTTTAGTACCGGTTAAACGCAAAGAGAAGGACAATGCGCAGTTAAAAGTACAGATAGACGCAGTTTAAATTTCCTTTTCACAGCTGTGCCACAAAATAAGACAAAGAAGGTAAGCTTCATACAAACGTGCTCGAGCCAACGCACACATATACAACCTTTTGCGGACACGGAATCTCGCAACAGTCACGGACTGTCCCGAGGAGATGCCGTGTCCGTGAGGGTCTTTGTGGACAATGCTCGAGCGCGTTTGTATGAAGCTTACCTTCCGGGACAACTCCTTTTGTGGCTGGTGCGCACAGTTCATAGAAAGCCATCCGCGATAGTATACGAGTAAAATCACGGAGCACGAAACAGACTGGACATTGACTCAAATCTAAATGTACGAGTACCTATATATACTCGTAGTAGATAGCTCGAAACGTCTAAGATTCAATGATGAGCATTTCCGTATAAAATATCTTTCACAATCACACGAATAAGCTGCATTAAAACTATACAGAGCTAAGATTATGATCAGGTATTTTGTAATGGTGATGAAAATACATTTTTGAAGATACATTCATGCACGTAAACAGTTTGTGTGATCTTTAGGGGAAATTACCACGATCGGTAATGGCTAGTGTCCCAGTGGCTAGTTTTAAGTATCATGAGGTATACATAATACCATAGTGTAATAAACATCATAATCCTCCATTATCATCATCATCATCAGTCCACTTCCACCCACTGCTGGGCATAGGCCTCTTCGCTCACACGCCACTCTTTACGGTCCTGCGCCATCCTCTCTCTCTGCTGCCTCATTCAGTCTGCCTACCGATCGACGAGCATTTCTGGACTCTGTTACCGACCGGGTCCATCTGCCGTCTTTCCATCTAGCTACGTAGGTATATAAATAAATGAGGCATAATAAAGAAGGCCCCAGGTGTTAAACGTTTGTATAAACAAGTTGTATGTTTGTTTGAGTTTTTATACGAGTATTCGTATGCTGCGGTAACCTCATGCCAAGTAGGCTCAATCAAATAGCAAAATCACTAGCAACTGCCCCTTGCGTGAGTGGATGTCGCAGTCAGGATCGCTAGCCGCTAGACTAAACCGGGTTTAATAGCTTATTAGAAAATGCTTCCTCGTTCTTGCTTGGGAATATTTTTAAGCTGCTGATATTCCGGTCGAAAGATTAAAAGGCATTATAGTTATAACAGCTCGTGGGAGGATATGATAGCTTTATTCGGTTGTACTTCCTTGTGAATCTGACCATTAAAGTTTTATAATTTTTTTTTGTTTTGTTTATATAATTTTAACGAAAATTTTGTTTATTGTTTTGTAAAGTTTACGCGATAACTACACATTGAAATGAAACAACTTTTACGGATCTACTCAAATTTTGTTCCCTTCCGACATACCGGGTCAGGGTGCAGGTTTAAATCCCGCTCGTGGAAATTTTTTCAACATTTGTGTTTTTGTTATTTTTTTCGCAACTAAATTTGCTTTAAAATTAAATAAACAAAACAAACATTTTATAAATAGCTTTGCCTACTTCTTAACTGATCTTTAGTATTTGTAAAAATATTATGATCGGATGTTAATGACGGTAGTTGTTGACATTGAATGGGCGCCTTTGGCGTTCAAAGTAATTTCGGCGGGCTGGTTAGAACCACGATAGCTCAATTGGAAGAGCACCTGACCCGGTATGTCAGAAGGGTGCAGGTTCAAATCCTGCTCGTGGATTGTTTTTCAACATTTGTGATTTTCATTAAAGTTTAATCGATATATCCGTGAAAACCTTCGAACCATCCTCTTTAAAGTGGGCTAATTAGTGGCACGTCAGCACGGTCCGAACAAATACTTCTTAGATTACCATTCTCTTTGCTGTCAAAAACCCGAAAAGCATCAGCGGACGTGTTCTGAGACAATGCTGTTCTCACGAGATCCAAACAAAGGAGGAGAAATAACAAGATGTCTTTATGCAGTTGTGCCGGTTCTAGTAGCTTTGTGCGCTCGGCACAGCTCGCCCTTGATTGGCAATTAGCACGAACTTCAAACGCTGTCTCTTTGATGGCCACTCAGCATAACTGCCATCTTCCAATAAAACTTTGAACTCCGGCGCCTACTCCGCCGCCGAATAATAGAATAACGATAAATCAATTTGCGCCGTGGGACCTTTGACTGTATTCGGATCTCTATGAATCTATTCAGCAATTGGATACGGCAATATACTTTTACACTATATTTTTTGGTAGTTGAAATTTACTTGATAGTACAGTAACAAACAAGAAATAGATAACATTTTAATTATTTTGTTTGCTGATCAATACCTAAGTGGTGGATGTGACTTAAGAACAAGGGCATTGCTTTCGATTTTGTGACATAACGTTAAAATAACTGGGTTAATTTGCCAGGCGCAGTTTTTTTTGTCTTCGATGAAATTTGTATTTTAAAACGAGAATATTGTATTGCATTATTAATTTATGCATAGAGTAGGTGGTTATCTGGTTGAGGCTAAAATACAATTTGTCTAAGCCTATATTTTAAAGAAGAAATGAAGGCATAAACTCTCAATTTTATCAAATCGTTGGCTGTTAATAAATAAGTGATTTTATTCTATAACTAACGATTATTTTTCTTGAGAGGCACAAACATAAACGTAGAAGCAAAACGTTGCAATAACGGTGGCCAAAAGTAATCTTTACATATTCATGCATGGACAAGTCAGACAGTGTCCTCTCCCCGAATTTCGTTAAGCGTTAGTAACGTGCTAGCGCGCAACGGGGACAGACGTGTGCCAAATTACTGAATGTTCCCGCCAAAAAGATAAGTACGCCATTTTTTTACTCCCAGGCAATTTTTATAATCGATGATGGCTTTATCTTCTCAAATAATTGGTTAATGTTAGATTGCTTGCATTTTACAAAGCTATTTAATATATCAGTTAGATTGACGGTTATTCAATTTACCCTAGATATTATTTTTTTTTTTAATATTCGAAAAAGTGTGTTTTTTATCCGATCGGTGTTCTCAAATCGGTGATTTGATAATTTTTACCGATCTTATAAAATTGAATCGGTGGCTTCGTTCTCATATCAGTGTCTTAAATTATGATCGGTGGAACGCTTTATCATATCGGTGTATCACTTTCTCATATTGGTGTGTCCCCTTCATCATATCGTGTACCACTTTCTCATATCGGTGTGTCCCTTTATCATATCGGTGTATCACTTTCTCATATTGGTGTGTCCCTTTGTCATATCGGTGTAGGTATTGCTTTATCATGTCGGTGTTTCGATTTATCATATCAATGTTTGCCGACGGGTCGGTGGTTGGTTGAATACTAAATACAAAATTTTTAAACACATTTTTTTAGAGACACATTTTTTGCTGAAGAATGGCAGGGTTATAAATTTTGAAATAATTAATGTTCCTCTTGCGACAAAATCACAAATATTGAAAAAAAATCCACGAGCAGGTTCCTATTGTGATCAATGTTTTAGAATAATAATTTCCTATTTTAATGAGTGTCAAAACTAAAATTGTTATTGTGGTAAATGTGTTTAATTAATTAGAAATAATTAATGTTTCTATTGCGATCATTGTATGATTAAAGAGATAGCAATAGGAACTTTCGTTTCCCTTTTTTGTTTTCGATTGTCATGGATTATCATGTCGGTGGATAGTTATATCATATCGGTGGCTCAACTTATCATATAGGTGTTAAGTCTTCTCATATCAGTGCTAAGCCTTCTCAAGTTGGTGCACAGAAAAATAAATCGGTGAACAGTTTACAATCGGTGGCAATCAAAATTTAAATATGAATTTATCTTTAGTTTTTGATGATATTTTGGTGAAAGTAAGTGTGGTTAAATAAATATCTATTGATACAAAAAACACCTAAACAAAAAAGTACACCGATATGATAATATAATAATATTGAAATTCAACCAACTATATCTATTTAACAAAA